>VXBI01010629.1:62604-639659 GCA_013397375.1 Toxostoma redivivum | reverse complement strand
TTTTTTTTTTTTAATTAATTAAACTCTTAGAACTGCCCTTTTCATCAAGTCAAAATATAGAAATATATTTTTAAGTAAAACCTTTGAATTCTTGTCTAACCTGTGATATTTAGGAGTTTTTACCGACACTGTGATAGGGCAGCATTTCATGGCAGTCCAAGAGAGATGTGGAAGTAGAGACAGCACTAGCACTGGAGAAAAATTAATTTCAAAAGCAGCCCAAAACATTTAGTGTATTTTACTCTTTGTATTTAGCTTTTCCTTTTTTTTTTTGAAGTGGATGTAAGGCAATAGGTAACGGTACCAAAATCTAATTTTAATTTACCCAAATTGTATAATAGTCAAAAAGTGTGCTGATAAGTGTTGAATGTTTCAAACACTGATCTGAAACCATTAATGAAGTTTATGTAGGATTGTATTTCCTTCACAGTTAGACACAGGTTCAAGCTAACAGCTTGATAACTTCTATATAAACTTTCATTTTTAATAACAATTTCCTTTCAAAATTGCATTAACTGCACAAGTCTAGTGTATAACATGAAGAACTTTATTGTCCTTTTAAGCACTGGAACTCATGTAGACACCCAGAAGCAATATTAAGATTTTCCTGTCATTTAGGTTGTTCTACTCCTTGGTCTTACTGTCCTGAAAAATCTCTTCTTTCTGAATCAGTGATGAAGAACGCTACAGATACAGAGACTATGCAGAGAGGGGCTACGACCGCCATAGGACAAGTAGAGAGAAAGAAGACAGACACAGAGACAGGAGACACAGAGAGAAAGAAGAGACTCGACACAAGTCATCTCGAAGGTTTGGTTTCTCTTTTATTTAATAGGATATGAAAGACTTACCCAGTTAAAAAAAAAAAAAAAAAAAAAAAAAGAAGTAAACTTTTAAAAGAACCCCAAACAAACAGGAGTTTTGTGGAAAGACTGTAAACACATGAATGTGCTACTTGGAACAAGTCTTCCATATAAAATGTGGACAGGCAAAAAGCAATATGGACCCTGGGTAACCTCATATTGAGTGATTTATGTGACAGTATGTGAACAGAAATTAGGACATTGGGGAAAGAAGGGTAAAAATGGTGAGTCAGAAAGAGGTGGAATGGAGCAGACATTCAGCAGCATGAACGGAACAACTCAACAGTCATTCTCAGTAAGTAATATAATTCTCACAGTCACTTGATAGAAATTGTTCTACATGATCCATTTTAAGTTAGAAATAAAAGTCAAGTCCAGAAAATGGGATCAACAAGAATGTGAAATTGTCAAGGAATGCCAATAGGTACCTGACAGTGTTAAAAGTATTGCTATTAGAATATGGGTTACGAGTGTGAAAAATCATTTCATTTTCTCCACAAAAAGTACAGGATGGATAGATGTATGTTGCATTCCAGGAACAATTCAGTTGTGGACTGACATGCAAAAACTGACTTGGGAGCAGATGGCAGTTTTCAAATATGAATGCTGAAGCTTTTATTTTTGGTACTTTGTAATTAAATAGGGCCTGAAGTGTCAAGTGTTTGAGGCATGTTTTCCCTCTATTTAGTAACAGCAGACGTCGTCATGACAGTGAAGAAGGGGATAGCCATAGAAGGCACAAACACAAGAAGTCCAAAAGAAGCAAAGAAGGAAAAGAAGCCAGTGGTGAACCTGCTCCTGAACAGGAAAACACTGAAGCTGCCCCTGTGGAATAGGCTTGTGTGATTTTTGCCTACTTGCATATATATTAGTGCCAGAAATAGATTACTATAAATCTTGTTATTTTTCTGGGAATTATAATAATTTGCTCTTAATCTTGTTCTGTTAGTTTGAAATCAAAGGTTACTTTGGTTTTTTTTGAAAATAAAAGAACGAATTTTTCATGTTAAGATTCTTGGACTGATTTTGTCTTTTAAGAAGCAGTGAAAAAACATCTTACAGCTAGAGGCTTATGCTCTTACAATATAAGTAGGGCTTAAATTCTTTGTATTAAATTGTCTCCTTTTTTCATAAGCCAATGGGAAGGTCATTATTTTACTGACTTTAGAAACAGTGTGCATTCATTTTATTATATACCCAACATCTGGAACAGTGTGGGTTTAGCTAAGCTTTTGGAGTCATATTTGGAAAGGTCATCCTTTATTACAGGCACACACAGGAACTGCAGGATCTTCAAAAGCCTTGTAATAATGTGAAGCAAAAAAAAAACAAACTAGAGAAAGTGGGAAAGGTGCTGATTGTTCTTAGTTGAATGGAAGGAACACTGAACATGATGATGATACACTTGGTAATTATGTCTGGTTTGTGTGGGTGCATAAGGATGAATTGAGCTGGATAATCATTCCTGCTGCTTTTCAGTGGCTTAAGAGAGAGTTCGTTTTAGTCTTTGTTCTAGGGGAACAGCTGCCCTTAACATGATAAAGATTAACAAACATATACTCTTCCCATTGCAAGCTTGTGAGATAAAAACAAGACTGTGGAACATGAGTAATTTGCAGAGAAAGACAAAGGACTATTTTAAGAGACATAAGACCATCATCACTTTCAGATTTACTTAATTCAGAACAGTATCAAGTGTGATTGATAAGGCAGTCCCACAAAAATGTTACAGCTATTCAAAAGACTTACTTGATGGCATTAGCAGGGTGCAGTGTACTTCCTTAAAAGTAATATTCTATATAAAAATCCCAGATTTAATAGTATTAATCAGAACAAACCAAGGAAACGAGGTAATTAGGTTTTGGATGAAAATAATGTCTGTACAAGTACACAGTTACAATTATTTTTAATTATTTTAGAAATTTCATTCACAGTTTTACAGACTAACAAACAGTACTTGAAAGTCTTGAAAATACCAGCTTCATGCTGACCATGAAAAGGTACACATAATCAAAGTGCTGTTAACGTGTTGGATAAAAACCTTCACCTGATTATTGCAACTAGAAAAATTGCAAGAAATATTTTCACAATTTATTCAAGGTTTTCTTTTTGTAAATCAAAATAAAGTGGGTGAGCAGAAGCTGTTGCTCCTTAAATTTCATTTTTATTATAATGCATTAAATAGATATATAGATATGTATAAAAAAGAACAAAAAACCCTTAAGAACACAGGGAAGGAAGGACTTAAGTCTGTAGCTTGGATCACTCTGAAGTGATTTTCTGACGGCTGTCACTGCTTTGCCTAAACTTTCTTGACATGCAGGTTGAAATTTCACAAGCCTTTTCTTTATAAATACATACTTGACCCTCCCAAAAAGCAAAGACTGATGTTCCTTTTTTAAATTTTTTTCCCCATGTTAAGATACTTGTCATACTCTCCATGAAGACTTGTTTTATAAAAATGTGCCAGGCCAAGACACAATTGTGAGAGTAATTTTTCCTTTTAGTTCTTTGAGCATCCTTGCCAAGCAGGCATGCATCATTCCTGATGTGTTCCTGCCGTTGACAGCAAGGAGGATGTCACCACATCTGAAAAAACAAATGCAAGACAACAATTAAACAAGGTGATTTCTTATCTTAGATGTTTTCAAACGCCAAAGCACATTCTTAAGCTGGGGGAAGGGGTAGAAATGAGTATTATGGTTCCTTCTCTGGCTAACTACTGTTCATGGCTGACATAATAAAGCAGGTGAAAATACCTCACTTGTTTGGGTTTCTTACAAATTTATGATTAATTAGACATATTTGAAAGAAAACATGATATAGTTCTTCTGATGTTCCTTCTGATGAATAATCATTGCAGAATCATAGAAGGGCTTCGGTTGAAGGAACTTCAAAGAAGGAACACCTACCAGACCAGGTTGCTCAAAGCCCCAGCCAACCTGTCTTTGAATAAGGAGGAGGCATCCACAACTTCTCTGGGCGACCTGCTCCAGTGCCTCACCACCCTCACATTAAATAATTCCTTTTAATTTAATTTTTTTTTCTTTTAAAATGTTAATTTTAGTTTTAAAATTTTAATTTTAATTAAATAATTTCTTTCTTCTGGCCTAAACCTACTGTCTTTCAATTTAAAGCCATTGTGCCTTGTCCTAGCTCTACATACCCTTATAAAAAGTCCCTTTCCAGCTTTCTTATAGCCCTCTTTAGATACTAGAATGATCTGTGTTCTAAGCAACTGTACCTTTTAAGCCTTGTTAATTGATGTAAGTTTGTGCTGTGATTGTGCATTTACTCTCTTCAAGTGTATTGGTGTTTGCAGGGAAGGGAGTTGGTTGGGGTGTTTAAAACTGGATATGTGGGAAACCTCTTTGCTGGCATGCTTTGTACCACCCCAGAGATCAAATTGACTCTTCCTTTAACTTACTCACATACTAGTGGATTGCTAGACATCTGAAAACATTCTGATATCAAGGCAGATCTGTTAAATTTGTGTCCTGTTTCCAGATCTCCCAAAGTTAGTTAGTTAGAACTTCCGCCATCCCTGCCTCTGCCTTAATGAAAACATGTTTTTTAAAAACTCCCACAAGTTAACCAGAAGAAAAACTTACTTAAATGCTACTTTTTTAAAGATAATAATCATTACCTAATTCTGCCATCATTATATGCTGGTGTTCCCCCAACAATGGATTTGATAAAGAATGGTTTGTTCCCAGTATGTTCTTCATAACCTCCTACAATGCTGAAGCCAAGACTTCCAGATGTATTTCTTCGTAATACAATTTCTTTGCAGCTGTACAAATACCTGAAATAAACCAGTTTAATTAGGTGTCTTATAGTTAACTTTAGATTCTGATGAACCGTTAATAATGAATCTGCCTTTTCATGCATTCACAGCGTGTTTTTAAGAGTTAAAGTAGTGCCATCTTTCCACTGTATTAAGCACCTACACTTCTCTTCTGTTTCTGAGTACTGCTCTCCTATTATTACCAGGTAACCAGTTATCCCAAAAGTGAAATTAGTAGATAGTCTTGGGCTAAAGTATGAAATAAGTTTTTTAATAAGGTAGAAATCTGTGCAAATGATCTAGTTGGTGTGATGGAGAAAAGCATTTAAGCCTGGAATTTTTTGTAAATCAGCAATTCAAAGAGCTGCATTTCTTCTACCTTGTACAGCCCAATGACTTGCTTATCTTCCAGATACGAGCCTTTACATGATTATTTATGTCAAAGTGCTCAGGCACTTACTACTGTAGTGCATGTCAAAGTGAAATAATTCTAAGGCTAATGCAATGAACTACAAAAATGACAGATGACACAAAGACAAGTATTGGTGGAATTAGGGATCCTGTGCTTTTCTTGTTGAGTAACCTGATAAGTTACAGCATGGAAGATAAGAAAAACTTATCCATGTGAGTCAGTGCTTTGGAGCTTGTCCTTACTGTAATGATTAATACAAGATTTTGTAGTAAGAGAACTGAAATCTGCTTCTCCCTCCATTTGTCTTGAATGTATTTTATGATACAGTATCTTATGCTTATCAAAGCTTAGGTTCCAAAACTAGGAATAGGGGAAAACAACAGTAGTGTTATTAGACTCTTAAATGTTGCATAATGCTCTGAGTACATTAATTTCTGTATCTTTTTTTAAAAACAAATTAATTCCATTTGTTAGAGAGTGAGAGATAGAAATTTCTGTTCATAGTACTTAACCAGCTTATTTTCAATGGTGTCCCCAGGAATGATTGAAATTACTGAATGACTAAAAATGTATTTGCTACTCCAAGTCTTAAAATATAGGCTGACCTACACCAGGAAACTGTTACAAGCTCTATTCAGAGACTTTTTAGGTTTCTAAGAAACACCTGACACTTCTATAGGAGGATAAATAGCCTTTATCTTAAAAACTGATATGCCTAGTTTAAAAATTGTGTTTTAAATAGTGCATTTGCTGTCTTTCACAGCAGTAATACTAGATTAGTCCCCCAGGGCCTACAGATATTCACCTGCCAGGATGGTAGGTATGTAATATTTGCACAGGAATTCACTGATTCCTAATGTAAGAAACAGGTGACATTTGCTTCGTCCTCAACAGTCAGGCTTTATTACTTTACCTTCTGTGGACTTCTTCAATGTGCAAAATCACTTAAACCCTCTATGTTTAATGGTACTTATCAAGGTCATGACCAAGTGGTGCCAGGATTCAGCCATTAGTGCTATAATTCAGTGTTGATTTTGGGGCGGAGGTGTCTGCTGCCCAGTGCTACACTCACTGCCTAAAGGGGCACATTCCTGAAACTGAAAGGTAATCAGCTAAATCCTAATGCCATAGAAAAGGAGTAGGCAAGCAGGTAGAGACAGGAGGATAAAAGGCAGTGAAGCCAAGCACGCCTTATGTGCATTCAATACATGCAATCTGTAGGTTATTAGTTGCATGGTCTCCATCAGTCCAGAAAGCATAAACACCTATTTGCTGTCAAAGTGTGTGATAACTTTAAGTAAAATAGACACAGCATAATAGTATTAGGATTTTATTCTCTGCCAGTGCAGAGAAAACACATGGAAACCAAGGAGCAGCAGAGAGCAACCATTCTTTTGTGACTTCAAGCCCCTGTGCTGCCTTTTGCCTTACCAAAGGGACTGGGTGTAACCTGCAGTGACAAGAAGGCAGTGGAGGCATGGAAGTCAGGAGAAGAGGTGCTAGTGTGATGTCAGTTTGGGAAACGGCCTTTTCTCCCCTTTTCGCAAAGTGTTTACAAGCTTGTCTTCTTTGGCTCCCAATAACCAAACTGGTAATGAAATATTTTCAGTTCTGAAAGCCAAGTCTGTTTTGGCCACAACAATAATGAGTGAGGGATTTCCCTGTCTTTTGACTAATGAGTTTACCTGTTCTTCCCCTTTTCACTCACCCTGCTGTGGGTCTTGGTGCAGGCAGGTCCAACCCATCATGACAGCCACAGCTAGAGATTGACTCTTAAAAGAATAGGAGTGTCTAGGATGTGTTTATGGCTTTAACTCGATGTTTTCTTATCTCCATCCTATGGGATAGAGGTATAAGCATGGCAGTGCATCATCCATCAGCTGTTTGTCAGCACTGTCACAACTGTGAAAAGGATGCTGGCAGGCAAAAGCTGAGCTGTATGTAATGCAGTTACAGCTTGCTCCAAACAGTTCAGTGCCTAAGCAGAGATGCCTGTTTAAGGCTGTTTAATCATAAAGACAAGCTACAAAGTACCACAGAGAAAAAAAAGTCATATGAAGATTCTTAGTGTGTTTTAGTAGCTTATTGGAAGCCTCAGTCTGGGTGTTTTGACCCAGTCAAACTACCATAACCCACTAAACTACAACTGGTCTAAGAACCATCTCTTTGGAAGAGAGCAACTCACAGTCTTCTGCCTTTATCACTAAATACTCCAGAAGATGAGGATAAGAAATAATTTATGTGTGAACCTGCCTCAGATACAAGATTTGGGGATATACAGTGTCTACCCATAGGGTCTATCCTAAGCAGTACTACAACTAAGCATCAGTTACTGATGCATGAGGAATTTAAAAGTGCCTGTTTTCAAGTAGTTAAATGTACAATTCCCTGCTGACTTTCATGAAGCACAAGTAGCCTTATGCTCTGGGAATGAAAACCAGTCCAGCTGCAGGAGGATTTCAGCAATAACAGCTATGAAAAGGATAACTCCCTCCTCCCACCCCATTACAGTACACAAATGGCAGCCAAGTAAGTAATACTTGAGAATTGCTTCCACCAGTGTCCTACAGCCCAGACTGAGTTACTTTGGAGGTGTTTCTGTCCTAATTTCATGTTTTACATTTTGTTCTACCCTAGATTTGTGGAATGACTTTGGCCACCTTGTTCCTTTCTCATCTCACTTTACAAATGAAGAAAAGCACTTGTGTGAAGTACTAATGTTTGTAAACGTTATGACAGGATGATCTAAAAAGTATTCTAAGTACTAGCTAAGGGAAGGAAACGTGAGAAGAGCAGAAAAAGGAGAGCAGGAAAAAAGCAAGGGTAGAAGCAGCAGCAGAGAGCTGGGGAAATGCTTTTTGCCAGCTGTTCCCCGTTATTTCCTTTGTGCATGCTTCACAACAATATATCCCTCTACCAATAAAGGAGTTCTGTCTTCCTAAACAACAAACAATTAAATTAGCTACCCTGATATAAGTCTTTGGTTGAGAATGCTTAAGGTCCTGCATCACTGTTTCCTCCCGCCACCCAGCCTGCAGCCCCTCTGCTTGCGTGCAGGCCAAGTTTTGACAGATGTCAGATGCACATGTGCATGTATTTTATAACCACCACATATTGGATCATACTACAGAAAGAACAGAGGAGCTGTTTGTGTATTATTAAGCCATACAAAAGTCAGAAAACACAATTCTAAGATCTCACAAGAAAAGGACAAAATTTAAGTGAGATCCACAAATGTTAAATTAGCAAGATAGCTTTTCCAAGTCTTTGAGCTTTGGTGCAAGGGATCAGATAACTTGTATGATTCTTCTGCTACCAACTTTATCCAGAAAAATGATATAATTCCCTAACTCTCACTATTTTTGTCTCTTGGCTGTACTCATCTCTGTATTATGCACACAGTCCCTGGGAAAGGAAGAGTTCTGTTCTAGTATGGAAAGTCAGGCATTTACAGTAAGCTAGTTTAAATCATGTAACTCTTTTTAGTGTTAGCCTGTTTTCTACTTCATTGGTCATTGACAGAAGTGTGTAGACATGCTCTCGTGTTTAGTTCAACTCAGTACATTTTATGGTACCATTCACAGGATTTTCCTCAAAATTTCACGGATTTGGAACCAAGAAGGAAAGACTCTTCCCTCTGTTTCCTGAGCCTGAACATCCCACTCTTAAGTTGTGAGGTCAAGCTGCCTTTGAACACCCCACCTTGCTTGCTGTGAACAGATATACACACACTACACTATCAGAACTTGTCTTGAGCAACATCTTTCCCTTCTCAAACAAATTTAAATAATCTACTATCCAGCCTCCTCTTTTTTTAAACCATGCCTGTTCCTGGCCTACCAGTTTTACTGCCTTTTCTCTTTGTTCAATTTGTCTTATGTAGGCATGCCCCTTCTTGCCCATCTTCCCAAGTACTTTCCATGATCCTGCATAATCATGGTTTTGACATTTCTACTTTTCCATTAGCTGTACCAAACATTCTTAGACTCACATATCTTGGAGCAGTCCTTCTAGTAAATAGTTTTAATTAAAGTTGGTGATTCTTCAACATTTTGCCCCAGAACTACATTTCTGGCAGTTTTTCCAAGATGGACCTGTCAGACATTTATTTAGACAGAGTATAATTTTCTCTAACAACCTGGAAAATGTCATGAGACTGCTGTCAATATCTTGGGATCTAGTGAGATGTGGTCCTTGCCAAAAGCAAACTGAAAGCCAGAGAAAGGTTAAATGCTCAACCTGGAGCACAATGAGTTAACATGATACACATGCTTGTGAGAGAGCTCCTTGAAGGACTTTTAAACATCTGATGTGGGCCCTGGAGAATCAGAGCAATAAATGGGTGAGCACACTTATGCTGGGGAAGAATGAAGGGTCTGCTAATACCTAGTGAGCAATCCCAAACCTGATCCTCTTGTGTCCCTACTCAGCCAATCAGCTGCTAATAAGAAAACAGAGCACCTTTGTTACTCTTTGTTACTGTCACATCTAATGAGCACTGGTCCCTGTCCCAGGCACTAGTCTGATGTTCAGAGCAGTGTCCCCACTCAGCATACCAATGTCCCCATGTCTCTTTGAAGGAGAAGGGCCATGCTGTGCTCTGTGCACGGCCTCACAGCTGGGGATAGAGTTACAATGAGCTCTTGTCTTCAGCCTGGCTGACACTGCGGCTGATTTTCCTTCAGACAAAAAGAGTTGGAATGCCTTCACACATGCAGCCTTCAGAGCAGGAAGGCTAAAGTGAGCTCAGAAACTGTTTCTAAAATGGGAAAACTCTGAGATGTGAACTCTGGGTGAAAGCCTGCAGTACTGTGGAGCTCTGTCCTTCATGTCCTCTACCATGCTAAGTTTGTGGGAACTCCAGGCAGCTGTGAGTAGAAAATTATGACTAGGCAGCTCATGTTTTCCAGACAGCCCAATGAAGGTGGCACAGGCAGGGTGGGATTGTTTCACTCCATCTAGCAATGGATGGTGATAGAAGGCAAGACTCAGCACTGCAGATTGCACATCTCTAAGACCTCTAATCTGTTGCTGTCTCTTCACTGAGAGCATTACCATGCTCTAGTACTTTCATTGAGGTGCTGCTCAAGCTCGGAGTACAGAAGGTAATAGGAATGAGGATCTCCCTGGGCCTGTCTGTCTTCAGAGAGACTGAGGAAAACTTACCATTGCCTGGGGTAGCAAGTTAAGGGGCATTCATTTACTGCATTTTCTTTTTGCTGCTTTTCTTTCATAGGTATAGAGATGTAGTCCTCTCTACTGGAGGAGGAACATTTTGCCTGTGGGTGACACACACACAGCCTGCTTTCTGCTCTTGCAGTGCTTCAGCACGTTATACAGTCATTAGCATCAGACCAAGCCCTGAAAAACATCTGGCCCTCACAGCAGACCTTGCTGCAAGGTGAATGAGCTCAAAATGGCTCCAGATAGAAAGAGGGAAACCTGTTATGCAAGAGTAGGAAATGAACAGGAGTCCTGAAACTGTGCCTAGAGAAAAACCCACCTGCTCTGCAGACCATCTTTTCCTGTCCTTCTGTAAAAGAGAGACACTGAACTGCTGCCCGAGTTAGGAGTACAGTCAAGAGGAACTTAAGATAATTTCTTTATTCCTTAAAACTGAGTATCAATTTCAACTCTGTGATGCCAGCTTTGCATATTCACAGATTCACAATGTGTCCTCATTTCATACTTTCTGGAATGTCGTGGAAGCTGTAGGTATTACACCACTCACAGTGAGAGCTTAGCGACAGGCGATGTGGCTCTTATTATCCTTGCTGAAATGACAACACAGCTGCTTCCTGTGTATGACAAATGGACTTCTTTCAGGCGGGGGTGGGGTTAAAAGAGGTGATTTGGAGATACTGGCCAACTGCACGAACTTTGCAACATCTGGCTAAAGTCAAACAATTCAGCTAGATTTGGCTAGGAAGGGCTGTGCAGCCTGAGTGTTGCAGGGGGGGTATCTCTGCCTTCTGCAGGGTGGTTGAGCCTAGACTCCAGTTCAGCAAGCTCCTGTATCCCTGCAAGATTTTCCTTTCGCTCCTTAAGTCCAGATTGTTTACAGGATTGAAACAACTCAGTATCCTATCCTCCCTCAAAGGGGAACTGCATGTCGATTTTGCCATCTACATGCACCCATTTACAAAAGGGAGGTATTTAGAGTCAAGTCAGTGACAGAGCCTGGATTTAATTAAGATGTCAGTGCAATGAATCAAGCCAAAAGAAAGAATTGCCAGAAAACACATATCTTTCCTCCCACTCCCCCTCAGCAAGAGGTTGCAATCTGTGGACTTACCGTGGCAGCCCCAGCCACATAACCCAGGATGGTGACCACTCGCTGCTCTCAGAGGTCACCTGTGTGTCCTCAGGGGGTGGCAGGTGACCCTGTTCCTCCTGGGCTTCGCATGCTCTCATCTCCAGGGCTTTGAGCACCACTGAGGAGTTGGTGTTCTTCAGCAAGGCGACAGCCTCACTCCGGCTGACTCCTGTCAGATCAATGCCATTCACGTTCAGGAGGATGTCACCTGAGACCAATAAAACAGATGATAAAGACCCCTGCAAGTGTTTCCAGGATCCCTCCCCACCTCCACAAGTGAGTCAAATCCATGGCCAAGAACTGGCTGCCTGACGAGGCTTTTTGTTAATCCTATCATTTAACATGGCTGTGAAGCATATGCTAGTAAACATGCCACAGGCATGAGGGAAGGGTCTAGATTCCTGTACACAGAAACTTTGCATGGCTGGAAAGAGGATTTGTCCTGGTTTCTTTCCACATCATGTCCTGCATCTGGAGCTGAACAAACAGCTGGGGTCCTGCTGTACCAACAAGCTTTGGTACTAGTGCCTGTATAGGTCTGGGTCTCTGGAATCCACTTCCAGCTAATAACATTTGTACTCAAGCTAAGCTTGAAACCTGACAGCTCAATGATGTTTTTTCTCTCAGCTCTCCCTTAGCTGAGGATTGCCACTCCAACTGGCTCTTCCTGGTTTGCTTTGTGGAATAACATGTTATTATTTTCATATTAATACTGTTTGAATGGCTGCAATCCAAACCATCTTTCTCTATGCCTTATTAATAATACAGGCACAGCAGCTACAGAGAAAAATGCAAAGATGACCTCAATTACTACAGGAAGAATAATAAAGGCATCACTAATGTCATGCATGCAGCCACAGTGTCAAATGCTCTGCTATCCTTTGTAGCAGGCTCCCATGCCAGGGCAGTCCTGGTTGCCCTCTGTGCTTGGCCTGGATGCCTCTACAGGCAGGGATGTATCACTGGCAGTCCAGGCACTGCAATATGAACATTCACCTCTTCTTGTGGTCTGCCCCCAGTGAGAAGGACAACAGCCTAAGAGCTGCTCTAAACCAGAGGCCTATGGCACTATTATAACATCACATATTCATTTATTTCTATTTTTATCAAATTAAGTAGGCTGAGTTTTCCAAGCTGCCTCATGATGAATATTTTTGGAAAGCGTATCCCACTGAGAGGTAGTCATTTCCCAGCAGGCGGAAAGGGGAAACCTGCTGTTTTCCTCCTGTTGTCATGTTCTCACATGGGTTTTGTTGAGTGGACACAAAAAGGAAGTTCCCATGTGTGCCAATACTGGGCACTGAGACCCAGGCTTGTGGGGTCTCACTGGATTGCAGCTATTCCTGCCCCATTTTTGGGTGCCTCCACTTCCCTTAAACTCAGGATTTCCCTCCAGTTTCCAGGAGTAACTGGATTGAAGGAGAACACAGGGGATGAAGGGTAAGTGAGAGCTATGTCATTGCTGGATGCAGGCTCCTGAGGCACTTGGCTCTTGAAGATGTAACATCCTGAAACCTGAGAGTTCCATCTTTCCTCTGCTGCCCAGCTATTCCCACAAAACCAACTAATAAAATATGTTCTTCCTCTTGCTCTAAAAGCTTATTCATGCACAAGGGGAGAAACTACCAGCTTTTTCACTCTGTTACATCTGTAGCTAAATGGGGTTAGGAAGACAGTGTTTCCAGACATGATGTTGAGCCACAAGGCACTAATGTGGCTTCTTATACAATAGGAATTTTGCTCCTGTATATTTAATTCAAATTCATGAATATGATGACAAATAAGCACAAAAAATAACTTTAAAAATACATGAAGGCTGCACAACGAATGTATCAGGAGTCCAGAGATGGTAGTGCAAGCTTATTTTCCTGTGGAAAACTATTTATCTTTTTTTTCTACCAGAATATTCCTATATCCTACTTCACAGAGATGATTACTGCTGCATATTATGCCTTTTCTGGTAGCTGAATTGACACCCTCTAATCTGACACATCCCAAAATCTGCAGGATTGCTGAAGATGTCAGAGTGTGAAGCTCTCTCATTATCCCTCAGGTTTCAAAAGAAGCTCTTGATTTAAAGCAGGCTTTCAAAATCACCCCTTTTTACCTGTTTTTATCCTACTGTCTCTGCTGATCACTCCTCCAGGTTCCACACTTATCACATAGATAGGCAAATCCCATTCCCGGTTAGATGCTCCACCTGCCACAGTCATTCCCAGTGATTCTGTGTGATCTTTCCGGACAGCCACCACCTTTTCATGACAGGTGACAGTGTGAAGGGTGCTCTGTGATGGAGAAAATAGCAACAACAAACACAGTTTGTGGGCATGGTGACCTCCCTGGCAGCTTTGGCATTTTCTATCAGAACAAATATTCATGGAAGTAACACCAAGACGCTTCCCAGCCACCTGACCTGATGGCAGGCAGGACTCTCTCGGGGGCTTAAGCATCTGCAGTCAAAACTACTACCAAGATAACTGTGTTTTAATAGTTAAAGTCAGGCAATGCTCCCACCAAAACCAGAGTTGTTTTGGTGCTAAGGCTAACAGAATCAGGTTCTTGAAATGTACATAAGGAATTTGATTTTAAAAGAAAATAAAGTTCTTGATAATAATATCACTAGTGGTCATCATATCTTGGATTATCAGGTTGTGTTTATCTTGCTGCTTGCAGTCTGAGCATCATCTGTGTAGTTAGTGAGAAGTAGTCCTCTTAGGTTTGAGGAATTAAACCATTGGGGACATAGTAGAAGAGACATATTTCATTTTATCTTCCAGATATCTGTATTTCTGGGTAAGTTATGGGTGGAAATACACTTGAAGAATAAGTGTTTCTGTTCAGGAAAAGAAAAGGACATTTACAATGAAGAGCCAGAAGTTTCCAGGGTGCTCTTAGTGCTCATGCTTGAAGGGTCACTTTAGGACAGTCATCCTTATATTTCTGCCCGGAACAGGAAAAGTTAAATACACACAGCTGGTCATGCAATAACTAGTGCATGAGTGAGGGTGAGACAAAACCACAGGTGCCCTCAGGATGGAGAACCGCTGCAATGCAAGCTCCAACAAAACTTGTGAAGTGACTGTCATGTTTACCATGCGCTCAGTTCTGACAGAAGAGTTCAAAAGGCAAATAAAATCTGGATTTAAATGTTAATTGCTTTGCTTTCCTTAAGTATTTTATATGCCAGCCTCTTTTGCAGGAACAGCATCATCCACTCCAGGCTCATATATAATAGCACGCTTCTAAATACATTTCAAACGCATACTTGAAAGACTCTTCTCATTCACAAATGTGACCTCACATTTGTAATAAGCAAAAAAAATCTATGAAACTCATCTAAAACCATATTAATCTCTTCTTAGAAATCTGACATGTCACAAAGACATTTTATGTTGGTTCCTGGGCCAGCAACTAGGAAAGTGGAGCAGATGAATCCACAACATCTCCTTAAGGGACAAAGGAAGATTATGGCAAGAATTTTTTTATGGGAGTGGGGCAAACTATGTCTTCGATTTGTGTGGTTTTTTTAAAGGTATATTTGATGGAACTAACTCCACATCAAGATTTCTGTGATGCAATGTTAACAACAAAACACTTCTATAAGCTAAGCAAAGGATTTCTCCATGCTTGAGCAGATGAACAGTAGCTCCCACAGAGCTCCAGAAACAAAAAGGCAAAGAGCTCAGTGGAAAGAGGAACTCTCTCAGTCTCTGGGAGAAAACCAAACAACACAGTTGTTTGGACATATTAGACCTGGTCCATGCAGAACACAGATGCTCTGTCAGAGTAATTTGGCTTAGGGCTTGCAAACAAACCTAAGAATTTCTGAAGATTTTAAAACCTTGAGAAAATGTTCTGTTCCAGATAAATTTTACATTCTGATCCAGATAATTTTAAACTTTCACCTTTGTCTTTAAGGTGTAAATATTTTAAACATAGTAGTTCTATCATTATGCAAATTAAACTTAATGTTTCATCTATGTTTTGCAAAAATGCCCTTTTTCCCTTGAAAAGGGATGGCTTTCCATCAGGAAAATGCCACTGCCTGAAATGTGGGATAGGGGCACTACTAATTTCCACTAAATTGCAATCTGAAATTTTGTAGCAAAACATGAAATTGGGATTCTATTTGTGGCTCTGAGTGAGAGAGCAGTCCTGTTACTTACACAGCATACATCCAGTCTCAGACAATAAAACCATTAGAGCATTAGCCAGTTTATCACTATTTTTTGAGGAATCAGCACAGAGAGAAAGATTTCAAAGTAGTGGTGGGGAATAAATTGTCCTGCTATATTTCAATGAAGACTTATAGAAGTACCAGTACTTGCATGCTGAACCACAAAGGACCAATTTTCCTTTGAAGCTACTCTTTCCCATGTAATTTTTCACATGGCTGCAGACAGAAAGGATTTGGGGTGGCTTGACTGAGACGAAGGCAGTGATGAAAGGAAAGTAAAGCCTTTTTTAGTAAACACACGTAGAACTTGCTTGGAGGTATAATCGATAGCAAGTAAACCAGTTAAAAGGCAGTGTTTATCTGTGACTGCATTTCAGTGCATTCTCTTCTAAACAATTGTCCTTCTCTGTCATTTTGAAGCGACCTTGGGGGTCAGGAGAAGAAAAACATAACAGTTCATCTCCTCCTCTTTTTATTTTTTCCTCCTTTTCTGTACATTTACTGGAAAATAAATATTTACAGCAGATTATCACAACATCAAAGCCATGACACGTGTCTTGCAGCAAAAAACATTGCTGTGTCTGTTTGGAAAATGTACTTCACCTGAAGGTTAACCTGCTCATATGATCAGGAAACATTGCCTGCTCCAACAGCATTTTCTTTACTTTAAGTACTAGACAATTCATTTGAAAGAAGTAAGAAAATAGTTCCAATTAAAAACAAGCGCCATTAAATTAATGGCAAAGGTCCCAGTGACTTCAAAGGAATTGAGTTGGGCCTGTTCATGCATTACAGCCTGGCTTCACAACTTCATCTGCACAAGAAAGTGTTTGTGACATCTCTTTTCCGAAACCAGGCAGCAGCCAGAACAGTTTGGGCAGTGCTTCCCCTATCTCAGTACAGAGGAGAACAGATCCATGAGACCCTGGGCAGGACCAATCTCTTGGCACACCTGGCATCACTGCTACCAGAGAAGGACATGGTCACAAGAAATAATCCTCTCCTTGTCCAGAGCCTTGCAGGCAACACAGCTGGTGGCCACTGGCCTGAAAAGAGGCACCTCCTCACACCATCCATACAGGTGGAGGTTGGCTGTCCTGAGGCCAACAGCTTGGCCCAAAGTGGTTCCCGAGCCACCACATGAGCCAGATGGCTGCTGGAAACTAGAGTTTATTCTTGATGCTGAATACAGCCAAGGGTTGAGAGCAGATTTCAACCCATGTATACATACATACTCTACAGTGAGAGCAGCTTCCCTCCAAGACAGCATTCCTGACCGTCTAATATCACCTTCCACAGTAAGCCCAGGGGACAAAAAAACACCTTAAAATTAACCAGAATTCAAGGCAGCTAGCAATCCTCTATTAATCACACATAATAAAGCAATCCCACTGATGACAGTAGGTAGCAGACTCATCAAACCACACACACACAGGAGACTCCCCTGAGAGTGAGGTCCAGACAACAAGCATTACCTTGGTTTTGGGCAGGAGCGTGTGCTGCATTAAGACACTGTACAGGCCCTAGGCTTGCAAGCATTATGCCTATTTAAAACAAATAACATTTTTTTTAAATCTTTCAAAGCCAGTTTAAAGATCTTGAATTGCAAAGTATGTTCAGTTCAACCTTCAGCAAAATATCATTAAATATTTAAACTGAAGCAGTCATGCCCAATGAAAGGGCAAGTAACACTCCACTAATGTTTGTATCAGACCAAAAGTCTGCAGTGCCTGAAGCTCATTGTGCCTACTGGCTGTACTGATCTGCTGATCTATTGCCAGAACATTTACTGTGAGAGAAGCTCTCTACTACGTATACACAAAGCTGAAAGGAGGTAGGAACAGTTCTGAATTTTCTTTTTTGGCTGTGATCTTTCCTGGAAAGTGCCCAAATGGTGGCATTGGACAGAAGCCCACAGCAGTACACCCACTCATGTTCTTATGCAGTACTCATCTCTTGTGGAAAACTGGAAATTCCCCTAAAAATTGTGCCTATCTAACAAGAGATGATTCATTAGTCTTTACAGCACTTACTCATTAGTCTTTAAAGACTCTTACAAAGCCAATATAGTGCTTTCAACCTCACAGCTTCCCAAAATATTGTTTGACTTACCAAGAACTCCCATCCAACACCTGTTGGTACAGGAAAATGAGGATCTCAGGGCAGAGAGAGACAAGTCATGTTCCTAAATAATCCCAGGTGGTATTAATTCATTATTCAGACCATGGTAGAGTCAGCAGCTGCTTGGATTTTCCCTAGGAAGCATACAGTAGCAACACAAGCTAATTGCTGTCCTACACATATCTTGCTAAGGAAATCACTGCTTCATTAGAAAGTAATGCCTTGCAGATGCATGGTTGGCTGGGCACTACTTGCTGCTTGGTAGTAGCTACTGAACACTGACTGCTTCATGCTCTAACTCCTGCTAATCTGATCCCACCTAACAAGAGCTGAGATTGTGAGTTTGTGGAAAAGGAAAACTCAAAGTAGATAAATATATACTAGTATTTTTAACACATAAAAACACTGAATAATGTAGTTTCAAAAGACCTGCAAAAATAGGTATATTTTAACATTTGTAAAATCCAGAGCTAGACTTGCCTCCTGGCTGACAGCTACACACCTGATATTTGGTCCAGAGGTCCCTTTAAGGACACAATTGGCTATCCGTCAAGCAGGATGAACCTAAGCCCTGCCAGCACACCTCCCTGATACAGCCCTGGCACCGGTGGCCAGGGTCAAGCTTGCATGGGTTTGCATAAGTGGTGACACTTAGGGTGATTAATGTAAATTAGCCAGATATCTGACTTCAGATTTAGTGAAGTAAACAAATTTAGTTCCTGCAAGGGCATTTTAATAAATGAGAAATAGCCTAATAATGACTATAATTTTCAAGTAGCTTATGGGAATCTTTCAGGCCAGCATGTGAAAGTTTTTTGTCTGAAGATTATGCTACAGATGGAGAAACTTTAGAAAAACTTTTCTTTTTGTTGGAACGCATATTCCTCTGCTGGTCAGATCTGTGGCCATGGCCAGGATACTGTGTGCACATCAGCACCTGCCCCACCACTGCCCATTGCCTTCTCTTTGCCTCCCCATGCCAGGCAGAGTCAGGGCAGAACCGGTGGATAAATAAAGACAGCACAGCTTTAGTGTTTCCATTGCCAAGTAAGACATGATTTTTCTGGCGACAGAAACCAGAGGTAACACCCCGAGACATGAAACATCTGCTGCCCTCCCTTTCCCCTGCCCATGGATGGCAGAGAAACCACAGCAGTGTGCTCACCTTGCCGGGGGTGTTTCTCTCGGCGGGACAAGGCTGGGAGCTGCCAGCGCTGTAACTCCAGCCAGTCTCCTGCAGGAGGTCGGGGGTCTGCTGCCTGGTCTGCCGCGACACCACGAGGTGAACCTGCTTCTCGCTGGCCTGCAGGAGGAGCACAGTGTGAATCCCACAGCCCCCGAGCAACAAACCCCTGCATCTCAGCCCCAGAGTGTCTGTGAAATGCAGGAACCACTTAAACGTTGGTTGGATTTCCCATTAGCGAGGTTGCTATGACATAAAGCAGTAGCATTAGTTCAGGTCAATGAAGTTCATAAAGGTTTACTGCCAGCTATTTAATATTTCTCTTGAAAATTTGGTGTTAACTCTAAAAAATCCTTTCTACTTGCCCCAAATTTGGCTGGAAGCAGCGATCCACCACAGTGAGTGCTTATCAGGTCTCACCTCTACTTGTGTAAACCACTGCAAAGCAGCAATTTGCCTGCCATGGTAGAGAGACAGACAGACAGACAGACAGATAGACAGACAACCAAAGCTGTGGCTGCCCAGTGGATGGGAAAGCTGAAAAATTAACCTGATGTCAGGTATGTGCTTACACCCTGCCCAGTGAAAGTGGGGAATAAACAATGTAACTAAGCCCGCCTGCATGCAATGAGCATGACAAATGTAAGGGAGCATAAAGAAAGGGAGAAAAGGGATTTTATTTTGTGCAATAGAGCACAGAGGGTGGGCATAAGCAAGTACACAGGGCAGTGGAGTTTGGGATGAGAAAGTAGCTCAAACTCTCACTCTAGGAAGAGCAGCTTCAAAAGCAAATAACTCCAGCTCAAAGAACTTCTAGGCCTTTTTTCACAATGCAGTCAGAATATTTGTGTGCCTGAGAGGTGCTGCAATGCTTCTACTGAGGCAATGTTTGCTCGTTATTTTTAAGGGGCTCTATGTGTGTACCTGATATTAGTGTTAATTCTGTGTATAGCTGTTGGTTTTCTGTCTTATTGAGTCGGCACTGTTTCCCCAGAAACAAATGGCTCCATTTGTCCCTCAGTGAGGCTCATATGAATCTGTTCAAGACAACAGTGATACAAAGATAAAGCTGAGAGGGAGTGGGGTTTATCTGGATAAATCATAAATGCCTGCCATAAACCAATATACTGAACTGAAATGAAGAACAGTGTAGAAAAAACCTCAGTGCTATAGACGCATACTCAGAAGTAAAAATTAATCCTCTAATCTCCTTCTGTCTAGGCTAAAGACCTTGCTGTTGTGCCAGGAAGGAGTGGCTCTTAATGACCATTCTGCAGAGGGAGTCCTGTCTGCTTGCTCTCGGGTTATACCGGAGGAACTGCTCAGTATTTAGCGTGAAGCCCCTCTCAAACACATCTGGAGGCCTGGTGCCCCCAGGGCTGCAGTTGCAAAGCTTATTGGTACCACAGCCCTGGGGGCAGCAGGCGTCCTGGCTCGTTTGCTGGCACGGTGACATGCCCTGCTCACTGGGGAGAAGCTCCAAGGAAAGCTGGCATTGAAAAAGGAGCTGAAAATCAAACCCAGATCCAGTTGCGCTATTGAAATCAAATCTCCCACAGACAATTAAGCCAGAGGAAGCTTCTGGGAATTTTGTTTTTATAGCTTGGTTTGTCCTTTCTGGAGCTGAATTCAATAGCTGTAGCTGAGAATTAAAAAAAAAGGCTTTGGAAAAATGTCATTTTAATTAAGAAAAAGTAACCTACCTCTCCTAAACCTCCAACTTCAAGCTTGAAATATACATGTTCAAGCCATGCTATTTTCAGTGAAGTAAAAAATGTGCACGTCTTTGTTACTTTCCCAGTATCTTGGGGGATGCTATTTTTTTACTAGAAACTCAAATCTTCACAGGTTCATAATATATAATTTGGTACATACACACATGTTTCAAAGTAACTTTCTGGGCATTTTTAACAGATCTGGTTTTATTGAATATTAATTCATGGACTCTGGACTTGACTAGTACCTAAAAGCAGAATTCTGTATGTTGGGAGAAAGGAAACTACCCTCATCCCTAGTTTGTAACATGACTGAGGTGGAACTGAACAATACGAGATTAAACTTCCCAAGGGCATGTGGCCTTATGAAAATACAGTTTTCTCTAAAATGAACAGTTTCGACTTAACGCAACTTCTTTTTGAAATTCATCTGCTGCCACATGGTAAGCTTCAAAGCTGGTTATTTACAGAAAGGTTGTAAAACATGATTAATTCTCACAGAACGACTAGCAAAAGTTCAACAAGAGTCTGTTGCAATGGCACATTTGTCTACAGGCCAGTCAGGCTGAGCAGTTTCTCAGAAATCAGAGTGGTTTAGAAAGTTATCCAAACAACAAGAACAGCTTTTGTATTTACATACATATGAAACCCCATTAATGTTTCTACTGATCAGATTATTTATCTCTGATTCATTCTGATCTCTCCCTCCCTCTTACCAGTGGCTTTTCCCACATTTTTTTCTATGTATTTCATGCTGAAGTGAAAATCAAAGAAAGGAGATTAGCTTTGATACTGAGTAAGAGCTGAAACAATCTACTAGAATTAAAATCTGTTACAGCCAAGGCAAATCAAGCAGGAAGGCAGAGACACGGTGATAGCCTGAGCATCTAATAGGTAATTGCATCTTAGAAAGAGGCAGCAGGGCTGCTCTTGGCAGAAGTTGCCCCATCTCTCACAGGGATGATGGAGCACGGATATGCTCTACATCACAACCTGCTTGTCAGAGGCAGTCGTGAAGAAGAGCTGCTCATCTGCTCCTTGCAGCTGCTCTGAACTATGGTGGGGGAAGGAGGTGAGGAGGAGGGTGAGCATCTGGGGTCAGTAAAGTCTGACTCAGCCCATGTAGCTTGGCTTGATGTGCTCACATAAGCAGCCCATATCTGTTAGCTTTCTTCTTTTCTTGTCCCTATTATGGAAATCAGATGTGGAATGCCTCACTATTTAGATTAAAAGCGCCACTTCTGACACAAGGCATGGCTTAAGATGATGTGACAAACAGGAGGCAGCAAATTCCCAACTGTTATAATGTATGCACATTCCTAATTAGCACTTACATGCTTTCTTAATTTCAGTTCTTGTAATAGATCTTAGAGCTTATAAACAGGCACCTAATCTACTGATTAGCAACTGCTTCACATATGCTAGTGCATAGTTTCTATAGGCCTCAAGAATCAGATTTGTCTCGATTATTCATTATTTAATAGTCAAAACCAATCAGATTACACAGAAATCTGAGAGTCTACCAGCTGTACTTGGTTCAACAAGCCACTGCACCTTTTAGTGAATGTTCTGCTTTTAAAGAAACTGATGGTGTATTTGTAGCTTTCACCACCATAAATTAGAAGACCTCAATGCACTGCAAGTGACATGCTGACCTCTCAACAGGCAGGAAGGATGCTGTTGAGAAATCAGAGGACATAGTGAAATAGCCCTTCGTGTAAGAAGCAAATGCAAAACACTTGTGGCTTCAGTATAAAAGTTTTTCTCTGGCATAACATGGAGACAGGAAAGGCAAATGATAATTAATGAAAAACATAACAAAAAAGACACAGGTTCCAGGAATTTTGCATTAGACAAATGTGATTCATGGAGCTCACATCAATGCAATGTAATCCTGGCTGTGTGGAAACCTGAGTTTCCCCTTTGATGGACTTGTTTAAATTTCCAGGGACTGCTGTGCATTTCAAGCATATTATAAACAACATCCACTCTTTGGAGACCAATAAGGGCTTTAGTTACACTTTTAAACACTTGTATGTGAATACTCTTGTTAGCAATTTCTTCCATTTCATCTCATGTGTTTTTTGCTTATGAAGCACTGATGCCTTGTTTTGTAGCCATAAAGAACTATTCCAACAATAATAGTTTTTTAGAAAATTTTTAATTCCAGACTTGTTGCCCTCAGAGAATTTAAACCTTCCCTCATCTGCCTTCTGTTCCCAGATAGTGAACTACATAAGGTAATCCAGAAAGATTCTGGACTAGAATTTCAACAACTGACATTATGTAAGGATATGACATTTTTTTCACCTATGCTATAAACTTCACAATAAAAGTTGGCTACAACCAACAGTGAATCTATGCTAACAGAGGAATCCGTTCTGCAAAATGCATCGATTTGACTGTTTGTATCAGTCTGACTGATATTACCTTGATTATACCTGTCAGAAAGAAGAAGTAGCTGGCCTGATTTGACATCTTGTTATTGAAGTCCATTAAATTCTTCAATATGGGAACAGTCTACATGCCTCCAAATGAAATTCAAAATTGCACAAGTATAAAAATGGCTATAAATATGAGATAAAAGCAACAAAAGATTCTTGGCTTTTTCTTTTTATATTAAATTTTTCTAAAAACATAGTCTGTTAACAAGAAACTCAAATTGGTTCTAGAAGGAAAATTAGGCAGAAGCTGACCAATTCTGTAGCTGAGAAAGGCATGAGACTTTTTTTATTTGACAATTCTGTGTTAACACCCATTTAGTACTACACATGACTCTAAATAGAGATTAATAAAAACTACAACTACAAATGCATTTTTCCAAAGATCTGGACTTCTTCATGCTGGATTTAGGTAAGAAATATGTGTAAGGTGTGGATTACCTTCAGTTCTAAATAACATCCTTGAGAAATCATTGAGTCTGGGAGGGTGATGTTCATTCTGAAACATGCCTTAGGCTACTCTGATTTGCTCTAGGGCTCAACCTGAGGACACTGTGACTCCTTCTGAGCCAGAGAAGTCAGGATTCTGCTGGAACCCGTGCTGCCAGGGTGCAGGCTGGCAAGCCCTCTGGCAGCTGGCATCACTCTGGTGATGATCAGAGTATACAGATGTTTGCATTGATCTATACGTTCCAAAAGCTGATGGTAGCAGGCACCTCTGTGAGACTCCATGCCCGTGTTCATGCTCCTCCCCACAGTAAAACCAAAGAGCTTTCAGAGGAGTAAATTTCCATCTAACCTTGACTCATTACCTCTTCCAAATACACAGACTCAGTGTTTGGCCCCTGCTTTGCAGTGGATGGTGAAAAAGTACTGCTTGTTTTTTGCACAGCTCAAAGCCCGTGGTTGAAGTGGGGATGACAAACCTGTATCAGCTGGGCTGCGCTCTCAGGACTGCCGTAGCGATGGTCGTGCCCATTGATGGCCAGCACCCGGTCATTCTCCTGCAGCTGTCCATCACGGGCAGCCATGCCACCTTCCAGCAAGTTGAAAATAAACACCCCTGGCTCGTCAGCCTTGCGGACCAGCTTTATTCCCAGCTGCTCATCTGGGCTGCTCTTGTTCAGCACAACATGGAAGCTGTCGTCCCTATTGCAGTGAGCGTCGAGGGACAGCCCGCTGTTTCGGCATCGGTACCTCTGCTCCCGGAGCACCGTCAGCCGGAGCACGTGGCAGGGCTGCTTCAGGATTGACAGGGCATAGTTGTGAGGCACATTTTTGATGTCCATGCCATTTACCTGGAAGAGAGAAGTGTAAATCAGCAGCAGAAAGACAGTCTATTCTGAGTTGGCACTGAGGAGGGCAGATCTGTATACACAGATGTCTTCATATGAAATGACATGTGCTATTTCAAACTGTGTCACACAGGAGGCCAAGTTTGCGGTGCAGAACAAGCTTCCCCCCAAGGAAAGGATGTGCTGCACAGATAATTTCTGTCCTTTTTCTCCCCCTTTCTCCCTGATAGTCCCCAGACACACGTTAGTTTTCATCTTTCTTATTGCTCTTTCCCAAACTTCAATATCTTTCATGTATCATAGTTTTATTCTACAGGCTTCTGATTTCAAATTGTCTTGCCAGCCTTTCCTTTCACTCCCACTGTTTTCCTGCTGTTTCTTTTTTTTCTTTATCTCCCAGCTGTTCTAGGTACAGTAAAAAAAAAAGTTTCTTCACTAATGAATCTCTAATTAAAAAGAAGGAAAGAGCCTCAAGTAGAAGTTTAAATGCCCTGGATATTTACTAACAATTATGCTGATTTACCACACCATAAAATCAGACTTTCCTTTTTTTCTCAGTGTTTTCCAGGTAAGATTTAATTCAGATGACAGTAAAATTGTGTAACTACCACTATTTAAATTTGGCTGAGGAAAAGAAAGAGGAAAAAGAATTTTCAGTCAATCCTATCGTGTTCATATATGAAAGAATGACTAGTCATTGCATTTTATACTGCTAAATGAAAACCAGTTGCAAGATTGTATTTCATCACTGGCTAGAAAACCTGAATCAGACAAGTTATTTCCATGTAGCTATACACTGCACAGGTTGAACCATTTAAATATTAAGAAACATCTCCAAAATGTAAGATAAATACTCCCCAGCATGGACAAAAGCATTTGGCTGGTGTTTGCTTTTGCAGATTGCCTATGTGGGCATGAAGGGACTGTTCTGCTCCAGTCTGGTGGGGATGACTGCATCCAGAGAGACACAACTCAACCAGTTTTAAGTTGCTACCTCGGGTACCACAAACACATGAACTGCACCAGGATGGGGCTGAAATTCACAGGAATCCTTGGTAAAACCGGAGCAGTCTGCAACGGCTAGGAAGAGCTAGGCTGGGCCCATCCGTGCTACAGTCAGAACTTCATTGTGCAGTCTGGATGTGCCCTGCAAGAACAGCTTTGTCTTAGTGGTACCATTAACTCTGCTGCTCTGTGCCGGCACCAGGACAAAAAGGCTCTCTGAAACACATAGCTGGGTGATGGATGTTCATCCAGCCTCTGCCAGGAACCACCATCAGAAGCATTTTCATTCACTGCTAGAGTGAAGTATGCCCACATCATGATCCTGGGAAATTCCTTTGGCCAAGTCTGTCTGACATAAAGCAGAAGGCATGGCACAACCTTGGCATGCCTCAAGAGTCCTCAGCTACCACTGGGGTCAGCAAGAGCTAGGAAATCATAGCCCTTTACAGGTGGTTCCGCACGCAACATTGCAAATCTCATAATGGTCGACTTAAATTATCTTATTCTTCATCAGGATATTTTTGTCTCATACCTCCACAGTACTGTACCTTTAGTATCATGTCTCCAGGAAGCAATCTTCCATCTCTGGCAATTACCCCATCTCGATAAATATGCTGTATAATAATGTGAACCAAAGGGGTCTCGCTGCCTCCCACAATTCTAATGGCCAGATTTTCATGGGGATCCGTACGGCTAATCTTAATGCAGGTGATTTCTCCATCTGGAATCAGGTGATACAACCTGGGAAAACCTGGAAATGCATATTGTAAGGTATTTATTTGACAACACAGCTTTGCTTCGTTGAAACATGCACTGCATAACCTCAAGTGCTTACCAGTTAGTAAAGCTAGGTTTTATGCATGGGTATGATTTATACCAAGTGGGAAGGAAAGGATAGGTAAGCTTGCTGAATGGACTTGAAGGGATCTTTTTACTATTAATATATCCAAACTTCCTTTTTCCCCCACAAAATACAGCCTTAAACCTTTGATGTAATCCCGACAGATGAAATGTACTTACAGTTGCACATGTCAATATTTTAAGGGAATAAAATACATTTTTGGTCACCAGAGACACCTCAGAACAAGGCCACAGTTTTTCACTGGCCCTAAAACAGATGGGCATGGGCACCTCAACAAACATCCATCCCTGCTGTGCTGAATTGTATACCCTATCTCACTGGTAGCATCCCATGCTGCCCTGTTTTTCTCCATTTTTGGTGCCACAGTGGAGGACTGGGCTCTAGTCTTGTGACATGCAAGGAAGCCTTTTATTTATTTTTAGCTACCAAAAAGACAGTATTTTTTGACAAACCAAAGCATACAGTCATTTCCCTATCAGACCCTTCTCCTTTCCTCACTGCTTGAACTCTCAGAAGTAGGAATGAGTGGCTCTTACTGTGATGTGTCTATTAAAACCACAGTATGCTCAAAGTACATGGAGAGAAAGATCTCTGCTGGCCCTGGCAATCTGGCTGTGGGGAGGAGGGACTAATGATGGGCAGGGGTCCTTTTTTGAATTTATGATGCACTGGATAAGAGTATTGTCCTCCAAATCCTATTTGCAACTGGCATGTCTGATTTCACAGCATGTCACTAATACTTTCTTTCCTTCTAGGTCAATTCAAAATTTTAATCCATATTCAGCAGTGAGCAAAGTTGATGTAAAAGCATCAGTGAATTTTCCAGCACAGGCCTAGCAGCATTCAATTATTTTGAATCCCCCAAAGCTGAGAGAAACATTTAAACTTTTTGCATGGGGGTCCAATCCAGTGGTTACATGACAAACCTGTAAGTAAAAAATTAACTGCTAATATTTTTTCAATAACCTATTTTAGAAAGTACAGTGAGTGTTAATGAATAGTGTTTAATAGAAAATTAATAGACCAGAATCTGAGACAGCATAAATATTTGCTACTACAAAATTAGCAGGCAGCAAACCAGCAAGGCACCAAAACCTTTTGAGAGAGAGCAAGGGGAAAGAAAAGACAGGAAAAAACATATTGAGAAACACCATATTGCATCCCTTACCACTTCTTTGATCATATGCTCTTCAGGGTGGGAAGCTGTCCTCCTCCACGTCTGTAAAAAGCACCTACCAGCACAGACTTCGACTTTGTGGTTTTACACAGGCTTGACAGGCAATAAAAGTCTGTCTAGATAACTACACAGACTTCACTAACCTAATAGTCAACTATTCATTTACCAACCGAAGACTCAACCATTTATTTTTGTAATACCAGTTTCTGTGCTAATACATGTTTACTTCAGTTTTGCAGGCAACTTTAATGTTTCAGGAATGGAAGGTGCTTCATTTCTCCCATGCTCCTCTAAACGCTATTTGCTCAGCTTGTGATTTGCTCTCTAGCCTGAAGGGTGGATTCACTTGATCTAAATCCAGGCCTCAAATGCACAGTTTGGTGGTCTACTTGTTCTGACTTCCTCTGTAGTGCACAGGCACCCAAAAAGAGTGATTCTTGTGCTAAATCACCCCTGGAGGTGCCCAATGCTCTCCACTGCCATGTAAGAAAAGAGGCAATTAACTCTGGCATCTCAGTGGGGTGTTTAAAGTGAGACAATAAAAAAACTCTTCAAAAATCACCAATGAGTTGATCCCTGCGTCAGAATAAGCATGCACATTTCACACTCTCATTGTGACTATAAGGGTAGTTATGTGTAAAAATACAAATGAAAATCAGGACACCTAGATCTTCCCTGCATGCAAATAAATTAATATATATGTATATATTGAAGACTACCAAAAAAGTGCTATAATAGACCTACTTCTCTTATGATGACTCACTTCACATCCTAACAAACTATGCGTTTTGACACTGATGTTCATTTTACCACAGCTCATTCTAACTCATTCTAAAAACTCTTCTAAAGGAATTATCCTGCTGCATTTCTTGTCCATGGAGAATTGTGGACTGAACAAGCTATTGACATTCTCATGTTATTTCAACTTGTAATTATCCCAGAGCAAAATCAGGGCAATGTGGCAATGAACAAGTCTCTACACTTGTACAAGACTTGTCTACATCTTTACATAACGTATAAACATAAATAGGTTTCTTTGCATTTTGAAAAATGCTATTTAACAAACTTGGTTTGTTAAGTCTTGCAGTGGTACTTGGCAGACTTTCAATATGACTCTATGCAGATTCTTTTAGTGGAATTTTTAATGTCTCATTTCCTTCTGAAATATGCAGGCTACAAATACCCAAATCTTTCCAAGACATTTTCCTTGCCAGTCTGCAAGTCTCTAATGCTACTCTTTCATAGTTGGCAGGCTGTACTGTCTCACTTCCTGTCTTCGTTTGATTTGTGTTCTTTATCAAATATACATAATACACAGAAGCATTTTCTCCTCAGATGGCCTAAGCAACCAAAATAACTCCTCTATGATCCGTTAATTTCTGCTCTCTTCATTGAAGACTTGACTCTTTTCATCCCAGACATCTAATGTTGGGTCATTTTTATTATCTACTATCTAGGTGGTTGTAAGTAAAAGGCCAATGCCTATTTTGATAAACTAACAGTAAGTGTGGCAATCTAAATATAAAATGTACACAAATACATTTTTTTAAAATAAGAAAATTCATAATTGTTTTTTCACCAAAAAGTCTTCATACACTATGAGCAGTTTGATGAAAACTTACCATGTGTATTTCAAGATGATGCCATGCCTAGGAAGCAATGTCTTCAAATTGAATTTTTAATGTATAGACCATACCCAGAAAAGGTAGACCCTGCTTCAGCACCTGGTTGTATATGACTGGGGCCTCAGGAGCCCAGCTGAAGGAACTCCAACTGAGTTGAGGGCTTGTACCTTTCATATATATAAATGTATACATTCTGTTGTGAGGCTGGAGTATAATTCTTCACAGACTCAATTTCCCAGCCCTTACACTCTTATTAAAAATTCTCCATTTCCTTTGGTCAGGTTTTCCAGAGCAGGAAAACCCAGGAGTATTGCATACCTTTCTTTACCATTTTATATTTCCAGTCCTTAAATATCGAAGAGCTGCTGAATCTAGAAAGAAGGAAACTTTCTGTCTTGTTTTTGGTGATTCTTCCAGGCTTTCCCACAGAGTGTTGTGTTTTTGTCACGGGGGGTTGTATGGAGCATTCTGAATCTGTCAATATAATAAAATGTCACCTGCATTCAGAAAGACTGCGTGGGCTTTTTTCTTAAGCAGTATTTTCTTAATGTTAGTGTGCAATTTGTGTTGATATTTTCACACGTTATTTTATGGTAACAACATAGGAGAGACCAGCTTTGCACAGTGAACTCCACTTAATCTGGCACAATGTGGGACACTGAGCATTCATTACTAAAGTGGCCATGACAGAGTATTATAAAATTTTAAGTATGCTCACTATTTTTTCACCATAGTTTATAATATTTAACGGTAGCATTCCATCAGTGCTCAGGTTTTTGCTGATTTCTGTGCATATCACGCTCCTTCCAACAGTGCTGCCATGAGGGTAGCTTCTGCCTTTATTCCTAGGATTCAGTGTGAAAATGTGCAATGTTTGCTGTGACTCTTGGGTCCAGATTAATCAAAGGTCACTGTAAACAAAACTTGTATCTGTGGTTGCAAATCCTCATTTAGATCAGGCAGCCCGACTAATGTGCCAGCTCACCCCCACAAATAGGACCACCTGCAGAAACACACACTCATGCTTCTCAGCATCTGGACACCAGAATTTAAATTAAGTTTGTATAACCTAGTCTTGGAAAATTCATGTGTCTATGAGTGTCACATGCCCTTATGCTGGTGGGGAACTTTGTTCTGCAAATTTTCCTTCCCAATAGATTTTGATTTATCATGCCATTCTCCCAAAGGTTTGCCATCATTTTGATTTAATGCCTTCCATTAATTCTCTAGTGATACTTCTCCAGTGGAGGGGCAGGTTCTAATATCTCTTCTTGCTTCTGGACATTCCTCTCACCAAAGCAGTCACAAAAGAACTAAAATGAAACTGCTGCTGAGTTGACTGTCTCTAAAGAGTTGTGACTTGTTTACAGCAGGCAAATTTATCAGTCTGCAGTGGAGGAAATGCTACAATCTCTTTCTTCGGGAAATTGCCTGGCTCAGAGTTCCAGAGCAGAGTACTTTGAACCAGTTCTGTAACAGCTGTTTTGGGAAATCAGAATGGCAACTGGGTCAAATCTGAGAAAAATACTGTGGGATTTCTGTGGGGTGCAGCCTTCCTGAGACAGAAGTTGAGCTGCACTGTCTTGTCCTGGGGCTGGATAAACCACATTTTTTTCTGCACACAGAGAGCCTTAATGCCATGAAAAGGTTGATACTCTCTGTGTTTCACTTACCTTCTTTTTCCTCATGTATTTTTTTCAAACACTGAAGTATTTATAATCTATCTATCTATCTATCTATCTATCTATCTATCTATCTATCATATATACGTATGTGAATATAAATCTATCACAAATATAACAGTGTTCACACTGAACAGTACAAGAGGGAAGCCTGTTCTGTGGTTCTGCCAGTGCCTGCTGGGACTGCCTTGGTCTTGACTGCTGTAAAGCAATAACAGATGGTAGAACCACATCCACTATGAGACTGAGTTTGACTTTGAAAAATATTTGACATCCTCAGGCAATCCTAAATAAAATTTCTTTTACAATGGCTTGACTGCAAAATTAAATCAATGAATGTTTTTGAAGGTTAAAAATACAGCTCTTTTACTCTACAACTGTATGGAAGCTTTTTCAATTGTACCTGCAAATTCTTTGGTCCTGAAACATTAGCTGATTTACAGCTTGTATTTGTAGATCAGTTTGAGTAAAGAGCATATGTATATATAGTCTTTCTTGGAACCGAATTGAAATTGTAGAACCAAACTAAGAGCACAGTGATACAAATAAGCATAGCAAAGCTGGAGCAGTCTTTGCTTGGAGATATTTTATCATTAAGTAGATTGTCAAGGTCATTTACACTAGTAGATCTAGTCAGAAGATATTACATCTTAAATGCATCAGTGCTGTAAGCATGTTCCTGTCACCTTCCCTCACATCTCAAAATGAAACTCTTTCTTTTAAACTTTCTAAACTTCTAATTCAGACCTGGAAAGCTATTTGTAGCTGTAAATGCTGTTAAATGAAATTGCTCTCAGATAAATACCACAAGCTTGGGTGCTGCCTACAGACAAATATTTCTTTGCATGGGATTTTACAAATAACAAAGTATTAAAAATCAGAAAATTTTAACAGTTCCTTCCCCCAAAATATTTCTTATTACTGTTTGTATTTTTCATTCACCTCTAACATTTTCTTTGGTTTGGACATTTAAGAATTCTCTACTGAAAATGCCACAAAAACAGAGAAACAAAGTCTGAATCGTTTAAATCCAAAATGAGCACATATAGCATTGTTTAAACAAATTAAACCACAGGATATAAACATAAATTGGGAAGTAAATTCCACAGTTCAGGATGGCTACCAGCTCCAGGTATAAGATAGCATTAGTATTAGAACTGCAACTATTTCTCTGCTGTAATTATAACAGAAACACATTTGGTATTGTGCATCATATTTTACAATGTCCCTGGGTATAAAAGAATTTTCCAAAACCACTACTAGATTCAGCTTCAAGTTAAGAAGAATTTGAATGTTTTTCCTCCCTCATCAGAAACCATTAATTTTGTCTTGTACCCTCGTAGTCATATTGCAATTGAGCACTGGCTCAAGCAGCTTCAGATTAAAGGCACCTACACACTCTGCATGAAGGGTTTCTGATGGCTAATACTTGTTATTTGTTCATTTTCAGAGCTCCTTTGACCAAAATACAGGCAAAACACAGATTAAACAGAGATATGTGAATTAAGATGGGGGTATTCTGTAAAATGGAGTCAGGTGAATTATACATTGAGCTTTGCCAGATGATCTTACTGCTCCTTTATCAAGAAGAGGTTATCAGCAAGAAGGGGCTTATATCACTCTGTGCTCACTGTGAGGCTGGTATAGTCTCAGCTTTATTCTGTTCATGCACTGACTAGACTTAGTGAGGAAAATGGTTACCAGAGAGTTGGTGAGGTGCTTTCTGATCTCCTGGGGCAATGATTCATGGCTGAGCTGTGTTCTCAGATGGTCCTAGACACAAACCTGTGAGACTGTGGGCAAAGCAGCAGCAGGTTTCCCTGGGTATGGGGACCTGTGAAGTCAGGAATCACCTCATTCACCCCCACAGGAGCACCTCCATTCCCAGGAGAGTGGCATGGCAATGGTGAGACAGACATGCAGGGCTCCCTTTTCTTCAATAGGCAAGACTTCTAGTGAGCACAGGGCAGTGCATACAGCAGCTATCCCTAAAGACTGACCAACAGCTCTAATCAGAATTCTAGCGGCAGACTGCTCAGAGCAGCTGAGGTTTAAAAAAAATAAATAAAAGAAGAAAACATACAGAACTGGAGAAGAAATCCAGCCCCCAGTTGGCAGGATGATGACAACTGCTACAAAAATAAGTACTTTCATTTCTTCTAGCAAGAAGAAGAAGCAGAGAAAGCATTTGAGTTGCCATACACCAAGCACCTGTTGCAAACGACTGAATAGAAAGCTTTGTTCAAGTTGTATTTGTATTGCTTCAAGTTGCTTGCATTTTTTAAAAGATCAAATTCCAGAACTGTGTAATCAAAGGCATTCTTTGCAAATGTAATTAATAAAGCAATTTAGGTACCCAGCTTCTGTGATCTCATACTTAAGAGTAACTGCTTATTAAGTAATTATATGCCTACCTGGTTTTTCCAGTGCAGCAGAATACATTTGGAAGTTTACAGGCATGCTTGGTGCAGAGGAACGAAACCACAAGCAGAGCCAAGGAGAGAATGACAATCCTGACACTGTCAGTGGGGCCCTGGAGTGATTGCCATTTTACATCCATTATAGACACAACAATGCTTTTCATTTGCTGGAAATGTAAAGGCCAGTGCCATCTTTACACCTTTCTGCCAACTTCTGCTAACATCTGGACTGCAGTGGTGCTGTTGACATCCAGATTATTTGCACACTCTGGACATGAAGCCAAGATTTCAGTGGAACTGTTACTAATGTCAGCTATATGTCTAGGTAGAAAGTGGTCTCTATCTCACCCTGAAGAGATGTCTTTTGAAAAATATGAACTTGAGGCATGGAGAATTTCACTCATTCTAAAAAAAAGGCAAGCTTTTGTTCACAGTGGATCGAAGAGTTGCTATGGAACGAGAAATTTATCTGCCTGCTCAAATAGAGATATAAACAACTTACTTGCAAAATTTTACTTGGGGAAAAATAATACAATATTATTTTTAATAATAAAAATTATTAATAATATAGTAAAATTATTAATGATGTTTCCAGGTCAAGGAGTATATTCATATCCCTTTTATGGAAAAAGTTCACAATTTTGAATGATGAGGTCTTATTTCAGCTCTTTCAGCATGTATGTGAAGTAGGAGATAAGTACCAAGGACACAGTAATATAGTGAAACTCTCCTGAAGGAATAAGCAAATAAAGCGGAATATTGATCATGGTTCTCTGATTCACCACTGTTCACAATGATGCCTGACAGTAGCATTTGGCAGCCTTTTGTGCTTATTTTGTGCATGTTTCAATAAGAACTTGAAGACAGAGCAAAAGGAAGTTGATATTTTGTATTCCGGAAGCCTGCATCCAGAACATTTGATCTGGGAAGAGACGTGAGGTGCTGAGGCATCAAGCAAGGAATAATAAGCTGAGTGTCTTGATTAAGACATTGATTCCCACTCTATCATCACTTCCTCTTGATGCATGAATGCCATTGTTGGTTTCATAATTATGGTCCAAACTGATTAGTAATATTTGCTTATTGCTTTGAGAATGCAAATGTTAAGTGTTACTACCTGCCAGACCCCTCATCCCTGACATACATCAGACAAAGTTGCCTCTCCCTGCTGTTTAAGAGCAGAGCATTCTTGCCTCATCACCTGCCTGGTTAAGGTAATAAAGGAGCCCACAGAAATGCTGGAATAATTACAGCACATTGCACTTTCATACCATCCTCCCACTGGGAATTTCCAGTGCTTCATAAACATTAGCCAAAACTCATTAAGTTCTTCTAAAGTATGATTATTGAGATCCATTTACTTTAGAGGGCCAGGCACATGTCGACGAAGAAACTTGAACAAAATTACAGAGCAAATCAATGACAGCTCCAGTAATAGATCCCAGATGCCCAGATCCCGTGGCTAGATACTGGGGTGGCTGTAGCATGCAGGCTGTTACCAGAACAGCCCTACGTGAGTTCCCACACACCCCAGCAATATTCATGCCTGCCAGTCAGTAACATCTTTTGAGAGAAGAAAATAAGGAAAGATTGCGTTTTCTGGTTTGTTTGTTTGTTTGTTTGTTTTAATCACACACAGCCCACCACATGAAAGGAACATCAGTCATGGATATCCAGTTCCCACGTGGATAGGGCCCCCTCTACCCTGTTTTAAGTGATAACACAAGATGAATAAAACATTACCTTCCTCTCCAGCAGCAGAGTTTCCAACAGTCTCCCTTTCCCGGTCAGTCTGGTTGGAAACAGCACTTCCACTTTTTGTCCTTCGAAGAACACTGAATGCTTTGTTTATTTTTTTAAAAGATCTGCTTCTTATAGTGGAACGTTCAAAGTGTCGAGCTGCAAAAGCAGGAAAAGACAGATCAATACAATTCAGCAGTTCTGGTCTAGAACCTCAGCATTTCTGAAGCCCTCAGCATCTGATGGGATATAACATCAACATCAGGGCTGCCCATACTCCATCTTTGCCCCTGAGTCCTGTTGACACTTCGAGCTTGCACCCACTTGAGTGTGGGTACAATGACCCTACCTCAGTCCCACACCCTTGAATTGCCACCTTCCTGTCTGTTTTGCCAACCACATGGAGAAATCTCCTGTGAATGTGGTAGCCTTGGAAAGAATAGTCCTCCATCAAGACAGAATCAACAGCAATTCTGTGAAAAATACATGTAAAAGGAAGAAGCACTGCCCTTCTCAAGTGATACACATTGGACCAAAAAAAGCTGGAAGTCATTAAAAACTCTTCTTGAAACAATTCCCACTATTACAACTACTGCCTCAAAACCTTGCAAAGCTTCTAAAGTCACCAATGATTGCTAACTATTTCTATCAAAAAATGAAAATATTATCAGGTGGGAAGGATCAAGAAGTCACATATTCTGACTCAAGTAGGGCAATACAAAAGAAAAGTCATAATACTTTCAAAACATGTCACTCTTTTCCATCCTGCTAAAGATATCTTCATGTCTGTTGCTGTTCTGTCTGTTCCAGCTCCGCATGCTAGCCAAACACTAATCTAATAATACAACATTCCCTCAAACAGACAGAGGCCTCCACATGCAATAAAACTGACAGAATGTATTGAGATTCTGGTGCTCTCTTCTTGCACCCTTCCTTTCCTCACCTCTCCAAACCCTGGCACAACAAAAGGATAATGCTTCTGATTTCCTAGACTTTCTTCATCCCTTCATCCATTTTCTCAACACCTGGTGACACACAAGGGGCTTTCTATTTTAGCTTCAGAATCCTCAAATACATGCTTTGAACTTACCATTAACACTTCTGACTCTGCCTTTGGCCATGTCATGTTTTTCAGACATGACACATATCAGAGACAGGTGCAGTGTCACAAGGTGACAGATCAAGGCAAAGTTTCCTGATGCAGCTTGTCCTGACTGTTGTTATTTCAGCAGGACCAGCTCCTCTGAACTGCACCTTCTCAAGAAACTAGCAGATGTCCCTCAAGATCCTCAGGCAATTCTTAAGGTTTTTTTTCCCTTCAAAATACTTGGCAAATGCGAAACACAGCTCTCTACAGGATTTTGGGTAGGTGCCCATGTCTGTGGGGGTTACTTGGGCCACCAAGATTTAGTGGAGACACATTACCCAGCTACACCACCTCCCCAGCCCATCACACATAACATTTAATCTTCCAACTGAGCTGACTTACCTAAATAATCTTTCTAAAGATTTGCAGTTTACATGTGTACAGCTAGTCCATCCTCAACTCGATGCTGCTCCTGGCCAAGTCTTTTTTTTCACCTCAAGTCTATTGGGTCACAGAGTGCACAATTTGATAAACCATATAAAATGAAAGCTTTTGCTTCCCCCACCCCTTTTTAATTTTTTAATTTTTGTTAATCCTCCAGTGATATATATTTAACAGAGACATGAATGCTGCAAGGGGCTCCCAGGCTGCGAAGCCATTGTTGGCTCTTACTTCTGCTGCGGTTGCTGCGGTGCAGGTCTCCGGGGCTGCTCCCCAGCTGGCTGTCCTCTGAGGTGGGGCTGAAGGCTGGGTTCACCAGCCCTGGCTCATCTGTCATTAAGGCGATGGCGGCAGCTGCTGAGAGCTCAGGGCCCAGGGAAGCTACTGCTAAGCTGGAGCCATGGTCTGGAGAGCAGTCCTGGGAACGCCTCTTCCGTTCCTTGGTAAGGCCATAGTGGGATGCTCCTTTACATCTAAGGACAAGGGAGGGAAAGAGAGACATGATAGCACATTGTGTTTAAATGCTGCATACTTATGGACATTATCTGGTTCCAAGGAACACTTGGACCTGTGATGGATAATTAACAAGAGAGAAAAATGCCAGTGTGTGCTTCAAACTAAGTGAGTTACCACTTTACATGGGAAGAGTACTGCCGGTCAAGGAAAAATAGAGAGCCTCAGCCTTGTGTGCAGTCTTATGCGTATAAATAGTTACTGTGCAAGAGAACAAGAATAGTAGGTGGTTAATTAAGCCAGAAGCTACAATCAGTAATTTCCTACTTGCCTCTGATTGATGAAGGAGAGCAGGGTGAGGCCTGACAGCTTCTCTGGGTCTGCTAGTGAAATAAAAGGCACCTTAACTAGTCCTGCCTCCTGAAAAACCCTCCCAGCCAGCAAGGTGGCCACATGTGGAGCAAGGCACTGTGTCTGTAGAGACCAGAGCAAGCAATAAAGGGAGGGCTGTAGGTGGGAGCTGAACACCTGGGGGCTGCAGGAATCCAGGCCCCACGTGGTGCCTGTACAGACCATTGAACTGTAGCTGATGAATTGTTTTCAAATTCAGCCATAGAGATGAAGTGGGCAATTCTGCTATTCCAGCTCAGTTGAGACACTAAAATAGGCAGGTCACTGCCTTGACAGAAGAAGAGGTACAAGAAGGGGAAGGGGGTCCCACTGTCCCTGCAGCTTCACCAGAGTTAAGGAGGGAGTGCAGAGCTCCCACCAAGGGGCTGGGACCAGGTCCTCATGCCAAGGTCCTTGGGCCAGCCTGAGAGTTCAGGCTTGGGGACCAGCTTGAGGAACCTCAAGGTAGGTTCTAAATTACTTCTGGAGGAAAATCCTCTGTTTCTACTGGAGAAACACATGTTCCCAAAAGAGCTGAAGATACAGCATTATAAGGGGCAACTTACAAGCCTATTTTGAAACAAACTTACTTAGGCTTCCAACTATCTGCTCTAGATTCACCCTAGACAGCAAAGGCAGGACCATGCATGGCATTTCTTTTTTAAGACCCATGAAAGAAAGTCACTTGAGTGAAATTAAAGGTCACTGTAGTCTTCATGAGTCAGTATTCAAATAAAGCTACAAAATAACTGAAAAGACAGAGTGACCAAAGACACAGCACCTGTGACTTCTCCAGCACCACTTCTGCCCAGTGCCACCCACTAGAACAACATTCAGTGCATTAAAAAAAAATCTGCCTTTTAATAATAATCTAATGAGCTTGGCCTACTTTCAGTTACTATTATCCCTTCCTTCACAGCGAAGGCTAGCTGATGACTTTCATGAAAGTGCCTTGTAGGACAAACTCACAGAAATAGCTGCAGAAACCCTCAGGGATAGAAAGCTCTTCGTAATATATGGCATGCACAAAAGGCAATGCATAATACATACAGTACACAACGCTAGTGGGTTACGTGTCAAGAAAAGAAGTAGTACATTGAACAGAAGGCTTGGAAGAGAAATGATGATGGAAGCAGCTCCTGAGACAGAAAGATGGTATGAGGAGATGTCATAGAGCTCTCTGTATCGGCTTCAGAGCAGCAGTTTAATTTCTATCATGGTACTGACTTTTGATGAGACAATTGAATTAGAATGTTTTTTTTTTGGCACTAGATTTGGCACTAGATTTATGGTATACCATCATTTACCTCATGCTGCTTCTGACAACTTTTATCTTAAAGAGGCAAAAAATACCCAAACCAAACTGTCATATTGATGCAGCTGTGTAAGGGTTATGTATATGCTTTAAGTCTTGAATAGGAATGGCTGTAACAGAAATTATTTCTGAAACTTTTCACAAGCAAAATGAGGCATCTCAGAAGAAAATACTCTTACGGAAGAGAAGGTTGGTCAACTACTTCAAAAGACCAATGAAAAGCTGTTTGAAGCACCTATTGCAAGGCAAGACTGCAACAGTAATTATGTAAAGAAAGGAAGAGCTCTCCTGCCTCCCTCACAGCAGGTATTTTTCTATTTCTTTCCAGATTTTCTAACTGCCCTAGAACGCTAAACCATGGCAGGATGCTCTCCTTTAGATTTCATGGGAAGCAAAAGCACAAAGGCCTTTCCCTCTTGCTACTCACCTGAACCTCTTTGACACAGTGTTTAGGAAATCCATCCTTGACAACTCCCTCTTGCAGTAAGCCACATTTGCTAATCCACCCTACGAATGCTTGACAAAATAGTTTAAAAATACTCTAAAACCCAACATAAAGAAGTGGCTTTGGGGAGAACTGTTTGCTGTTCTCAGAAGACAGTCTCTGTTTTACAACAATTTTGCAAAGATTCAGAATATGATAAAAGATATTCCTACACCTCCTCATTTTATTTCATTAGCCAGTGTTTTTCCCATGTCACTAAAGTTTCAGTGGCTGATACTAGAACACCAGCCTTGTGAATGGCTTCTCAAATGCAGATGGTTTATTTATTTCATAGGTTCTATGAAGATCAATATGAAGATCAGAAGTGGCTCTGCCCAAAGATTCCTAGCTATTTGGATTCAGTCACGGCCTGGTGCCCATCTGCAGCTTGCTGCTACAGCCTTCCCTTTCTGTGGAAATCCACACTTGCTGCTGCTGGCTGCACTGCAGACATACAGTCAACAGCTTCATTCCAAGAGCAACGAACAGAAGACAGCTACTTTGAATGTAGAGAGGACTGACATAGTTTAAGATGTGGCTTATTGAAGAAGACAAGTTGTCATGATACAAAGCACAAAGCATATCTTTCTAGCTCTGCCAGAAATAGTTAAAGAAGAACCAGAGCTCTTCAAGTATGATCACTGAAGCTATTTCTTAAATAATTGTGGCAGGCATAAATGAACACAAATCAAGCTCTCTTTCTTCAGAGTAACACAGTGTCCTTGAAGAAGAAAAAAAAAGTCCCAAGACCTCAAACTTGTAATAAAATTTGCAACAGCATCTCTTCACTTTCATTGTTTTGCTTGTGCTGACACTGCTGTGATAACAGAAAACAGAAGAGACGACTGTCTAAGTGGAATCATATTTATAGTGTCTAAGCTACATTTTTCCATATGGTTGGATTTGGCTCCCAGAAAAGAGAGTAACATTAAACAGCTACATGCCAGTAGTAATTAGCTCTCTCATTGTGAGTATTAATCACAATGTCTGATTTGCAGCTGGAGGAGTGGGATACCTGATTAACATAGCCAGTCAGAAAGTGAACTCAACACTGTCTGCAGGCCAAGGCGAACTACAGATTTATGCTCCTTCTCAGTCGCGCTGGACAGCGAGTACATCTGTGCAGCCGTACAATACTGAAACAATTTGAAGGCCAAACCCCAGAGAGATAAACAGACATGAATAATGGGTGTTGTACAGGTCATGCCATTAAAGTAGTGTCACTAGGTGCACACAGGAAACTGAGAAAATAGTTTCTTCTGTTTGTACAGGCTCTTTTATGAAGCAGATATCTACAGTCTGAAATTCTGGCTTTATGAGCTAACTGCTGGGTGGTATGAGAGCAGTGGTGGCTGCTGAAATTTCACCCAGGGCTGCAATTCTGGCTGGTATCAACACTAGCAGCCACAGGGCAATCTTTGCCCTGCACCCTGTTCCATGCTTGAGAGACTGCACTCCAGGCTTCAGGAGCAGCACATCCCAAGAGCCAGAGCAAGGAGATCTAAAACCCTGTGGCTGCCTTAACTTGGTCCTACATTTGTAAAAACAACCTTCAGTTAAACTCAAGGCCAACAGAAATAAATCCACGTCATTTGAAATTCAAATTAAAACAGTGGTTTGAAAAGAGAGCTCTCCTTGCAGCATCCCTGACTTGCACAGCAAAGGAGGAACTGAACCTAAGATTGAGCTCAAGGATTTCAATTACCCAGGCTGACATAGGGAAAAATGTAAAGCCAAAACATAAGCAAGGACAAGTGCATGGATTTTTTCACCTCTCTCTTCTAGCGATATAAATAAAACAATTCCACAAGTAAAAAGTATATGTATATGTTTGCCCATGGCAGGGGGACTGGAACTAGATGATCTTTACGGTTACTTCCAACACAAATACTTATAATGCATATGTTCTTAAAAATGCCCTGCCTTCTGTGTCACTTCACAATCAATCTCTGCCTGGGCATGGGAAAAAAGTGAATCTGGAGTCACAGTGGTTGTAACCCAGGCCTGACACAAATAAACAGAGCAGGAACCCTCCCCTGCCCAGTTCCGGTAGTGTTTTCTCAACCTTACTCCCAGCACCATTCATATTTTGGAGCTGTTTTGCTTTAGTGCAGAACTAGCGGACACATTTTCGGAATGCAATTAAGAATAATGTATATAAAGCACTTAAGATTGCCCATCATAAGAAAATACTGCATAATGGGCTGTCATTGCTGTTCCAAAGCTAAACTCTGATCAGGGTAGACAACTATGTTTCAGCTATGGTCTCACTGCAAGCGGCCTCATCTCTGTGTAATTTAGTTTTGATACAAGCTGGGGTCCAAAGCATCAACGGTGTGTATCATCCCCCTGTTACACAAACTCCCTGAATGATCTAGCACCCATAAACTAATCCACTGGAAAAGATGATGGAGAAACCAAAGGTGATCAACAAAGAGCATCCTGGATAAACCTGGTGCTGATAACCTTGCTTGTGAGACCCTGGTGAAAGATTCCTGCTGTGCCTGGGAAGAAAGGAGAGATAGGGTTTAACTGGAGAGGTTGACTCACAAGAAGGTGTTGGCAATTCCTGCCCCACAGGAACCATTCACACCATGTGTGCATTAGCAGTGACAGTAGTCCAAACATAGCCCAAACACCAACCACATGGACTTCAGGCCAAACTCTTAAACCCTCAAGTTTTCTGAAACTCCATCACAAGGGAGTGAAGTGACTTGATCAGTTCTAAGACAGGGCTAAGACCAACTCTTCTGATCTCACTTTTTCCAAGAGTGCACCCAAGAAATGGAGTCAAATACAAAAAAGAAGAAAGGCACTTGAACTCCTACTATATCCCATGTTACAGATATAAGCTAAAATGCAGCAAATGCATGATCTCCCATCTAGTCCAACCATACTGGTGCTTAAGAGGTCAGAGACATCAATATCTTTGGCAGTGAAGGTGACCACGGCCCTGCTGCTCTTTGAACCTGATGACATTGTAACATCCTTGCTCAGAAAACTAGCTTCTGTGAATCCTGATCCTATGTACAAAATTTCTCCTTTTTTCCGTGGTAATTCTGAGTTCCTGCAAGGATTAACCATTATGTGGATGTTGCATATGGCAAAAAGCTTCCTAAGTACCTGATTTTTTTTAATGTGTGTGCCTTTGCTGCTTTTTATAAAGAACTGTCTCATATCAAGAACAATCCTGAAGATACTGTGATCATCAGCATGGCTAGGAAGGTCCTGCCTACATTAAACTGTACTCAATATTGATAAAGAAGGGAATGAGCCATATAAAAAGCAAAGCTTAAACTTCTGGATTACAGTTTCTAGTGAGCACTTGCTGAAAGACAGGCTGCAAAACCCACATCTAAGCAGGCAACTAGAAACAGGCTGATCTGCACCTGCACTTGAATTTCATAATGCCAGCAATATTTCCTGGTGCTTGCCCCTGCTGTTCTGTGCACTCTGTACCCTGGCATTGATGCACTTGGGTATCCTCTCCCTGGTGATCTCTCAGTGCTAGACACTCGCCATCTTGTCTGGGGGGAAAAAATGCATATTTTTCACTTAAGTGGGAAATTGTCCCAATTACTACTGCTCTTTCACTTCAATGACCCTGTAAACAAAAGTCTTTTAGAGACAGCTTCCTGACACCTGGGGCATCAGGGCTGCCTGGGAGGGCAGCATGGGCCTGTGGCATGATCTTTGCTGCCTCTGGAGGGCTGAGGATCAGCAATTCCTTCCTACGGTTCCATAAACACTGCTCTTCTCGGTGGCAGCACAGAGATAGCTATGATAGAAGCTGAGGCAAATGGCTTCTCTGTCTAGCTGTCAGAGAGATTTTCTCATGTTATTTGCTCTCTATTGTCAGCCAGAGGCCCTTGCTATAGTAAAAGCATGTAATAGATTTAGTGGTTCTGTATTTCTGCATTAATAGTCTCTAAATATTTATAAAGGTCCTCATAATACTTATTGTTTTAAGCTAAAGTTATTTAGCTTAAATACTTTCCCACAAGATAGGAAAACTTCTCACATATTTATCTGTTTCAGTTTAATTTCTGCATATTCCCATTATGGTTTCCTAAGGGTTTTTTCCACACCTTTTGTGTTTAATGAAGACATCACAATTTAATAAATTCTGGAGGCCTAAAATTGTGCTTTGTCCTATCTGTAAAGATCTGACCCCAGGGAAGGGCTGTCATTTTCACAACGCTTTTGCACTAAGGTGCTGTCAAACAAAGTATATTTGTGCAGACTTGGTGTCAGACACAAACTGAACAAGTGTTCAAATGAAAACCAAATACCTATTTCATATTTGACTGTTCATACTGAAAAAAGGGGAGAATCTCCATATTTCCTGCTATTTTTCAGGAGAGTTGAAAGAACTTGGAACACATTCTTAATCTTAAATATAATGTAGAGCTTCAATTTCATGTGAATGCTAGCGAAGTATCATCTAACATGAGGTCGTGTTTAAGATTGTTCCCCCTTCTCTTTAAAATTCAGAAAGTTGTATTTCAACCACCATCTTGAGCTTCTATTATGAAATCTTTTAAAACGCCCATTCTATCTAACATCTATCATGGGAACAGGAAATTGGAAGAAATTGGAAAACAATATTAGTTGCCTTCAATTGCAGACAAAAATCATGGCTGGGATTATTGTGCAATGATCCCAGTTATTGTTGGGACTAGGTACAAATTGTTGGTCCTGATTATGTTCTCTTTCTTTCCTGACACTTCTTTTAGGCCATTATTTTGTCACTGATGATTTTGAAACTACAACCTGTACTGATTTTTTTTGCTCATGGTGGGATTATCATTTCAACTTCTAGTCTTAAAGCAATACAACAAATTTCAGCTGTTTTACATATAAGAGAATGGAGTTGTAAATTGTTAGAGAGAGCTGAGATGGGCAAGTTGGCACCCAGGCTGGAAATTCAACTTTTTTTGCAAGTTAGCACACCTTGTTTTTGCTTAACATAACTACTTTAATTTAGACAAGGCAATATTCACAATCAAATATTGCTTTTGCTTCATCTTCTATGCCCCTTTCCCCCTTGTTCATGTCACAAATGCTCTGAGAATGCACAAAGGCATCAGCAGACTGTTCCCACTGCTCACATAAGGCATAGCCTTGAGCTGCTTCCTGTACCTTTTCCAATACTGCCTTTAAATGTAAGGCTTGCAGAGCACAAGTAGAACTGGAGCTACAAAACTGAGAAGTTAAGCAAGGTGGAGGACTGCAGTCAGTTTATTATTCACTATTTTCTCCTACATTACAAACAAACAAATTTGCCCATGTTACTCCTAAACAAACATTTGTCATCACAGAGAAGATACTGGCCAGATGAACAGCACCATAGTGATCTTGTATGATACAAAACAACAGCAGTATTTATTTATACTGAACTTAATTAAAGACTGAAGCTACCAAAGAATGATCTATGTATCTCATGCAATCTACTCACACCAGCTGACATAAGCAAGGAAAACAGAGGTAGCACACTATCTCTAATTCCTGGTAGGTGCTCAGGTACTGATACAGCAAGGAACCTATGAGTACTTGGTTAGGAGATTCAGAGCAAAATAAGAGAGAAAAACAAGGCACCTAGGACTGGCAGTTTGGAGCTGGTGAGAGCCCATAAACCTTGCTGATGGCTTGAAATATTTATAGTGTTCAAAAAATAATACATGATTTAAACTCATTAATCCTGTCCAAGTGCGGTATTAAAGTACTGAAGTACTAAAAACTCCTCTTGACTTCAGCAGATGTGGAGCTTGATGAAAACTTTACCAAGTGCTTTCATCACCTTTCAGAATTGTATCATTACCTATAAAACATACTTAAAAGATTCAGCTTTTACCACTTAAAGAAGAGTCAAACTTGAACATTTTCCAAAAGAAAATGAGAAAGCACAAATTAGAGAATTTTCTTCATGGAAAATGTGGGTATTAGTGATATTTGTACATTCCTTTATCTACAAAAGTTGTGCATGAGGGAGCAATCACAAGTAATGTGTATCAGTTGGGTACTTAGAAAGCAACATAAGACCTGTCATGAGCAGCTCTGAACTTCATATCTGATTTTGCCTCATACTAATAAAATAATGATAATGCAATCCTTTTATATCAGGAATTGAGATCGTATATAATGAAGCTGCAGCAAGACCACTAAAAATATTCCTCATTTTAAACATTAACTAAAAAATGAGCCTAAGGAAAATCACAGCATATATACACAAAGGCTCAAAAATTGCTGCTAAAATCAGGTTATCTGTGACAAAAATAACAAGTGTGAAGACAAAGGAATTCTTAAGGCATTGCAACGCTCTTTCTCATAGTACCACACAATCCAATACACTACATTTTTCAAATTATGTAGGTACACATATAATTAATAGAATCATTATAAGAATAAGCATTCAATCTGTTAATTCATATGCTTTTCATGTTTATTGTTCAGTCTTTTGATCACTGGATTATATTCAACAGATATAACTAGTCTCCTGGAACTTAATATCTCGGCATTGTCTTCCTACTATCCCCGCCCATGCTATAAAAACTGTATGATGCAGTGAGCAAAATATGTTTGCAATGGGACAAGTGGGGTTGGTTTTTTAACAAGACTGACAGGATCAGCTTAACCCAAATTCTTGCAGCTACAGACAGAAAAGCCTGACAGAAACTTTGTATTTGCACATACTTAGCATGCATTTATTTTTAAAATAAAACTAATTACAATATCTGCTATGTCACAGACTCAGCAAGCCAGCACTACTGAGAGCAGGTGTGAGGCTTCTGTTGGCAAAAAGAAGTAACACATGCCCATAATGTCTAGATATAATAAAAAGGGAACACTGTGTTCAGTTTCAAGATGTTTTCAACCCAAGGCTTGAGTTTACTACTGTGCTCTCCACTGGAATTTGAAATGATAGGAAATAATGGAGCTACATCCAGCAAATAACAAATGCTCTCTTTATACCATCTTATTCACAGAACATGCTGTGGACAGCCATCCACAGGTCTAGCTCTGGTGGTACCTGTCTCTGACTGCTGTGACCCAAAAGTCACATAAGATCCCTTTTAGGTCAGCATGGATATCTAAATTATATTGTTAACACATCTTGGTGTGATATGTATATCACGCTCCAAACACATCTTTGCTTCCTCATAAGGAAGGTCACAAAAAAGGTCTCAGAACACCTCAGCAGTTGAAAAACCACAGAGATCTCTGTCAGATGTCTGTCTGAGTCTTAAGCAAATATCTCTGCCAGTACAACTAAATAGTTTCTTAGGATGTCACAAACATTTCCCATGTTCTTATCAAATCTGATGTCTAATATTCAACAAGGACCCCAAATCGGCCCAATTGGCAGTAAACTGCACTGCAGTCTTCTCTCTTCTGCACATATGATTAGAAGAGGGTGGATCAGAGGGACATCACAAGCCAGTTTGCAGAACAAATCCCTCCAAACCCACTGGGCACACAAAAATCTTCACTGCTTGTGTTTTATGGGTTCCACCCAGTTGAATATGAGATATTTCAGTGAGATATTTCACCCATCCATTACAATAAACACACATTGTAAAAATATTTAAGGGCTTCAGAAAGTCCAAATCCAACCCCAGCACAAGTATGGCTGGAATGTTGTTTATAGTCTCCTGAAATCTCACATAGTAGGAAGTGCTCACTTATGCTGTAAAAACTGTGAAAATGTCTCTTTTTTTGGAACACTTTTGTAACAGAGCTATCAGAAATACTTTTAACCTGAATTCCTTTACCCAAATCTGAAAAAAGGCCAAGCCACTCACCCTTCTCCCCACACAGACACCTACAGGCAGTGCTGTGTTCAATATCATGGAAAGCACCCAAGACAGCAGCAGTGTGGCTTCCCTCCTGCTGTATGCAGACCACTGTCAGTTCTCATTTGGCAGGGGAGACTTAAGGAGCTCACACCTCAGTTTTCAAGAGTGCTTTAACCACTAAAGCTCCAGTTGGGATAAGGCTGATTTCTGCTCCTCCTGCTGAAGCTTATTCAGAGAGGTGAATTAAGCAAGAGGGAGAGCAATGCTGCATCCTAATGAAAAACTGGTACACAGGGAGGGAAAAACTGAGTCCCACTTCAGAGCCTGCTGTGGCTTCTCAGTTGAATTTGAGAGAGGTTCACAGGAAAGGCACTCTCCTTAGTCCAGCCAGAATCTCGGGGAAAGTTTGGCAATACCATCAAGGCACACAAGCCCATCTTGAGACTGAAGCTGAAGAATTGGCCTTAAAAGCTTCAGATAGAAGCTGAGAACTTCTCTGGAAAATTGTGTATTATTTTCTCAGATCACTAGGATATAACTCGTGAATCAAGGAATAAAACACAAAAATTAGAGTGCAAGCAAGAATTCAACCTTGAAAGCCCTTAAGGACAAAAGATGCCTTCAGAAGTGGGTATCATATTACTAACAACACAAAATGCATATCCCTGACAAAGAAAAGTACCATAAAATCATAGAAGAGCCTAGGCTGGAAGGGACCCCAATAGATCATGTTGTCCAACCTTTCATGGGAGAGGAAGCTTACATGAGATTATCTAGCATCCTCTCCAAAACTTTAAGTGATAAAACTTTTATCTGAAGTGATTAACCTTAAGCATCTTGAAAAACTAAGTGATGGGAACTCTACTATATCCCTGGGGATGTTGTTCCAGTGAACAATTGCACTCACTGTGAAAACAAGTAGGAGAAGAAGCAAATTTTGCTCTGCACCTTCCTTTAAACCATTCTCAGGCTGTTGCTCCTTCACATTCCTTAGCTTACAGATGTTATATGTTTCTTTAGGTTTTCTTAGTCACTTCTATTCTGTCAGGTTTCACACCATTTTTGCATTGTATAAATAAGAGAATGGTTTAGGTTGGAATGAACCTAAAAGACCATCTAGTCCCAACCCCACCTTCCATGGACAGAGACACCTTTCACTAGACCAGGTTGCTCAAGGCCTTATCTATCCAACCTGTCCTTGAACACTGCTGGCATCCCCAACCTCCCTGGGCAAGCTGTTCCAGTGTCTCACCATCCTCACAGTAAAGAATTTCTTCCTTATATCTAACCTAAGTTTTGGTTCTTTCAATCTGTACCCATTACTCCTTGTCCTATCACTAGAGTCCCTGGCAGAGTCCCTCTCTAGGTTCCCTGTAGGCCCCATTCATGAATGTTTTCTCTCTGACTTTTTTTCTTTAATTATTCCATTTTTAGAAAAGCCCCTTCAGGATAAGAGGTAGTCATTTCATCCTGTCCTGTTACAAAACACGTTAACTTATGTATTGATCCAACTAAAATACTGGAAACAGAATAAAAAAATACAAAATGTTCTTTAGGAAGCTGCAGTTTCCCTTTTACAACTCTGCAGCCTTGGACATTTCAATATTCAGGCTCTAATGACTGATCTTGCTTTCAGTTTTAAAATACAAACATTATGTGTACAGCTGGGCACCTAGAACATGGTGGGAAAACCTGAGCAGCAGGTTTGGAGTACTGAACCTTGAGCATGAGCTGCAGTTATATTTCCCTGGGTAACACAGGACAGTGGCCTTGCTCTTACTGTCCTAAGAGAGGGAACATCCTGCCTGACCTTGCTGCTCCCACAAAATGGGTTGGGGCTGCTGTGCGACAGCCTGTCCTGAAATGAATCCAAACCGTGAATTCTCTGTGACAGTTTGTGGCATCTGGGTGACTCAGACAGCCTCTGTGCCGGAGGCTGTTCCAGCCCAGGCTGTGATTTTGTTAACGTCACAATTTAAGTAGACTTGGGTCTTGTTAGCAGTAATGATGGACTCCCTGAAGGAAAACCAAGGTGGCATTGGAAATGATGTCATTTCATTATCAGCTCTGAGATGGGGATAATTGCATCTGTCTTCTTCAAACTGAGATGACCCTGGTCCTTCAGAAGGCAGCTGGCAATCTAACTTCCAGCAGCATGCTCATGCCATGCCTCATCATCTGCTAATTTTCATATCAAAGGCATCACTCAAGGTGACCCAAAACATCATCAAAAGACAGGATCTCCAGCTGGACATGTATACTCGTGTCCAGTGGACAGCACCATGCTGGGGGCATTGGACATGTTTGCAGCCCTGACTGAAACACACATAAAACAAATCCTCCTTGCTTCATGTAAACATAACCACAGCACACTGTTAATGCAGATGGCTTGACAAGACATATAATAGAGAGTAGTCTTACAGTTACAATGAGAAATTTCCCAATGGCAACTAAATATCCACCTCAGCCTGACATGGACACTGAGGATTTAAAAAAGTGGGTAGACAGACTAAACAAAATTTGTAACGCATTTAAATATTTATATTAGAAATTGAGACATGGGTTTCTGTTGTAGTAATTTTTCACAATGTCTTAGACCAGTGGTTTGCAGTTTACCTATCTTCAGCTTCTGAGGAACTTCCTTAACTGCCCTGAAGCAAGTTGGCTTCCTGAAGGGCAAAGCCAGATTCTCAGCACTGTGTGTTTAGAGAGAAAAGGAGGAAGAAAAAAGGTAAATAAATACCTAACAATTAGGGATTGTAAACAGACCAGCCTCATGGCAAATTATTTTCTTTTTCTTTAAAAGCTAATTGAAGATGCTACAGCACCATGTTGCAGAATTTTCTGAGTACTTAGGTACTGGCATTAAGATGACCTTCCAGAATGGAGCACAAAGTATTCTGTAAAGGTTAACCATGTTCAGTTTACAGAGGTGGTGCTGCTTCCTAGGGGTTGTCTGCAACAGGGAAGTACATGATTACTGTGGTGCTTCTGGAATGATACCTCAGGCACGCAATGTATATTATATGTGTAGACACACACATCTGAGAATAGCTTCCCTGGAGACATCCCCATTCCAGAGTGAGAGTATTCACCAGAGAAGCTATCCTGGAATAAGAACAGTATTGTCACTTCACATCCAACTTTATTATGGCTTGACTTCCCTGTATGTTCAAACCACCTTTTTAGAATGATTCCTGCCCTTTCTTTGCCACCTTTTCTTCTGGACATCAGATGTCTCATTGTTCAAGCTCTAGGTCTCCTTGACAGACAGGGTCTACCCCTCAGTATGCCACATCTTGAAAACTAGTTACTAAATTTGCTTTGTTTAATATGTAATAAAAAGTCTTTTTTTTGCTTATAGTGGGTTTTTATTCAATGTCCCCCACAACACAGGATTTGGCTCTTTAAATTACTATAGCACAAAAAGCAGTAAGAGTTAAAGCATCACAACAAAGTCCTAACTATAGGAACAGCCCTTTTATTTCCTCAGCATCTCTAGCAAAAAGAAAAGAGGGGAATGAAAGTAACACCCATTTACCTTCTAAAGGCACAAAAGAGTTCAGAACTTCAAACATCATGTGTTACTAAATATGTCACTGCATGCACACGTTGCAAAAGATGCAGAATCATAAGTCACCTGAACTTCTGTGCCCAGCCCTGAACTTGACAACTCACCAATAGCTTGCAAGGGTAAGGATAATTTCTCTGCAATGTGACTTTTCTAGAAGACCTGGAAGAAACACTCTTTGCAGAGCAGCCAGAAGGGAGGGGAGGATAACATCAGCAACTGCTTCCCTGGCACAGGAGACCGTAAGCTGCACAGCTGCTCTTTTTGGAAATGTCAGAGAGAGAGAAAAAAGGTGCTGAGGGAGAGGGAGTTGTCATCCTCAGAAAGCATAATAGGAGGTTCCAGAATAATGCTTCACATAGTCAGAAGCTTTTCTTGAAAACATTGCTCAGGAAGCCCAGGCCTGACTAACTTTCCAAATACCAAACACTATTTGAAAAACAGACGTAAATTATAAAATTACTTAGCATCCAGTTTCTCTTTTTCTAAGACAAAGGAGAGCATAGTTGTGATTCATTGTAGATGCTGCAGCTGAGATAACCCCATAAGAGCCCTCTCCTGCTCAGTCACAGCCACATCTACAGAATGTCCCAGTAGGATTTCAGGTAATCCCTGTGACTCTACCTCTCTTCCCGTGTCTGTGCCAGTTGTCCCAGAGAAAACAGCAAATTCAAATTTCAGTTGTCTCAGAGAAAATTCTGTTTTTTCCTGGGTTCTGCAGGAAGTCACACACCTTCAGAGGCAAAACTATCTCAAGGTTGTATTGAAGTACTGCCAGTGTATGCCCATGCAGCAAGCCAAAGCAGGTCTCAGATGGACATGTACTGTCTCCTGTCCTCCTTTGTGTCCACAGCCTGCCCAGGAAGGAGGATGGGGACAGACAGAGGAAGGTGTGTCACATGGTACCACACCCCACTCTCAGGCACTGCCAGGAGGTTTCTTTTCCATGAGGAAAAAAGTCACATGGAAGATTTTGAATGAAGAAACTGTAAGCCCAGACTTTCCCTTCAGTTAACAGAAAAAAACCACCAAACCTGAACCCTCTGCTTCCCTATGCCTGGCACACTGAAGTGAAATGGATACATCAAACTAATTCCTACTTCATCCCCATCGCTGTGGTCAATGAGAGATGGTGAGAGGGGACCAGGATTAATCCTCAGCCTACAGCTATGCCATACAGCTTCTTCAATAATTTGTAAGACAGGCTGCAAGTCTGTTCACCCCTAAACCCCTTGGAAGTCTCCTGTAGTGGCATGCATGGGCCTTACAAGGACTTACAAGCTTCAGAGCTGGAGACAAAGAGGGACCTTTTCTGCACCCTGGCCCCTCAGCAGCACATCTGACTATTCATCAGTGGGTCACTGTTTTATCACAGGTCCTGCTACTCTTCTGAAGACATGCTTCTCTAAAGGGACTTTCTGGTCAGTGTTAAAGTAATGGAATTTGTGTTTGCCAATGCAAGGAGATAAATTAAAAAATAAAAAAAGCGTGAGAGAAATCACTGTTTTTAAAGATCTGTTGTCATACAGCTATCATTGTCACAAGGGACAGAAGTGCAGTCTGAGGTTTTACAAAGCTCCCACACAGGGGTGTGTATATTTTGAGGGAGGAAGAGGTTGTCACAAAGACTGCAGAAGCTGGAGTCCATGACATTTTATTTATATTGTTTCAACTCATTCCCCCACATGCCCTCAAGGGATGTTCTGTTTTTTAAAATTGCTGTTTCTGCTAAAGACATGGTGTGAATTACTGTGGATAGACACTCCTTTCTAAAAATATTGCTTTAGATCTCTACCATTCTATCTCTCTGCTCTGTAGGTGTGAAAAGCAGTTTTTCAGTGTATGCAAAACCTTGCTTTCTTCCAAATTAATTCAAATTAAATTCAAGAGAGTAATTTGTTGAAGTCAGTGGAGTAATACCTGTATAGACTTAAGTGAGCTAAAAATCCAGCATGTTGATATGGCTGTTTTCATAACTTCTTCCATAGCATCCTCTGTCTGGGTACTGGAATAGCAGACAGAACAACTAGAGCAAGGTTCTGGAACTAAACAAATCAACTAAGCAAGAGGAATTGAATTACACAGGGAGAGAACTTATGACCGCTATTTTTTGGCTTGTTTTATTCTCACCATTTGTAGTGGGTTTTGTAGGACAGTTTGCAACTCCTTTAAGAATTTCAGTCCAGATGGTAATTTAACTAGGCAGAGGATCAGTTGATAAAACTCTCATTAGATGTCAGCTCTTCAACTGAGCTATTTCCATGGCCTGCCTTAACCTATGTTTAGTCTAACAGATAAATGTTTAGAATTCACCAAGTCTGCTGAAGTGAAAGTAGTATAAAGGGTGTCTTAGCAAATCTGGTCAACCCATAAAGATTTCCTTGCTTTTAGCCTTCAGCTCCTCAGGTTTTGCTGAAGTTCTACAGCTTAAATTTACAATACATTACTCATATATTAATTCATAAATTTAAAGTAAGAAACATAATGAGCTCAGAGTTTTGCAGTGCTGCAACAGTGCAAGGTAATAGAGGGCACATGGCTTGGTGTCTTCAGCACCACCGGAGTCAACCACAAGGGTCCTTGACATATCAAGTCAGCCAGTTTCTCTTTTTTCTTTTTCCTCTCCTTCAACGAGACAAGACATTCAAGTGAATCATCCTTTCACTGACTATTTCATTCCTATACAGATGAGAAGGATGCAGACAGGGTCTTGCCACCACTGCAACAATGAGGACATGGCTTGTGCAGCCTTAGCAGAAGGGTCGATCAATGGATTGATGGAACCTACCAACTTCAAGTGGTTTTGAAATTACAGTTGGTGATCTCTAATTGCAGTTCAACCGAAGAGCACCTAATATTTTAAACCAGTTCACTTCTCCTTTACCAGACAGAGGAAACGTGTTGCTGTCATGCTGTTCAGTGTTCAAAACCACACTTCCCTGGTAACCTTGATCCTTAGGTATAGCTGAACCTAGTGAGGCAGAAGTGGGAGAGGCAAGAGGCAAGAGAAGAGGTGTAAAGAAAACAGGAATTGAGAGGAAGCAAGAGAAAACAAAGATTTAGTGTAGCCAGGAGCAGTCACATGGAAAATGGCTAAAAACCCCAAAACTCAGTCTGGTACTGGTGATGACAGAGACTAAATGAGTTTTACATGTCATGTCAAGAGAACCCACAGAAGAACCTATTTAAGGACTCAAACCTGCATCTTTTCTTAAAAGATAAATAGGGCAGAAGCAGCCAATTTGTACTTGGCAGGTAGTCAGACAGTTTACATAACACTGTAAAAAGATAAGCACCTATTTAAGAGCAAGCTGTTATTTTTACCCAACATGCAAACAAATCAAACACTTTCATCACAGGCTAAACACTTTTTACTGTTGAGCTCTCTTGGAGTTGTAAAGCACCACAGGGCACAAAATCACTATGGTATTTTTTGTGTTGGTTGTCAACCTCTGTTTGCTGGAGATTTGAAAACCAGAGGAGACGTAGCACAAGAAGATCATGACAACAATTAGCAGCCCTTAACAAAAAGCAAATCTGTGAAATGTATTTTCTCTCTAAGAAAGACTGTTAACCTCTCTGCAAATACCGGGTTAGCAAAAATATGAACGATGTAACTTAGCATCTGCTGGCGAGGAGAGGCGAGAAAAGGAGAGGAGAGGACAGGACACAGCATTTTGTTGTGAGGTAAATGGAACAGGAGCAAATGTTTTTTTAAAATATCTGGATTACAGTTCATCAGCTTCAGAAGGGGGTTACTCGGTCTTGAACTCCCCTCATGAATTTCTTTTGTTCATTTGGGTCACTTCACTATTATTCGAGCCCAGATTATATAAAAAGGCAGATCTGGCAAGGCTACATTTGTTTGCTTTCTCAGCTCAACATATTAAGTGCAAGTTTATATGTATACAATATATCTTATTAGATGCTGTGTCCTGTTTTGGTCTCTTTTCTTCTGATTTATTTTGAACCCAAAGACCATAACTGTAAGTGCCTTCAAACTTACAGATACGTAGGCTACTAGGGAAAGAGCAGAAAAAAGTGAAATGCAGCAGCCATTACTGTCCAACTTCATTATACTCATGCCTTGGAAGAATAAAACAAAAATGTACTGGAATTTAATCTCCTCTGAGGGAAGAAACTGAAAGCAGCACATTTGCTAGAAACTGTGCGCATTCAATCCACTAAAATTCAAGATATGGAAAATTTAAATGCCATCTAAAAATGGACAGTGATAAAATTTACAGATATGGCACCAAGAAAAATACATTTGTTTGGCCATATCCTTGACCCGTGACAGCACAACACAGGTAGAAAGTAGATGTTGAGAACACAGCATGCTCTCAGCACTGGGGGCTGTGTAGGCTGTGCAAGATTCTGCCAATCTAATGGCAGGGTCCACGCTGCTGCAGGGGGCACAAGGATGGCATGGTTGCAGTAGATACCACTGGGCATCCACAGCAGAACCTTCTCAGCATAGCTAAGGTGATTTATTAATATTATTAGCATCAATATTTCCATCACAATCTGTGTTGGAGCAAAGGAGCAGCAACTGGCACTTTCAATTCTGCATCCTCTCAACAGATCCCAATGACAACTTTAGGCACAGCAGCACCAAGAACAAAAAACGGAAACACCAGTATATACACACTGCATTTGAAAAACAATCTTATTCATCCTTTCTCCAGCAGTGTCATCTTCCTGCTGTAAAAACAAATCAGGTAGTAATGCCTCAAGGAGACATGTGCCAATTGTTTAAATCAGAACCAGAGGTGATGCTCCTTTGGGGGCTGACAAGGGCAAGCCACAACAAACTCCTGGGACTTCTGCTCCCGCTGCAAAACCTGCCTGGCAAAGGGCTGAGTTGCAACATGTGCTATTCATACAGAGCGCTTATTTCTGACTGTAATTTAGTCTCTTGGCAAGAGATGTTCATACATATCAAGTGAAACAGCCTTGCTCATCCATATCAACCTACACATCCTCATATAACAGCAGCAGCACAGCACACTCTCTGCTTCCAGTGGTCTCCTATGGATCACAGGACAGATTTGGTTAATCATGCCTATCTCCTCTCCATAAGAGCCTGCTCCACAAGGGATGTTTTCTGACCTTTCATACTGTTGAATTACAAAATCCACAAGTGAAGAGGTCTCTGTGGATGTTTCTATAGCACCATCCCACTACTCTTTTTACATGGGAAGAAAAGTTAAAAACAGTGGAATATCACCAGTGCTAACTAGATGTTAAAAATAACTTATAACAGTAATCCTTATCACATATGGGAGGAGAAAGAGAATACCTGAATTATGCTTTCAAAATTAGTACTGTCTATTCTTAATAAAACACAAAAAACCCAGGCCATAAGTCCACTAATCTTATCCATTCACTAAGTTCTGCAGAGGAGAAAGAAGAATACAACCCTTGGAGCAGATTTCCCTTGCTTTCTATTGAAAATGTAGCTAAATTATTGAAATTCTACATTAAAAATATATTGCACACTGTCTAGTGAATGATGGGACTGCAATGCGTAATATAGAGAGAGTGTAAGCTTCACAATACATGCACATGAAATGACTTGCTGATCTAAAACGCTTCCTACCAACATGATTTCAAGAGAGCTGAGGAGAGAAAAACAAGTTACAAAGTAATACACTAATGATTGAATTTTGTAGCTGAAATTTATCGCTCTGAAGGCATTTTATTCTCTAATTTTACATTATTCAGGTAAATAATATGCAGTGAGTTAACAGAAGAGCAAATAAAAAATAAGATGGCTACAGCAACTGCAAATATCTTGTCTTAGCCTGCTTCATACCATGTGTCACAGCAATGTTATGGAGCAAGACAACTTCATTAAAACAGAGGAGTCAATGGTGATTTCTTACTTCTCTCCTATGTATCCTCTATACTCAGCCCAGTGCCTTGATAAAAAGAGAGAATGGGAGCAGATACAGCCAATGGCAATGTGTCATTGTTACAAATCTGATTGTCTGCCTGCACTGCTGAGAAGAACGAGACTTTATAAATAAAATGCTGCCAGCAGAAATCCAACTAAAATGACAAAGAAACTTCCTGACTATAACTTGACTTGCCCACTGTTACAGTCAGCTGACTTTCTTTCATATGGGGAGAAAATATTGTAGAACATGTAAAAGTTATAGATGATTTACAGAATTTTTTCTTTGTGCAAAAGTTGCACATCTGTTGAAATCTCCAGCCGTTTCACTGGGCTGCTGCTGAACTTGCCTGGCTCGCTATTCAAAATCTGTTGTCGATCAATAAATTATATGAATGGATAAAGCATGATCTAGGGAGAGCCCAAGGATTCACTGGTGAAATGCAGTCTTTCCCCGCTGCAATTTGGCTGAGGCTAAGGGGTTAATTCAGCTTTTTAAGATGTTACAAATTAGTTCACTTTCTTAATCCCAAAACAGTGTTCAGATCCAAACCAGGAACTCTTTGGTGGTAGTGGGGGTTTAGTCATGACATGTCACTTAACAGATACCTCCACTGAAGTGCCAGTTCAACACAGAGGGACCAGCCTGGACCCCCTTTTGAAAAGGGAAGCCCCAAGCAGACACCTGCATGCTGCCACACAGGCTGTTATTAGCACAACATTGCCGGTGATGTTACTACAAAACCTCTGGGTCTGTGTCCTGTGCATGTTGGCATCCTTGTCCACCCAGTCACTGCATGGCTCAGGGAGGTAGTTCAGACATGCCGTCACATGCCAAGATGCAGAAAATCAGTTTTAGTTCCTGAACAATAGCTCTTATCATGGAGAAGGTTATGACAAACAGTTGGCTACTTTGTGGACTGGGGACCTTGAAGGCAGATTCCCCCAAAAGGTCAAGAGTGCTAAAAATATCCAAGAAAACCCTCAGACCTACTAGTCTGCTTCCCTACAGTGTAACAAGCTGTGTTGTGGCTGATCTCAGTACCAGTATTCAGAGAGGATTTAAGCTATGACAGACATAAGAGCTCTGCAAGAGCAGTGCTTATCCTCACGTTGCAGGACAGTCCAGTTCTGGCAGATTTGTCAGAGAAATAGCTCAAGGAAAAATATCCTTGTCATGCTGCCAGTGCCAGTGTTAAACTAGGTTAATTGTCAGAGAGATGGGGAGGTCGGCCAAACTTGCAGCATACGGCCTGTGTGGCTGAATGTCAGACAAACCAGAGTCTGCTGCTTGTGAGTAATCACCAACCTCCTGCAGCTCCACCACCTCATTCCTTCCTCCTACCCCACCAGACCTTCAGTGCTTTGCCCTCTTTGGTCCCCATTCCAAAGTGGATTGCCTATTGTGAGGGAGCCTCCAAGTGGGGTAAAGGTTTGACCCTTCGTGCTCCTGTTTCATGGGTCAGGCATGTAAGCACCCTTCTTTTGAGCAACTTACAGAAAAATCAAACATAATTGAGACATAAGTCATTTATGAAAAGAAACCTTTCTGCCAACCATAATTCTTGCTTTGCTTTTCCATTTTGGCAGGGTATTAGTGGTTTTTTGCCTGGCTGAGTTTTTACCTTTGGCAACAAAATGTGTTTGCTGAGATTGACACTGGCCTATGTCAGCCTTTTCCAAAGGTGTGAGAAGCCTTGAGAAAACAATCCAGAATAATAAAAGGTTCAGTTCTGATCTCAAGTGTGTGTAGGTAGCTGTAAATGGAGTAAATGTAACTTTCTTGCATGCATAGTAGGAAATGAAGCAGGATCTTTCTCAGTCTCTAACTAAAATGCCAATTTTTCTTACACACAAAATTCCCAGGCAGAACCAGCAAATTCTTAATGCTCTCATGGGGGTTTTGGTTTCTGGAGCTGTCCTTGACAAATTTATTTCTAGACCTAGAATCACAGCACTGGGGAAAAAATGCTAACCAGTAACACTTAATCATACCATAAAAACTCAGCACTCTCTAACCTGTGCAGAGAAGCCAGGAGGGATGTGCTTGTGAGGAAAGATACAATGTCTGTGAGAGGGTGGCAGAAGGTGGAGCAGAACCCCAGACCTCACTGTGCTGCTAAAGGAGTGCAATAAATCTTTGGTCAAAGAGGGACCAGATCCAGACATTTACAGCCAATTAAATGACAACGTTCTGCTGCACTCCTACCCTGACACAAAACACTCTTGAATGCAACACAATATATTTTAAAAAATCAGTTTGGGCACTTCAATACTGAGAGTTTAGATTACAACTCCTTTTGTACTTTTAACAATAATACAGCATATTCACCTACATGAGATTCTACCTGGGGGCTTTCTGGCCTTTTTTGTACTAACATTTCAAGCTTTCTTGTGCAAATCTAAAGACTGGAAACACAAAGGAGCACAATTTTGTCATGAGTATTGCATATCCTGTGCTCCCCAGCCTCTGTGTGGCAAATTTCACAAGGACAGACTTGAAGCCAGACAAAAGTTTCCCCACTGAGCTGAACAGAAATTAAAGAAGTTGGTTGCACAGTTAAGTTCAACACTGTAAGGGGCTGGGAGAGTGCACCTCATTGTTTTTACCATAAAAAAATGTGTGCAATGGCACTAGAAGACAGCTGGTACCTGCATCTCTTCTTTTTAAATTGAATAACAGAGAAACTAAATGTTACTGGTTATTCCAGCCCAAAGTGCTAATTTGAAATTTAAGAGAGTAGCTATTGTATAAAAGTTATAGGGGGAAACTCATTCAATCCAGTTAATTTGGTGAGATTCCCTTGAATGTTAAATGCAAAACTCAAGAAGTGTAAGAAAAGAAAATATACTTTTTTTCACACGTTGGAGTAGGTTGTGAATTTCCACCTAACAAACAAAAGATTTTAAAAACCAATGGCTTGATTCACAAGCCATTGGGTTTTTTTTGATCAGTGGGGTAGATCTAGCTGATGTATTACCAGCAGGGACTAAGGCTAGGAGCTGTTTAATCCTTTGAGGGAAAGAGTGCCAGCAAGTGTGGCTGCCAAGGACTCCCCAGTGTCCTGTGCTGAGCACACGCAGTGCCCAGCACCATCACTCAGTCAGCACGGCCACGTGCTGAACTGGGATAAGGCTGAAAACCACCTCATGCTGTCATGTGAATGAGGTCCTTAGGGAGACAAGGTGAGCTTATTTACTGCATAGTCTTGCAACTTTCTTCCACTCAATTTTATTTCTAAGTGACTCTTTGAGCTAAAGGTGCAGAAAATCCTGCTATTGAGAAATACCCTGCTGCACAGCTCATCCGATGAAGTGAAAGGGATAGCAATGGTGTGACCAGTGCCACCAGGTCATCACACTTAGGAAAGCCTCCTAAGAGTGACCACAGGCTGCCTCTCCATCCACATACTATGTTTTAAACTGGACAGAATAACATCCCTCAACCCAAAAGAATGCAGGGGCAAGTATTTCCTTTCTGAAGATACGTTAAATAAGAAAGAAAGAGAGCAGATGCCTTCCAAAGTCTGTACTGGTATATAAAGAAGGCATGGACCCTGGGGTAGGCTTTCCTCAACACCCATGTAGACCCTTACGATGGTGAGAGACACTGGGCAGGTGTGGCTACATCCCACCATCTCCCAGAGACCCCTCAAGGCAGATCTCACAGGTTTCTCTTGTTCTTCTGATAGATGTTTCCATGGGCTTCTCCTCAAGAAGGAGAACCCTGGCTTACCACATGCTGCTCTTTACGATTTGGCAAAGAGCAAGGACAGAACAACATCTGTGTTGAGATATTTGCTGAGGGAAGGGCAACAGAAAACAGCCAGGGAAGTGGTTTTAGTGCAGGTGACAACATCAGGACACAAGTATTTGCTTCCTGGGAATACCTGTAATTATCAGACTGCTAATAGAAAACTAAAAATAGTGGCACCCAATATCTATCCCATAAAGTGCCACTACAACACTTCCACGCACCTCTCTTGCTTTGTGTGATATTCAGCTGAAGTCAAAGGTCTAGCACAGCCTCCCCCCAACTTCATTTCTCCTCTTCAAATCTCCTAAAATCTCTTTATTTCTTAGCTGGATTCCAGGGCCTGCCTCTCCAGATGGGTTTTGTGCTATGCTAATCCCTATTCTCCAAGCAACAAAAATGCCCAGGAACTAAAGCAAACCTCAGCAATGCAATACAAAATACATAACCTTTGAACAGAGTAGAAGGGAAGAGATGGATTGTGTGAGAGAGAGGACATTGTGAATCCCAGAACCCTTATTCTTTCTCTTGTGCCAGCACCAGTGATGCTAACTGCACCCCCCACTGTCCTCCAGCTCTTTCCTTGTTGCTAGCAAACCCATCATCTCACTCTTCCTCCTCAACCGGTGGCTGAGAGCCAAGACAATAATGAGTCCTGACTGAGGCCAGTATTTGCACTCGCCAGCAACCAGAGACAGTGTGATAATGAAAAAATGCTTTCTGCCTACTATGGTCTAGTTTTGAGCCATGGTGCAAGCTGTCAGACACACACTACACAGCAGGGACTCTTCAATTGGCTGTGGGGAAAGATTTACAAAGCTGCTTGTTTGGGGTACGAAAGTTCTGTGGCAGTTAACCTGTGCTCCTGGGTGTCAGGCTGTCCTGGACGCCAGTGGCTTATCTGTTTCACTCATAAAACTTTGCATTAAAAATGTCCAGGTGCCCAGGCAACTGAAGTAGTAACCTGTAGGTCATAACATTTGTATACATTGATTAAACAGGACTGAAAACAATATTTCTCTTTTTCTTTCAACTGCTGTTATTAGAAAGGACCTTGAATCCATCCCACTGATTAGTATATCAATGCCTTGTGCAGCATCCAGCAGCAGCCAGAGGCACGTGGAAGAGAAGGAGAAATTCCTGAAAGGAGGTCAAACTGCCTGGTGCCCTTTTGGACTGTGTCAGCCCCAGTAAATCCCACTTTCTGTTGCCCTGGCCAGGGATGGAGTGGTGTGGGAGGCCCTGAGCACTGACTCCTGGCAGCAGGATGCCAGAGAGCATCCAGGGCTGGGCACTGGAGAGGGGACATGCACCTCCCATTGCTGACAACTGAAGATGCACGTCCAAGCACCAGTGCACACACACTCCATTAGAACAACTGCCGACATTCAGCACAACTAACATCTCTGTGGGTTAGAAGGCTAAATAAATAAGAGATGAATAGCTACTGTACATCACAGCCCTTTATCCTGGGAGAATCAGTGAACCTGAATTCCCCAAGAAAAGCAAGTAGGCTGCATCTGTGCCTGTGCTCTGATTAATCTCATTGGTTTGTTTTCCTGGAAACTAGATGTCCCAGATGCCATTGTTTCCATTATAAGTGTTCATCTGCCCTGTTTTGAGCTTGATTGCTCCTGTAGCCTGCTTGGCTTAACTGTTTTTTATTTGTTTGTTGTTAGTCGGTCTTTTTTTAAATTAAGATTCTTGAACAAAATGTCAGTAAATTAAAATGAGGACATAGCTGCAACCCTCAACACTAGATTTGTTAAATGTTTAAAAACACCTACAGCATACAGAAATCCTAAGCTGTTGTACGCAGTGTGACTAAATTATTAATAGTTGCCATGCATATCACACAAAGACTTCAAAAGCCGACTTTGTGTTTCTGCAAAACACTGCTATTTTTGTCTGACAGTACAAAATAATTTGAAAATTAGTCACTTTGGTACTAATCACAACTGTTTCTAAAACATTCACACTGTATGCATGATAGTAATTTTTCATTTCTGAGAGAATTAGACATTTCATTCATTATCTCAATGAAGATCTTGAAAGTTTACAATTTGTTAAAATACAAACAACACATAATTAATGAAAACATAGTGAAACAAATATCTATTTCTAGTCATAAAAGCTCCACTAATTAGTACAATAATATTCGAGCTCAAATTAAAGTAGTAACATTTACAGAAGATACCATAGAAAATTTGTTTTATGGTTTGGGAAGACCAGCTATGGAGTCATTCGAAGTGGGTTTTTAAAAAACATGAAGATACATGAATGGATTGCTACAGTTAAATTTGCTTTACAGAAAAAATAACATTCTGCTGTGAGCAAAATAGAAATACGGGAAAATTCTCTTCTGTCTCAAGTGAATTATTTCTGGTGAAAGGCTTCTCAGCGTTTTGCTACAGGCATGCAGCTTTACACACAGAACATTATGCATGTACACAGACAGTGCTCTACTGGGGGTGTCTATCCTGATGCCCTCCCCTATACCCAGCTCCCCACAAGGCTATTTACAGGAAATAAAGGAAAAACACAGATTCGGAAATGGAAATAGACCCCAAACCAACAAACACCTAAAACATAGGCACAGAAAAACAAGTTGATAAGGGAAAAAGCAGCTTCAATCAGTACGTCTCAGCTGCTCCCAAAGCAGAAATCAGTGGGGACGTACTGCTATTATTAGTATTAGCCCTCTGGATGGAAGCAGCACGGTGTGAAGCTGTTGGCAAGAGGTTGCAGGATTTTCTTCGCACGTATGCACAGGCACAGACACATAGGCAGACAGACCCCCCAAAAGGCTCATGGTGAGCCCTTCCCGGACTCAGGACAGACAGACAGACAGAGAGCACGACATCGGCGCGACTGTGCGTACTCACAGCTCGGAGTACAAGAAGTGCAGGTTGCCCACATTGTCTATGTAGTTTGCAGGACTTAGCCAAGGTAGGACCAGTAACAGAAGAGCCTTCATTTTCAGTGCAGTGCTGGCACTGCTGCTAGGTTTCCTCCTTCCCACCGTCTCTGTGTGCTGGTGGGACACACAACGAGAAGCTTTCGTGCCAGCCAAGCCCCTTCTAAGCAAGCCTTTCCATTTCAACACAATGGTAGCACATTATGAATCAAGCTTAAATCCCTTAAACGAAGCTACACTGCAAAAATCATTGACCTGTAAGAGGATTACTCGATCTGACTCTCGGATGGGTAGATGTGAGGGTTTAGGGACAGCACAGCGTGGTTGGCGAGACAGTGACTTATGCTGCAGAGGAGAGCGATGCTCGGGGAAGAGACCTGCCTCCTGCAGGATTCAGAGTGGTTCTTCAGAGGCAGCTGGTATGTTTACATCACTGCCCACAAGCAGATGGGTTACGAGCTAAACTGCATCACGGAAGGGTGTAGCTGTCTGACAAGGGGGGGAAAAAATGCCCCCTGTGGAAGTTCGTAGCAGGCGATATCAGAAGACCACACCTTTTTAAAGTAAAACACTGCAAAAGATCACAGCCAACTGCTGGCTGTTTGCATCTCAGTCTAAATTCCCCAAATCCAGTCAGATGTTTTTGTACAAATATAAATCGTGTAATAATCCAAGGACATGTCTTGTCTCAGGGTTTTTTTGAAGGATGCAAGAGCAAACATTTTAAAATAAGGATGCTTTCAGTGGACTGCTCCATGGTAACCAGCATTAAAAAAAAAAATTGTAAAGTTCTCTCATCAATTACAAAGCGTAAAACAGCAAGCTCACCTTGTCCCATCAGTGACCTCATCTCTGATCAGGGCAAACTCTCGTTTTCTCTCTGAGAACCAGGACTGGTCTGAACCTGAATAATGCAAGTAATGTGAGGACTGCTGACCACCCTGGTGACTCTAGAAGAGTCTACTTTAATTTATTCCCTGAGAGCACAATAATGTTCTGTGGAGATATCAGGTGTGCTCTGAACTGTTCTAACTGCAGACACCAAATATTTATGATTATTATTGTATTTGTTTTATTAGCAAAATCACACATTTCCCCTTCCCTCTATTGATTCACCAGAGTTAAAGAGAAAGCATCAGCTCAGTCTCTTTAATCTGTCCCTGGGCATGACAGAGCACAAAATTCTTCTCTTTGCCATTAACTGGAGATGGGGTGACAAGAGAGGTTTCCGCATTTCCAACAATTAAATTAGGCAGAGGTATAAGATACCTTAGGTGATAATTAATTAATGCTGTGCTTAAAAAAATAAAGGTACTGTGCAGTGTTTGACAGCACAAGGGTATAGAAGTCCACCTTTAGGGATCACTCAGAATTTCCCTCCTATTTCTTCCCTCAAGTGGGAATGCTAGTGAGGTTGCAGTACCTATCCCCTGTAAAGCCGAAACCCCCAACAGCAGAAGTTCCCTGTGGTTTCCTATTCTCCTGTCTCTGCCTTTTGGCCTTAAGGTAACTCAGCCCTCCCACCCATTCTGAGGAATGAAAATCCATGTCATGAGTAGCAAAGAAGCAAAATGTCCAGCCTATGTAGCAATGCTTTTTACTTCACTAGAGGCTTTAGGGTAGGAAGGCCCTACTCCATCTCTTCAGTCTTCTGCTCCTGGGGTTTGCAACCCTGGGACCTGGCGCAGGGAACCTGACACAGGGAAGAGGGAACAGCCACAGCTGGTGGGAATACCTTACCAAGACAATCCTTTCTATCTCTGCTTGGGCTCAGGCCAAGCAAGCCAAAAGCACAGGATCCTGAAAATCCTGAGGGGGAAAATCCACTGACCAAGCCACTGACATTCAACAGTAAGTGCTAAAATAAAACCTGCTAGGCCTTTACAGGGCCAAATCATTGCTTATAGCACTGCAATTCTGTAAGATATGTAGTGAAGGGTACCTTTACTACCACCTTAAGGAAAAGAAACTAAGACACTGGAGTGACTTGCACATATTCATGTAGGAGAATCAACACTAGAAATCAGAAGTTGTGCTAGCTCTGTAGTTTACATGTAAAAAGCAATATTCCAATTTGCTTATTTATTGGAGGTTGGGGGTAAATTTGGAATGGGTGTCCTGCTAATTTTATGGCCACAACATCATTATGTAAAAAAAAATGCAGACAAACAGGAAGGTCACATTACATTCAGCTATATGTATAGCAAAGGGAAAGGGCATTTGCACTAGGGGTTCAAGACTTTGTGGTTTGAGTCTGTAGAGAAACATAATTTCAGTGACAGCAGCTCCCGGAAGACTGACAGTCCCCTTACCTGCATTTCTGTTGAAATTAACATTTGAAACTTATTAGAGATGTACTGACTTAAGACTGAAAATTGTGAGTAACTTTGTTATTTTGTCCCCTTAGCCATGCACAGTGGAGCACCCAGAGCACTGCTGGCCTGGGTTGGAGCCTGCTGCCACTGCTTCTTGCACCATGAGCCAGAAGCACCCTCACAGGGAAAGCCAGGTCCAGAAATGTGGGGACAAGGGCACCCAAATCCACCAACATCAAATCTCCAGCATGCAAAAAGTGATCTCACGACCTTTGTAAGGGATCAATAAACCCATTGCTAAAGTTTGTGGGTTTTCTTGGGTTAAGTAATGCAAAATCGTCACATTTTTGGTTGTTTAGGACACCATAACTTCGTTATGAATATCTTCAAGTGAATAAATTCCTAGTGAGAATCCAGGTGCTTCAGGAAGTCAAGGTCTCCAGTGCAAATGAGGACATGTTTTTTGAATGGCAGGCTGCAGAGCCATTTCTGGTTGTGGGCTTGCAGACTGTGAAGTGTGCAGTATATGAGCATACCTTCACCCTCTGGCTCACCAGCCTACTCACCAGTGATGTTCTGGTCCCCAGTACTGCCATGTCTGTGCAGGAATGTGCCCCCAGCAGCAGTCTGGAGCCCTGCACTGGCTGCTAAAGGCTTCCTTCACATTGTACATGCAGAAGTAGACACCTAGCAACACAATTTACACCTGCAAACTTCAGGGGAAGTCATTTCACTGGGCAACAGATATAGCTCACAGAAATGGGCGCATCTTAGACCCCATCTCTTCTCAGATGTAAGGTGCTGTTACGCAGACTATGCCAAAAGTGTTAGTCTGCTGTCAGAAATCACAGCCCTGAAAGTACCTCTTTACCCTTCTGCCTTCCTTACGAAAGGCAGAACATGCAAGATGAAAGCAGCACCGCAAGCTTTTACTCAGCAAAACAGAGAATCATTCTCAGTTCAGTTTTCTCATTCCAAAGGAACCAAACTGCTACCTGGAGAGGTCTCTCCCAGAGACAGGATGGAGGTGTCCTGGCTACCAGGAGGGATAAGGCTAGAGGGGGACTCCAGCCAGACTTCCAGGCTCTGTGTCTCTGTGAGCCCCATGGTGCCCTGGGTAAGTGCTCACCTGGAAGAAGGGAGCACTCGAGTTCAAAGACCAATACCAAACCGGAATATTTTCTGCTCTACTTCTCATTTAGGTCATTTGTGATTCAAAAAAGGTTTGAAGAAAGAGCAATTATAAAACCCTTAATGTACTATTAAAATATTTATAATAGCTCAGCTTCCCCAAACATGCAGATCTCTTTGGACCACATACACACTGTCATTGTGCAGCTAACCACAAGGTATTTGCCCAGAACTGCTAACGATAGCATGAAGTACCTTACATGCATTGATGCATTTGATTCTAAAAAAAGAGTAAGATAGTCCTATATCTTGGACTATACATGGACTAAATTCAGCTCTAAATTAATGATATTGTGTTCATTGGGAGTGAAATTAACAACTTTTTCTTTATGTTAACTGTCTATTTTGATCAGTATTAATTGAAGATATTTTTTCCTCTACTCAAAAAAAAAAAAAGAATGGAAAAAAGTCTATCAACAACAACTTACTGGGTTTGGAAATGCTGTTCAAGGTGACCACGTTGTACAACCTCTGAGCAGTGTTCTGTGAAAGGGCAGCTAACCATTAGCTTATCCAGGAGGTTATTCACTAGTATGCTGGACTTCCTGCACGTCTGGAGAATCACAAGCTTGCGGTCCATGGGGCAGAAGTCTTTCTCCACAAGGAAGTTTGTAAGGCAGGCTGTGCAGAAGGTGTGACCACAGAGCGTGTCTAATGGCTGAAGCAAAGGTTGCAGGCAAATGTGGCATATCAGATCATCATCTACTTCTTCGGTGTAGCTGTACAAGTGGTTCTCTTCTGGTAAATGCGCTTGGCCGCAGGTGACACAGATTGGCGAGGAGCTATCCTCCATTTCTTCTTCTTTCTGGCTCATAATCAGAATTGATGCAATTCAAAAGGGGGCAGGTGGGAATACCCAACCCGTTTTCTATTTGTGAGAGCTGTAGCAACGCTTGTGTGCCGTCAGATCTGTGGGGAGGAAAGCCAAAGGATTATGTTCTGGGTTGTGTTTTCTTACCGTACTTGCAGTAGGTATCTGGATATGAAGTACTATATCAGGTATTAGAAAAGGATTGTGTCTTTGGAATGGGAGAGAAAAGCAAAGAAGGGGGCAGAAAAAAAAAAGAGATAATTAGCTCCAGGGACTTACTTTCTCATAAATCTAGCTTAATTTACACCGACACTCTCATTGTAAAGAAAGATATCAAGATAGGGAGAAATACTACAAGCTGAAATGTAATGGCTGAAAACCTTAAATTAGCATTTAATTGCAGTTCCAGTCAGATGATTTTGTGGCCACATTACTTCCGCCAGAAAAGTAGCATTGTGTGTGGGCAAACACTGCAAGACTGTGTGCAGAAATACAGGTAAGAATAAAGGTTGCAGGCCAATTTGCCTGTTCAGCACAGCAAGGGAAAGCAGCAGCTTTGCCTAATACACACATGCATACAAACACTGTATTGTAGCCAGAGGGAGGATAATTTGGGTCATGAGAATTTAGAGGTTGGGGCCCTGTAGACCTTTCTCATACTACGGCAGCAATGGACCTGGACCCCTGCATTCAAAGTTTGCCTGCCTGCAGTCAAGCAGTTATAACCATCTGCACCAGCATAATCAGTTCAAAACTTCATTTGCTCTGCAAAGAACCAAACACCTCACATACCGAAGTCCACAGCACAATGCTAAGTAGTGTACTGCTCAAAAGAAGGCCTATTCCCTTTATAATTTTTAATACAGAAACCCAGTATGTGCCTAACTGCAAACCTAATTAGCTCTGGCTACAACACCTGCCTGCTGGTATTTTAAAGATGTAAACTCTGTGGGTGGCAACAAAACTGAAGAGTAATTTGTAGTTTTTACTTGATGAACCCCAACTGCTTGTTGGAGCACTTATGTCTCATTACTTCTATGCTTATTTTGATATACCACTCTGAAAATAAACATGAAGTTATAAAATATGCAATGGCCTAATTACTGCTCTTGCTTGAAAATGTAAATCTTATTTGCTGCTCTGCCTTAGCACTGTACCCTTGCTTTCAGCTTGACTTAATTTGCTGAGACAATGTGTCAGCCTCAGACACCCATGTCTGAGGGCAAATGAGGGAAAGAATAATAAGAAAAATCTGACTATGACAGAGCATATTTTCATATAAATAAACCCTTATTTTTATGCAAAGCTCATGAGCTCTAAACCTGAGAAATTAAACTTTAACATGGAAGGTTTTTCTGACAATGGGGTAAAATAATAGCCCCACTAACACTAACCAGATGTTTAAATGTCAAACATTCTCTTCAATGTTTTGCTAGATCCTATTCTTATGAAGCAATTATGTTAAGTGCCTGTTTTTGCTTGCAAGACAGAGTTCTGCATAAGCTCTGTCTCCTGATTAGCAGTAGCTTCACTGGAATTAAAATCATTGCCTGTTAGAAACCTTGGAAATATTTAAAATATTTAATATTTAAATATTTAAAATACACCAAACTGGGTCAAATGTCTCCTTTTGTAAAAATATTCACCAGAGCTTTATGAAAAGCTATTCATGAATATATGTCTCCATAGTGCAGGTAGGAGCTACACCTGTTATCTTAATACAGGAATTATTTTTAAATTCTACTAAGGTGACACATAGCAAAACAAAATGAAATCAGGGGCTGTGGTGGAGATTATTGGGGCACTGTGAGTGGCTCCTGTAGGAAGCTCTTGGATAACTTCTAGATGAAATGGGGTGGCTGTGAGAGGGTGTCCAGCTGCTGTCCACATCCTTTGGTCATGGAGGGAGCCCATCTCAAGTCAGCAGGACTGCTTGCAAGAATGGCAACACCTGGCTTGGGAACCAGCATGATTCTTAAAATAGACATAAAATGAATTAAAATCAATAAAGTGTGACAAAAATAGCATTGTGCTATAAACTTTGTTTTCTCTTACATTTTCAGAATGCCTTGTACCTGGGCCAACCAGGAGTGTGGGCAGCACTGTGCTGTTTCTCCACTGCCCTGCTGTATCCTCTTGTATCACCACACACAGTTACATCCATGTGGTTGCTTGCCCCATGCACCACACACTAGAATACAGCCAACTCCAGCATTTTGTTAACTCATGGATGTTTTCAAGGACAGAATTCTTGCTTCTTGCTGGCAGGAGACCAAACACACAGCTCTCATCAGCCAATCTGAAAGCCCTGCTCTGAGGAAGGAGCAGCCCCCAGGAGCAGGAACATGGGCATCTGAGCCCCACCTTCTCAACCTCATACCCTAACCCTGAAAGTACCTTCCTTCACTTCCACATGTACAACACAGCAAGACCCCTGACACAAATTAGGTACAGTTGGAAACAGTACTACAGCTCTAAAGCTACTGCAATTATTTTCGCAATGACAACAGACAAAGAGAGGCATCACTGCCCTAAGGCCATGTTCTGCTGCAGCAAAAATGATGAGAGAAGCCCCACAGGAGGCAAAGTCTGACTGTCCTGGCCATGTTACAGATATTCTTTATCAATCTGACATACTAATAATGCAATGCTAGTGGAAAAGGGCAGGTGTGGGGAGCTGTACCTGAATTTAACAATATTTACATAAATTAAAAATGCTACAGCACAGGGAAACTAAACCATCCACATTTATTAGTACCAGGCACTGAATTTTTAGAACTTGAATTCAAGTCCTATGGCGTCTATTATCTAGAAAAATTTGACTACATACATAATAATAAAAATTCTGGGAAAAAAAAACCTCAGCCTCTTCTGGTCCACATTCACCCATGAATCTTCATAAACTGCTGGATATATCAAGCAATGGATGATTGCCATCTTTGGGAAATGATTATACCATCAAAGGAGGGTATATATTATACCCTCTTATAACTCCATGATTATACCATCCTGGAGGGTATATGATGGAACTGTTACACCGATTCAGTTAGAGGCAGATGTTCTTTGCAATGTTTGCAGTCATTTGTATTTATAACATTTATGTGCTGTCATATAATAGCTACATAATTAGTATCATGTCCTTTTAGGAAGCTTAATTCCTCTTGAACATTGTAGAAGAGAGAGGAGAAGGGTTTAAATTCGACCTATTGATTACTAGTGCACATTTCTACTCCTTCCTTTACCTACAAATAAAAACCAAAAATACACTTTGAGTAAGAAAACCTGCACAGGCAGATGGTAAACCACAGTGAAATAGGAAAGGTAATAATTTCCTGATTGAACCTGTATTCTTCAAGTCCCATCCTTGAGGGAGGAAGAGATGGGAAAAAAGAGGGGAGTTTGTTTGCATTGGTGTCAGCCACCACTGGCAGCTTCAGCAGGACATGGATGTCACCTTGGCTTCTTGTAGTCAGAGCCATATTGACAGAGGGGGCTTCTTGCAAGGATGATTGGCAGGAGAAGTTTTCAGAGGAGGTGGTGGTGCCATGCCAAAGCAGACATCACCAGCCTTTGCCGCTTCCCTGCTGTGCAGGAAGTTTTCAACAACTGAAGTCCCACATTTAGGAGTTTTACAGCACCTAGCACAGATTGGCTTGGATGGAGAAAATCAAGTACTGATTTGTAAGAATGTCACAGTGTTGTGACACTGTGGTGAACCAAGCTTCAGTCCAAGACAGAGACTCGAAGCACAAGAATACAGTGCAAAGGATGAAGGAAGAACATTGTTATCTGGATATCCATATTGCCAAGTTTTCAGCCACAAGCTGTAACGACAATGGTCACATCAGGGCATAAAATAACCCCAGGGCTGTGACCACAGTGAAAATCACTATCATGATAAAACATTTTTTTTTTTAAAGTTACCCAACAGGCTGCACCGACTTGAAGGAGTTAGTATCTTACTGGTCTTCATTACTTAGGAATTTGCAGCCATCAGAAGCACTCAAGAGAATAATAGAACAAATCCACACAAAAAGCCTAGAAAGTAAACACAAGGAGTAGGTAGAGAGAATGCCTTTCATCTCCTTGCAATAATAAGCCCATAGTTGTCCCATCCCAGTGAAGCATTTAACCAATGTTAAGCTTAAATACTGACTTACCACCACAGTTACACTTGCAGTGTAGCAAGAAGAGGGCTGGCCAAGCAAAGCGGCAGAACCCCACTGCCTCTGTCCAGCCACTGTCAAATATTAACCCAGCAGTTCAGGACGCTGCACCTGGAAGTAGCATGGCACGAAATGGGAGAAACTTCAGGTAGCAAAAAAGGAGTAACAAAAGCTAAAATCTAAAAGAAAAATAATTAAATTATGAAAGATATTGACCTGTGGCTATCACAGAAAGAATAAAACAGATGCCTAAAGGCCAGAGAAACAGTGACATGGAGCATGGAGAAGCAGCTACCAGCTTATATCACAAATGGAGAAAGATAAAATGAGCAGGCATCACTGGAAAACAGAGAAGCAAAACAGATAAGCTGCAGAACAGTAAGAGGAATTTAGCTCAAGTGGTTCTGAAGTAGTATGGTTTGGTGGTAATGAAATCTTCAGTAAATGGTAAGGGTGATAAGCATGTATAAATAAAATGGATTCTAATAGCACAGTAAGACTGACAAATATTAGTTAGTTTGGTTTAACTTGGTTTTTGCTCTGTGTTTAAGAGACACCTTTTATTAATGCTCCTGTTTTATACACACTTAGGGCATGTGCATAACAAATCCTGTATCTGCTGATTAAAACAGATGCCTTTTCACACAGTTTCCTTGCTGTACAACCCGTGGGAGATGGATGTTCTACTGACAGAGCTGTTGTGCTCTTCTTAGCTAAATTATGAGAGCAAAAGTCATTCTGCATCCTTCCCCCAGTCCCAGCATGTGTTGTTATCTCCTACAAATGTGCATCTCTGAGTGACTCACAGCCATCCATTTATGTGGGTCAGTAAGGCACCGTATGGCCAAAGGGGCTGGTCTGCAGGTGTGTAAAGAAACTGCTCTGCCACAGCAGCCTTCGCAGGTAAGGATAGGAGCTCCTTATTCTTCCAGAGATGCCTTCACCTGGCCTTCCTTTCACCACACCAGCTGTGAGCATGCTGCAGTCAATACCTGCCTTTCTTGATAATCAGCTTCCTTGCTGAGGGATTAGAGACTGCAATCTTGCCTGCTCATGTTAAAAAATATCCACATCAAATTGCTAGGAAGCTCAACAGCTTTCAGAGCTACAGAATTAGCTCTTTATGAAGCCTCAGCCCAGCTGCTGCTGGCTAGATGTGGGCAGGTTAGGAGATGTGGGCATTGTCCCCATCTAGTGGCTCACCCACACTGGGGAGAAGAGTGGCTCATGGCTAGGAGGGAGCAGAGGTCCTCCTTCACTCTCTCAAGCAAAACCACGCAGCCCTCCACTTATGCAGGGTTAGCTGTGACCTTACTGCTCCTGCCAGAATCTGGGTTGCAAGATCACAACACTTATTTCATATTCAGGGTTTTAGAATGAGGTATCAGGTTGAATGCTTTTAGAAAACTATTTGCCACTAGTAAAATGTTAACTGTTTTAACTTCCTACCTTTCATCAAACTGTCTTCCCTGGTAACAGCCTCCCAGGTTTCCCATTACCATGGTTTGTACCAACTGCTTCTCTCCAACTGAAGTTCTTTATAGATTACACTGACTTTACTGTTCAAGGTGGTACTATACAACAGTTGTGGAAGACATTATAGAGTGATCCACACTTCAATAATATGTAATATACAGTATTTTAGATCCAAAAACATAGTGGTTCGCATTCCAAAGACCTGGCTATAAAATATCACGTCATAATTTGCACCAATCTTGGCATAGCTGCAGGCCAAAGGGGTGAGTCAGTTTGCCTAGACTTGAAACTTTGTTTGAAGAAAGGTTATAAAACACTAAGGTGCACAAAATCTAATCATCATTCCTTCTGACCAGAATTCCTCCTATATATAACCTGCTCTCTCTTTTTTCCCCCCACCTTTCCCCTTGTTTTTAAATATATTCTGACTAAAGAAGAATCACAACATTTTCTTTCTGCCAGATGTGTAATTAGATGGAAGTTTGTTATGGGCAGAAGCAAGATGCATACCTCCAGGTAAAAAGTCAGTAGCTGGAGGAGTGTTGCAGATCCCAGAGATACCAGTTTAGCAGGTAAGAATTCAGCTTGACTTTTAAGATGATAGGAAAGACTGTTAGAACTGTCTCTTAGAGAAAAAAAACTGTATTTAAAAGTTCAGCACATCAGTACAGAATGTCTCTGAGATAACAAACAGGAGCTCCAAAACCTCTCCTCTGCCTGGCCCCAATTTTAAGACAGCTGGTTTTTCAAAGTTATTATTATTAGTCAAAAAGTCCTCAGAGCTTATAACAATCAAAGTACTTTGCAAAGCCTTTGGTGATGAAAGGCATTTCCAACCGACTAGAAAAATCTAATGGTACAGTACAGTAGGTGAATAACCCCAACTTTTAAAGTTGTACCTCAAGCTGAGACCCAACAGCAATGTCATACTGTGCCTGCACACAAAATAACTTCTAAAACCAGAACCAGACTGTTTGAAAAAACTTATTTTCTCTGTGGCTCATGCTGGAATTTACAGAATAAACCAATATTGGAAAAAGTTTTTTGTTGTGGAATTATGTAGCTGAAATGCCTGTTAGAAATGTATGGAAATATATTCTGCTTTTTTGTCCGTCTCTCACACTCCCACGCAAACCTGGATTGCTCTTTCTGATGATTTCATGGATACAAAACTTTACTCAGCATGTTAAAATGAAAAAAAAATCAGCCCAGAAGTACTGACAATATTAGGAACAGCTGGACAAGATCTGAGTGAAGAGAAGATCTGAGTAAGGCAGTACATATCTGTCAGGTTAAGTATTCCTCACTATAAGGAAAATGTCCTAGGAATGAACTCACCTTAGTAGAAAGTAGTACTTCCTAGAAGACTTGTTGCTGGCATGCCTCTAGTTGTCAAATACTGATGATTAAGGTAGCAACTTCTTTTTCTTGCTTTTTTCAAAGCCCAGTAAACCCAGACTCAGACCAATAGCTTATGCCAGAGCTACAAGCTCAGACTCCAAGTGCAAAGATGAGTTGTAGCAAAATGGGCAGGCTGTGGGTAACTGCTTCCCAAAGGCACACAGTCTACCTGCTCAAAGGAAGTCAATCATGTGGTTGAAGCAAGGCTATGTGAGCAATTATGTTTGACTCCTCAAGGGCTTCCTAAACATATGCTCATCCTAATTGACATAATAAATGCCATCGGCATTTCACATACTAAATTATAAAATTACATGGCTAGTTATGTAACAAAAGGTGCGCTACCGCTCCGATCTGGCTGATTGCTCCGTTTGACTTTGCCAAGACTGGCAGCCTCACAAATACCACAAGCTTGCTTTCAGCCATTTCAGCAAATGGCAGAACTGTATTTTTGTGGCTGGACAACCACGTGCCCCAGCTGCCTTCTAAGATGCTGGTAAACTGGGAACAGGTACAACATGCAAACTGCAGGAGGGACAGCATCCCTGGTCCTTGCTGCAGGTGTGTCTGATGTGTCTCTGCAATGGGGACTGCAGACCACGTGTTCTCTGTGCAGGATGTCCTACTTAACTTTAAAATAACAATAAAATAGGCAGAGTAAATTGCATGGGATTGTGAAAACTTAATACAGCTTCACAGTAAATCTTAATCTGTTTTTGCAATCCTCTCCCAGGGCCCCAAGTGGGTCAGCAGGGAAGGTGGGTGATGCTACTTCTCTGCCCTCCCAGTACCAGGGGATGGAAGAGCTAATGAAGAGGGAGCAAAAGAGAAGTGGAGGACTTCTTCCCCTCAGGACACTGAAACCTTACACCTCAGCCTATCTCCCACGGCCATGGTACCTGCCACCCTCAGACCACACAGCATCTTCTCACATGTGACCATGAGATAACATTTAATAACTACAAAGCACGGAACATGTGATAGATAACCCTGCTAATAATACATAATAAAGTAAACTGTGCTTTAATTACACTGTGCCTTTACAACTGCTTCTCTGATCCAGGAGTTTCTTAATACTTGGCAAACTACTTAATGAGTTCTCAAAACACCCTGTGGGGACCTTTTTTTAGAAGCAACCCACATGGTTAGAAGCACCTACTTGGTTAGGTGAGCAGGGGAAGGGGCAGCCGGCTGCTCCCATGCTAGTGGAGCCAGTGCCCAGATTCTGTCACAGGAATGCTTGTGCAGCACAGTGACCACAGAGATGCTCTTAGACCTGATCTGATGGAAAGCCCTCACAAACTCCTGACTTCTAGGACTGCATCCTCTGCTTTATGGACATGCACCTGCAGGGGGGACAGCAGCAACTTGCAGCAGTTGGTTCCTGACAGTAACTTGTCTAACCAATAGAAGCAAATGCTTGGGTTAAAACCTCTGGCCCATTGCACTCAAAGAAAAAACTAAGCAAATTGGGTGGAGCAAGGATTTAATCATCTGTATCTCAATTTTATTTATGCTGCATCTAGTTCCTGTACTATGATTTAGATGTAATTATTATATTATACACAATAAAATAATGAAATTTATTATAAAATATTATATACTATATCCAATTAAAATTATAGATCTATAAATGTCTAAAACTTAAATTATACTTGTATCTTATTCTTTCCTCCTCTTGCTACTCGGGTCCATAAAAATGACTGAAAAAACAAATCCTAAGCAGAAAAAACAGCCCCTACTGAAGAATTGCAGTGACACTGCAATTTTTTTTTTTAAACAGCAGTGACACTCTGCTGTTTAAAATAGTACAATCTGAAAGCATTCCTTCGCACTCAGGGTCACAGCTGCTAGGGCCCAGTCCCATTCAGCATCCTGGAAAATGGAGGGCACAAGCCCTGGTAAGGTAGTCAGCAGATAGATTTCAACAGCTAAAGGGAGTAGTGCAGCCTAGGGCCAGCCTCCACAAAAATGAGCAAAGACACAATATGCAGCCATAAATAGAAATTTCAGTGGACAAGGGGAAGAAATTTTGATGACTTTACAAGTTTTTTGTAATGCTGAGTACTGAATTTCACATTTAAGAAAAATGTACTCTTGGAAAGAGGGAGATATCCTGGACACTGAAGAGGCTGAACCCAGCAGCCCAGTTACTGTGGTCTGACGATCAGTTTTTTGGGGCTAACACAAGTTACATTTTGGTTCTTGAATAGATCCCTTTTACAAAGCAGTGCTGACAGCACCCATTTATATCTGCTCATAGTCCCCACTGCCCATTTGGGAGTTAAGTGGGCAGTGGAGCTCATAACTCTGCTTAAAATGGAAAGGTCTGGGTAAACCTAAAGTATTCAAGCAGGAGTGGAAGTGGATCTCTCTAGATGAGGCTGTGCAATAGTTTCTGTTCCAGGGCACCTTTTATTTTTGTAGCAGGATAATGACTAAGCTCCCTGCCCAACAAAAGTCTCAGCAAGTAAATTTTGTTTATTGTAGTGACCAAGCCCTCAGCCACCAAAACACATCCTGTAGAGCCTGGTTCTGCCTTCATCTGCTCAGTGCTGGGAAACAACACCCCTGAGTATGGTACTACTCACTGGACTTGATTCATCACTGCTTTAATTGGGGCTTCATGGGAACTCCCCCTAAACCCATTGCTAATTAACATGCATGTGTTGCCGACAGCCTTTGTAATATTCCCCTTAACAACAAGAGGCTTACTAAGGTTTTGTCAGCCAGGACACGCGAGTGACACCAGCCTGGGAAAGATAGTTAAGTCTGTGGCTGAGTTAACATCTGCTTCCAGAACCGGTTCTGTGGGTGTGAAGACCAATCGTGTGCTGTTTAGTCCCGTGATGAGAAACCAATTAGGAATTACAAGCTCAAACTGTCCTGCTTCCTGCATCCTTTCTCACAATCAGATGTCATCTGCTGTGTGCAGGCAGGCAAGGGGATTTTTTAATTCTTTGAAATTCCTCCTACATGTCATATTTATTTCAGTGCCTCAGACCCTTTTTGACTGGATCTAAACTGAGATATTCTTTCAAATAGCAGTAGTGTGATTAGATGAGTTCTCAGACTGAAACTATGAGAAACCAAAGCTATACCTTCCAGCACTGGGTTCTACTTGTAAAATCCTGTGAGAACTGATATTGATAAATATATAGCACAAAATTAGCTTTGCAGTAGAAAATAAAATAAGACAATAGCATCACCTATACTTTTTTAACATTAGCATTTCATCACAATCTATACCATGTAGCTGTAAGCATGGAAAGCAAAAGGCTAGGGAAAAGACAAGCAAAACGTAGACAGGAATTGTAGCCAAAATCAATCAAGATTTATCTGCTTTCAAACAAGCCATTTTCTGAAAGATTTACCAATCCAGACAGAGAAATAGGAAGCATTCCTTAATAAGAAATTACTGGCATATAAAACTATTTTATTTTATTTTATTTATTTTTCAGTAAGAATGTTGCATGTGTATTAAAGTGAAACTGGAGGACCAATGAGAGGGTTACCATGAGCAGCTAGACAGGTAGGAAGTTTGAGTATTTAGCTCCTTGTAAAGGAGCAATTGATTTTCACTCAGAGGGATGGGAACAGTACACAGTGGAAAGCAGTTGTACACAACAGGAACTGCCAACTAACCATTCCCTGAACGTGTATTGAAGGTGAAAGTTTGTCTTCTGTGCTGAATCCCTTTGAATCCCATGATTCAGGTAATGATTGCTTTTGCAGATTCAGGTTGAGCCTTTAGGGAAAGCCTTGGAAAGATCAATTGCATATTTGTCCATCCCAGCTTCTAATTTTTGTGAAAGAACTGGACATGCACTGCAAACAAGTGCTGAGTTGGGCAGCGTTGCAGGACACCAGTGTCCAGCCATTTAACAAGGGTGGGGTCTCATTACCTCCTCAAAAGGCTCTGGCCAAATCAGAGTCCCTCCAAATCAGCCCCAGGCGTCCATCTGCCCGGACACTGAGAGGAGCCAGGTGGCAACACCCAGCCCAGCAGACAGGGCTGACATCTCCAGAAATACTGGACTGCTTCCCTCCGGCAGCCTGGAGGAGACTCTCTACATTTGAAAGCCTGTATTAATTTACTTTCCTTCTGGAAACAATGCTGCTTGATTTCCTGGTTTGCAGTGAAATGAAGCTAATCTATCATCTCATCCTGCGTGCAAAATTTATTTCCATTTTACTAAAGGAAAGCTATGCTAGGGGAAGATGCCAGCACCTTCAAACTTCTTCCAAAAGACAATTCAATTTTCTTTTCTAGTAGATGACCTCAACTCAGAGCCAGGAACATTCCTCTTTCCAAATCTGTGCTACAATAACGTCCTGATGCCGTTAATGTTCAAACACATTGGCTTGGAATAACCCTACGAAAGCAAATGGGAATACCCTATGTGAGCAAAGGGGAGGACACTTCTACAGGACCACAAACAAGTAAGAGAAATTAGCAGTGGGAGAGTATTTTTGGGGGGCAAGGATAAGACAACAATGAGACAAGCTTTCCCAGATTGATTCAATTTATATCTTTGGAAAATATACATAGGCTCTGAAGTTTGGGGTGGAAGAATAAAACAGCAAATTAATAACAGATCACTTCCTTAAGAGGAATTTTCAGTCTTAGGAAAGTAGATGGGAGTACTGAGGGTACAAGCCCTCATACATCAGCAACTTTCCAAATTCCTGACAATGATTTCTGGCTTTTATTTGCAGATCAGCAATTGTGCTTTTCCAACAACAGCAGTTAAGAGACACTGCTGTTTCAATGAAGTGATGGAATTGTCTTTATGTTGTTCTCCAGGAACTTGAATGAGCAAATGAAAGGCATTTTGGGCAATGGGAGCTCCATTTCTATGAAAGACTGTGGGAAAACAAGTGCCTTGCATAGTGCCCAGTACAGTCACCTAAGGTTATCTTGCTTTTCCTGCTGTTGAAGGAACTCTTTCCTAGTTATCAGGCATCATAGAAAAGCATGACATACAAGCCTAATATGCACCTTTTCTGGTTTTTGTGTTTTTCCTTGGCAGATATAAAAGTGGCTGATAGCTTAACACAAGCAGTCCACTTGGTTGTTAAAAACAACTCAAAACTTTACGAAGTTTAAACATGTGAACATGTTCTTCTGACATATGTACTTGGATCTCTTGTCTACTGAGTACTCTGTGAGTGAAGTATCCTAATTGCTGTTCTGGGTTCTGTGTTGGTACAGTGAATATACACGTTCTCACACGAACAATCAGTCTTATGGAGAGAAATGAAACTTATAAGAAGTTATGCCTATTCATATATATTCACAGGTTTGCAACTGCTGCATATACCTGTACTGAATTATAAGATGTTTTGAGTAAAGAACTGAGTGTAAGTTTAAGTGTGAAGAACATGAGCTAAAGATAGCTAAAAACTAAATCAAGTTCTCTTTCTTTCCTTACCTCAGATGCACTTATATGCATAAAATCAAGCAGGAAGATACAGCAGTAGTGAATGTAGCCTCAATTTACCTCCTACAGCTGCAGCGGGACTTTGTGGGTTTTAACCTGGGGGAGGGGAAGAAATGGGCTTCCAGAGGATTAATAAAGATATGGGCTAAAGCAGCTGCAGTACAAACAGCACCTCTCCACAAATAATTGTTTGGATTTCAACACACTTTACTGAAGAAATACTTTACTTCTTAGCAATGGGGAAGACAGAAAACCAAGCACATCTAGCTAACAAAAAGGTTATGAACCAAGCAGTGTTTTTGTATACCAGCATATATGTATGTATGTAACTAGTATTTTAACACTTCCTACCAAGAAGCACAGCAACCTACAGCTGTGGTATATAGCCATTTCTGTTAGATTATGGAAACAGGCTGTTCATGAGGGTATGGGGAAGTTGAATCACTAATGACAGGCACAGCAGGTATTTATCACTGCCTGGCTGCATGGCACTCCAGAGTGTGCAGGCTGAGGTTTGAGTCCACTCCCCTGCTGCCAAACAGGGCTGGTTTTTTACCAGAGCATTTCTCCCATCTTTGCTTCTCTGGAACAACTCACACCAAACTCAAGGAGAAATGTAGGAACAGCACAGAGAAAGATACAAGTGTTTTAACTCACGTGGGTGTCTTTGCCGTGTCTCTCATCCACTGCTGGCAGAATCGTGCGGGTGTGAAACGGCCGGGCAGGGTCTGCGCTCACCCGCAGGGCTGCCCGTGTCAGATGGCAAAGCCTATGGCATGACAGAAGGTACAGAAAAGCTGAATTGCATAAACCTGAGCAATTCAAGGTTGAAAAGACCACACCCTCCAGGTCATGTCTCCCGCAGGCAGATAAGCATGTGCAGGCTGCTCATACAATAGTGTAATTTGAGGCTTTTACTTTTCTTTCCGGCATGTACCAAAGTTCATTTTCAATCAGATTCTTCTTTGCATTTCTTTTCTTCTTTTAACTTGACAATCAACGTGGTTCAAATTTAACAAATACAAGTGGACCATCCTAAAAATTGCTTCAAGACAGAAGATTCATGTTGGCTTTCCCCTTTGGAAAGGAAGACAGGGTCCACAAGTTCTGACCCAGAATCGATAGTTTGGAATCTGAATCTTCACCTTGTTCCTGCATACTTGGCAGTGAACACTTGAACCACATGAGACCAACTTGTAAACTCCAGAATCAGCTGTCTGAAAATACAAGCTTTGTCAATTTTCTGAACATTGCAAAATTAAGACTGCATTAACCCCTCTTATCCTGTAATTTTCATTTTAAAAAGCACCCAAGAAGGGGATAAAATGTTGTACTGTAGATAAGGGGTCATGCTGCTGCACTGTGATGCAACAGTTGAAGGTGAATGTTAATGGCAAAAACATCAGCAGCGAAAAGATCTTTTTTTTCAAAAAATATTTTCAAGAAACCCTCATCTTCCAACTACATGTATCACTAATAAATGCAATAACTTCAGCCATCTTAAGCATTTGCTCCTAAGGAAGGAAGGCTTATTCAGGAAGCAAGGCAGCTTTGGAGATGGGCTTGAATCAAGCAACTGCAGTATACACCGTAAACAGGCAGGAGGAAATCCCCAGACTTTGACATAAACATCTATGGCTACTAGGTCTTGGCCTTCAATTCATTCTTACACAAGTTTGTTTCCCTTCAAACATTTTAAAAGCACGCTTGCTAATTGTGGCTATAAAATCCCTTGTTAAATATTTTTTCAAGAAATCATCAGGGGACATGGCAAGTCCTACAGCAGGTGTGACAATCATACCCTTAGCTGGATGGATGCTTCGTTGCAGTAGTATTTGCCTTTTCTGCCCTGACGGCATAGTACCTCAGCTCCAAGTTGATGAAGAAAACCTGGGATGTGTTCCTGCCAAGCCAGCCTGTCAGTGCTCGGGGTACAGTTGTTCAAAACCCAGGCAGTGCTGTGCTGCATCTGGGGCACTATGCAGCTGCTGCTCTTCCCCCAGGAGGGGTGCAGTACAGAGAGACACAGCCTGCATGGGACCAGATGTCCATGGCAGTCAGAAGGCCAGATATGCTAGCCTCATGCGTCAGTTGTCTGCAAAATTGGACTGTGCATATGAAATGTACTTTTAAAAACATGCTTAAGCTACAGAAGCTTAAACATTAGCAAATACATCCCCACAGAGCAAAGCCTGTGTTTAAATCCTTCCTCGCATGGGAAGTCTCACTGAGGTTGCTTGCCCCAGATTAGGAAGCCCAGAGCCCTGTTGTCACAGGTGACCACATCAGACACTCAGTTACAGACTTAATTTCCATCCTAGCAACTAGCCAAGTTTGCCCTCCCACCCACTGCTGGGAGGCTTTTCTAAGTTTCCAGACTAAGGGCCAGCTCAAATTCATTTGTTCTCACGCTAATGTTACTGAATTGCTTAAATTGCTTTTACTATCTCATGATACGCTTTCCTGTTTCCCTTTCCACTCAAACTCTGAAATCTGCTCAGACAAAAGGCTCTCTTCTCTCCTGCTCACACAAAGAGCCCTCTTGGGCACTCATTTCTGTCAAAATTCTTCACTCTGAAATGGCATTTATACTTCTTTATACATACAAGGCAAATTATTTTCCTAGAAGGTGAGTTATTTATTGGCTCTGAACCAAATTGCTGGTGAGGTATTTGGTACCTTTGATGGAAGATCCTAACTGAATCTGTCTTTCATCTGCTGGAAATGAACATAGAAGAACCTTCTTTAAACTACAGCCTGTGTACTGTATTATTTATCAGTTCCCTCCTTTGCCTGCAGCAGATTTTCTTCAACAACATCATAAAAAAGTGAGAGTATTTTCCTACCACAATTCATTAATTTGCACCAAAATGGCAGCAGGATATCATAGATCTGACTGGTGCATTGAAACCTGTTTGATAAACTTTTAATTTCCTGGTATTTATTCATACATTGGAGGCAATAAATATTTGCATATTTAGCTGTTTAATTTTAAAATAAATTTGTACATGTATCTCAGGCTATGCAAATACAGGTATAAGGACAGTCATTTCAAGTTGCAGATATTCTATGCATCACTACTGCTGAAATTATTTCCAGGAGGACAATGTGCCATAAACTCTGTTGTATTAGACTTACTCATTTATTTACTCCAACTAAATTATTTCAATGTACATTGAAATCATTGGCAGCACAGACTGTGCAAGCTAAGTTAAAAGATTAGTCATGTCATATTAGGGGAGACTGTAGTAATCAATGTTAGTTGATAATATTGTAATGGATGCCATCTGTGTTGGGTTGAAAAGATCACTGTGTCCTGCAAACACAGAGGCCTGTGCATCCTCCTGTGGAGCCCCATGAAACCAGGGCAGAAGAGGCAGGGGTCAGATCAGCTCTTTGGCTGCTGCTGACCACTCTGTCCCAGTCCCTGGTCCAGGCCAGGCAGCACACTGCTTACAAAAAAGGAAATAAAAGAGTTTTCCCCAGTGCATGTTACATTCCTGTCCACACAGCTCTGGCAGGGGACTAAGCCATACTGTCTCTTTCAAGTACTCAGCAGCACTAGAGATTCCTTGTGGATTTCTAGGACGTACCCACAATGGTAAAATACAGCCGTGTCCCTGACCCCCATGGATGGACAGGGGATGGGGACCGGGACAAAGGGGACAGATAGACCTGGCTGGCCTTCTGACTCAGTGGAGGGGCAGTGAGATGGAATGATGCCAGGACAGGAGCATCAAGAGCTGTGGGTCACAACTCAGTGTGGTGGGGACAGATGAGACAGGAGGAGTTTGGAGTCCCCAGATGAAACTGTCTCTCCTGAGCTCCAAATGGCAGGCCACATGCACATCTGGCATGAACACTCAGTGTTCTCCCATGGGATTGCACCTCAGCTTGTAGAGGCATACTGAAGAATAGGAGCAAACTCTAGGAAGGGAATAATCAGGTGTAGACACAACTCCAGCATGCAGGCCAGCGTTTTCATATCAGTTCCCTCTCTTGTCTCCTCTTTATGAAAAATGAGCAATGTGGATTGGATGACAAAACATAAAAAGATTGCCAAGCACTTGTACTATGGACTCTGCTGACTGCTGAGTGCCACTGACAGTCTGCTTGGAAATTAGACTGGACTCTGCAGTCATTAATCACTAATATTAAATAGCAATTCTGTACAGTGTGACAGTTTAAATAAGATGTTGACTTCTGAAATTGACCCACTTGGTATAATTTAAAGTTGGCAAAGCTCTTACAAAGTGTATGTTACTCTGGGAAGTCATGTTTCATTTGTCATAGGCATTTACTGGATCTTCTGTATCCAGTATCTTTGCATTTTCTAGATGGCTCCTGAGAAGGAGAACAGGAGCATAATTAGGAAATTAAAACTCCAAGATTAAAATAATCTCTTGTCCTCAATTAATGAACGAACAATAGTACCAGACAACTATTTTTCTGAAATGGATTGCTTTTAGAGACTAAGAGAGCACAGGATTAAATCTAGCCCTACTGGGAAAAATCCCAAAACAGCAACTTGTACCATACCAGCAACTAAAACCATCCCACTAAAGAGCTTGTATGGCATCCCTCAGGAATGGCCTCGACTTGGAAAGCCCACAGATCCAGCTGTAAAATCTCAAGTGAATCTCGGTGTCCTTCCACCTCATCCAGAAAAAATCTGTGAACACATGAGTGTTACATACATAAGCAAAACAAACATTCAAGTGGCCAAATCACTCTGGCTGTAGGGAGAGGATAATATTACAGATAGGCAGACACTATATGTTTTCCATTGGGAGAAATTCTTCAAGTTAAAAGATTAATCTGGTCTCTCAACATATTCATTAGTTAAATTGCAAAGCAAGCTCGTTACATAACCAACCCTAGGACAATTATATTTATCTCGTCAAGGTTCACAGTACAGATGGATTGCTGACCAAGGTAACATGAGTACCTTCGGCAGGGTGAAAACTCCCTGATTTATTGAAACATCAGTCCTGTGCCCTACCTGAGTTTTCAGATTATTTTTGTCTTTTTGGGAGAATATGTTTGGAAGATATGGTTGTGCAGTTCCTCCCAGAGGTCTCTCAGGCATGAAGAGAGGAACTGAGGAAAGCTGGGATTCATTCTCTAGATGTGGGCAAATCAAGGCACAGAAATTAAGTGATTTTCTCCCAATTACCAAAGAAGTGTCTGGCATGAAAAACATCTCACTAATTCTCCCATACTTTGTTAGACATTGTAAAGGAAATGTTTTAAGGTAGAGTGGAATTTCTGTACCTAAAGAATGAACAAATACATAGTGTGCTTAGTCCACTCTTGAATTAACTTTTACATACAGTTTTATACTTAAGAATTCAGTATTTGTTGAGAGATGGAGGTCATCTTGTCTGACTCCTTGCATGTCACAAGCTGCACATCCCCTGCTCTGTCCCTTCGTGCTGCCTGGGTTTAACCCCATAAGGAATCTTTCTAGAAAAGCGTTTCACTCTGGTCTAAAGAACAAAAAGGTGGGGAATCCACTGGTCTCTTTGGTATCTTATTCTCTTTGGTATCTTATTAAATGATTGTGCATACATTTAAAAATACATGGATAATTTATTGTTAATTTGATGACACTACCTCAGATTATTGTCATCAATTCATGTTATGCATTTCCTGGCAAGATGAAAGAGCTGGTATCTGTATCTTTTACTTCTACATGTATTATATTTGTACTTACATCCTCATCTTTTTTCCATATGGAACAAAAAGTCTGTGGTAGAGACCTGCCAGTACAGCAGGTGTATTAGCTAACCCTCATGTAAGATTTTTGCTATTCCTTGCCTTCTTATCAAGTTTAAAATCCTCTTTTAAAATGCTGCCTGTGATGGGGTTGATGTTACTCCATGAGTCTCTACTTATGCATACATACGATAAACACAGACAAAATCAGATCTTTTCACACGTACTCAAGGATCACATCAGATATTTTGCCCTCCCACTGAGTTATGACTACATTCTAAGGTTGTCCATTAAGGTCTCCAAAGTCTCTATTTCTTTTCTGAAGCTGTTTCCCCCATATGGTACATGTTCCCAATTTCCAGGTTTATAATTTTACACTTGACCATGTTAAAGCACTTTTTTCAGTCTGAATCTACTTTTGAGGCAACTCAGATTCCATTCGCTCAAGTGCTATGCATAATCAGTGAGTAGTTCAGTTTTTTTCCTGCAAGACTAAGTAGTGAACATTGCCAGAAGAGGTCTGAGTCCTCATCTGGCTCTGGAATCTCACAAAAAAATTCTTTTTAGAGTGATTTTCCAACAACACCTTTGATCCACCAGTCCTTAGCTGTGGCTACTTGGCATGTTCTTAAACAAGAGAAAAAAATGCTACATTTTTGATAAAATTATTGTAGGCTATCAAACTGAAGACTTTCAGTTTCCATTAGGCCAATAGTTACTTTTTTAACCAACTGGGTAATCTTAAATTAAAGAAGCAAGGCAAGCTTACCTAACAAGACCTGAATTCAATGAAAACATCATTGGCTGCCATTAACAATAGTCCTGTTCTTTATACTTGAATTCCCATATCAGCTTCTCTATTATTTTGCTGGAAGTGAGGTCAGGCTGATTGCCATGCTGTTATCAGAATTATCCTGTTTGTGCTGTTGGGGCACTGGCAAAAAATATGAGCACGCTTTCAGTCTTGGGAGGTTGCTCCAATGTTCCCAAATTTATCAAAAGTTTTTATCAGTGGGCCAGAAAATTTCTCAGCCAATTTAAGAAAAAAATGGCATGCATAGCTCCTGGCAATACAGGGGCTACTGCCTTAAAGCTGATTCCTCAAAGTAGGAATTGTCTTACTTTTACATTTAGTTGCAGATGGGCTGGAAAAGAATTCATCCATCTCACGTGATATATACAAATCATATTCTTTCTTTCAAAACATAAACCAGAAATATTTTCTGAACATTTCAGCTATCTATACATTTCTTATTAGCAGTTTCAGTACCTACAACCCTTGCTTGGCCCATATAATTGCGACTTTCTTTTTCCTTATGTAAATTTAAAACTCTTTCAGAACACCACTTGCTTGCCAAGAGTAGATTTTGGATTAGGTATTACTAGCAATTTCCATACTTAATAACACATAAATATCAATGGATATTTATCTCCCTTTTATAGCCTATTTTTCCAATATACAGCCACCCAGTTTATTTAAATATGTAAGTACTGTGTGTTTGCATGCCCACACAAGTGTCTATAGATAGGAATACCTATGCAGTCCCATATATAGATATGTGTGGACATATTTATACCTGTTTAAATACATGTGTACAGATGAGTAAGTCCATTTCTGCTTTCTGTCTTCTTTTTGCCATACATGTTGTTTTAACAATGTTTTGCCCATTTAGTAAGCTCTTGAGAAACTTTAAGTTTTGTTCATGCCTCTATCCCTCTGCTTATTCAGTCTTATTAGAAGCTGTCCTCATCTTTGGGAAATTGACCTTTTCAAACTAACAGGTGTGAATATTCTGTTTTGGGACTATAAGCATATTAAATGTAAGCAGGTCATGATCAGTTTTTCCTGAGACAACACCTGATTTCCAATATAGTGGATAAATTCATTTTTATCTATCAGGCTATCTCAAAGCAGAATTCTTCCACTCTAGGCCTAACAACTTTTTTTTGCAGAACTATCATGCAGTATTTAAAGCTACTCTATTGATGTTTCACCAGTACCTAAATGAAATCTTCAGCAAGTATACCAAATATCCCCATGATTACACAGTTGCCTCCCCCTATGCAATAGTAGCTCAAGCTGTCTTCAGATTCATTTCAGTGACTTATAATGTCACCTCTGCCCACCTCTGCTCACTGCTGAGCTTTGCATTTCCTGAGATTCTGCACTTCCCAGTTCAAAGTCAGGCGGATATGTGTCACTTGGTCATGGACAAAGTCATTCCCCTCGCACAATTTCTTTTGTAACCTTTGGTCTGCTTAAACAACTTATACAATATTCTAACAAATTGATTCCTCTAGCACTGTAACCTAATGAGACAATTAAGTTGAATTTTTCTTGATAATTGATAAAATCTAGTTGCTCTTACTTATTACCCAGATTCTCAGCTTCAGCATATAAGCATTTCCAAATGTATTTCTATTTGGATCCTCTACCACGCTGATTTAATTTGTTCCTGACAAGGAGAATTTGAACCACATTTACTTTCTTAACCCCCTTCTACATGCAGTTGCTTTAAATACAGTTATGGCAGTTCCCAAGAGCCAAGATATTTTGTTCCAGCCACACCTATTCAATCTCTCCATCTTTTAGCACTGCACATATTACAAGCCAGTACAGGGTTTAGCTCCATGGTATGCAGTCAGTCCAAAACCAACATGGATATTTTGTGCTGACCTGTGGAATGCTGACACAGGCTGGCTGGAATACAATCTCTGCAGCACTGTTTAAAAAATGGCATTCAGCATCATTCTTTCTGCATCAGTGTCATGTTTTTGCAGGTGGCTTTGCAAAATAATTCAGCGAATAAAATTTTTAATATCAGTGTAAGTACTCCATGTCGGCCACACAGGCACAACTTAAGGAACTGCAGTCTTCTGCAGTACTTGCAACACCTTGCAGCCAAAAGGCTCCGTGCTGGCCTGAGTCAGTCATGGAAACTCTCTGAAGAGACACAGATGTGTTCCACACAGGAGAAAAAAATGCCTTAATAGCTGTGCATGATTCATAGTTACCCACTTAAAACTGTCTTTTTACAGAGCACAAACTAGGAGGCTCTGCAGAAACCCTTCTGGGAACAGGCAGGGGCCCATGGACCTCTCAGATCTGGCTGGTTACTGTGCTGGTACCTGCCTTCTCATAAGAGGACAAAACTCAGCACTGAACCCTGGATTGTCCCTTGAAGTGTTTAAAGCCTGTGCAATCTAGCTAAGAAAAACAGGGCGTACTTTACAAAGTGTATTACTTCCAATGACACAATAAGAACTTGCAAAGACATACATTTGAGTCAGGATGCTCTGGGCACTATGGGCACTCTGCTTTTACCTCAAAGAGGTAAGGGTCTTCTCCATATGTAGAAAAGTTGTATCTTTTATTGGATTAATTGGTACAACTAGAGGAATGGTGTGCCTTCAGGACCGCAAGTGCTCCTTTGGTCACACACCCTGCAAATTCTGGTACATCCACACAGGCACTGCAAACTCTAGTATATCCACACAGCAAACCACGAAAGGTAGCTGCTGGGAGAGAGCTGCTGGCTCCTGAGCAGCCCAGCACGTCCAATCTGAACACATTGTTGCCTGGAGATTGTGGCACTGTGTGCTGATCCAGCAAGCTCAGCAAGCAGGGAATAATGCATACCTTGCAGGTAACCTCTCTTTTACTAAGTGAGTTAAGCATCAGTCTAAGAATACCCCTTTCACATGCAGACTTCTAAAATGCTAATTTGTTTACTGAAGGGAGAGTGCAATGCATACAGTATAGATTACACCATAAACAAAAGTTGTAAGGGCAAAAAAACATAATTACACGCAGGCCAACAAAGAGTGTAACATGTTATACATATACAGAGAACTTCCTTACCAATGCCTGTTGCAAACTGAGATGGTGATAATTGAAGGTATTTAGCTCAGAAATGTAACCTTAAACTCAAATGAGCAAGTGTTAGCTACTCTGTCCTAAACTGTTCTACTTACAAAGCCAAAGCCCTGAAAATAGTGGATAGAGGAGCAACTGGGTTGCTGACCTTTCCCGTGTAGAGCAAGCCCTCCCTCCTTTCCATGGGCTCCTGCCCTCACATGACACAGAAAATGTATTTTAAGCAGCTCATCTAGCTGTGCTTGTGTACCTGTCAGTCTCCAAGTAACCAAAATGACTTTTGGATTCGAGGAACAATTTCAACCACTTCTGACAGATGACAGGGGCTTTCAACAGGAATTAAACAATTGTGGTGAAAGCAGGTAAGCTTTCACGTGGAGATGAAAGACTGATAGCACTACACTGGGAGAAAACTCTCTCTGAGAATGTAGTATTAAAATGCAGAGCTTCTGTTCCTATCACAGTAATCTTAAATATCCAAAAAGCAGGAAAATCTTCTGAAGTTCACAGCAGTCATGAATTTGGAGCAAGATTCCTTGACTTTGGTGGTCATGGATCTGCTTTTTTAACTACAGTGTAGTTGTTTTTTACTATGGCAAAGGACCCGTTTGTTTAACTATTGTTTTCTACACTGTATATTCAGATGCTGTGTATTTTCAAAAACCATAACAAATGAATATGTAACTGTGTAACACATTATATATGATGCATACGTATGAAAAATTCAACAGAAGATTGAATGACATTTCAGCAGTTCATAAAGGAAGTCGTAGTATTGAATTTGTCTGTGGTCTACAATGTGAATGCTTAGTACCATTTCAAATGAAACCACCTTGAGAAAACATTTATTTTTATATGTTGGAAACACCTTAGAAGTGGCAACTCCAACAAAACTATTCAAAAGAAATTCAGAAAGTCCATTTAGCTGACTTATTAGCTCAGATCAGAGCATGGTGTTAATAACATCAAGGTTGTGGGTTTGATACCTGTGTAGGCCATTCACTTAAGGGTTGGGTTTGATAATCCTTGTGGGTCCCTTCCAACTCAGAATATTCTGTGAATCTAGAAATGTCCTGTTATTGGGTCATTGTTGTAGTGCACTTCCTTTTTCAGTGTGTTCTGGGTGGCATCAAAACCACTTAAAGATCTTCAAAAAATAGAGAAAATAAGAATTATTTTCTTGCTCATTACAAAACTATAAACTGAGCTTTCAGTGTCTGGTGATGTTTTGAATATTTTGTGTGTTTTTTTCTAGTGTAATTATTTCTGAAGAATATCTATTCAGAAGTGTTTAATTTCTGAAAATGTGGAAATTAAGGTCTAACCCAGGCATACAAAGCACAAGTTTTTGAAAAAGCACTTGTACCACAGCTCATCTATTGGAATCTCAGTTGATAATGTTGACGTAACATTTGCTGTTGTAGTTTTACACCTCTGAAGACCACATATGCTGAAATATTCCAGATGTGGGGCAGCAAAGGCATCAAGCTATTTCTATGTATGATATGATGGCAGGAGTTGAACCCAAATCTCCACAGGTACAACGATGACATACCTGTGCTTCCTATTACTGACCTCTCTTCCTGCTTTGCTAGGGAGCTGGTGCTGACACTTTACATTGTATGAGATACCACTAAGGGTAAATGAACAGCATTACTGTTATCTTTCAAAGGCCTCAGACTGAAGTGGCTATTTAGAGCATCCCTGGTGCTGACAGAACAAGTCTATATTCATGCCCTGCGGACAAAATTGCCATTTGTATTTAGATTTGCACCACGTTCACAAAGTTCCTTGGAAGATCTGTTGGCTTTGTATGTGGGGAAACGGATCAGAAAATACTGACAATTTTCAAAATGCTTGCTTTGAATTTCAATGTCTCCTTCTTGTACTGGCTAACAGTGAGCTACTGTTGGTACACACTAAGTCCCTCACACTGCACGTAAAGTAAGTTGACTTGACGAGTGTGTAGAGACTGCAAACTCCCTTGCCTACCCCTCCCTTCCCAAAACACCAGCAATGGGCCATTATCTTTGATTTTGACATCTGAAGAGAGAATGCAAATGCCAGGAAGGAAGTTTTCAGAATCTGTAAAAAAATACTCTCAACCTTCCAAAGGGAATATTACAACAGGATGCAGTAAAGAAAAACAGGAGAAGAATTTGAGGGGGAGATGCTCACACTATAAATGAAAAATACTTCTGAGAATAAACACAAACAAAAGCACATCCAAACTTACCTCCGCTTAACAGAAAATGACTGAATTTTCTGCTTAAAATAGACTCAGTACATTAGTCAAATACTTGAATATGTCTAATTTATACCTTCCGGACTGTGCGGTACAAGGAAGATGAAAGTACACTCAGAATTGATGTTGGGGCTGCCCCCACTGGACCACCAAGGCAGAAGGTGAAATCCAGAGGTTACAAGCAAGTACTAGGTTGCAAATTCACTGAAAAATTTCCTTTATAGCACCAGGGTATCTCCTCAAGAATCAGGAAAAAATTATCTTTAAAGTCACTGAAATGAAGATTACGAAATGCCTGTCTTTCTGAGCATCTTGGTAATAGATGGTCCCTATAAAATTGCCATTACTTCTTATGTTTTGGGGACAGTGACTAGATAAAGGCTATCTATACACTACACTATGACAACATGCAATATAATAGCATTACCCTAATTGCAGCCCTTCTCCTCCGCCAGATTCTCCTACTAAAAACTGTCAGAGTAGACTGTGCTGTGCAAACCACACAGGCAGCCTGCACATCAAAGACTTTGCAAGCTAAGCAGCTGAGATCAGGAGACTAGATCTGCACGAGAAATTCCAGAGCAACTCAACATTACAAAGATCTGAACAGGACTTCATGCATGACATGAAAGACATTCTTAAAAGACAAACTGTCAAAAAAGATAGGGGATGGTGACTTGCTGAAGAAAGCTAAAAAAATCTGAACAGTTGCAAAGCATGGCTGACTTTCTAACAAATTCCTGAGCAGCTGAGAAGCTGTCTTAGGAAAGAACAGAACAGAGCACAAGACAGAAGCACTGACTTAGTTTATGGTTTCTCCTGTGTTATCAAGCAGCAGGTTTTTGTCAGAATGCTTTCCAGGCCTAAGGATTTTATGAAGAAGCCTGAACAGGCTCTTAGTAGTCTACATGAGAACATGCAGTTGCATTACAAAATAAAATTTGCTGGTTTGAACTGAAATAGCAATGAATTATCATGGAAGAGTAAATTAAAGGAAAACTATTAAACTTATGGCTGAAGTGATGTTACAGTCTGAAAGGAAAAATATAAAGCACCCTTTGCTGCTGTTTTCATAAGCTAGGGGATATTGCACTTCTCTAGGAGCTGAGAATATGGAGCAGAGCTTGAGTGGCCCTTACAAGGCTCTGAATGAGTGACAGGACTGTGCTCTGTAACCTAGTCAGTCAAAAGTTATCTTGGAAAGATAAAGGTGTCATAAAGAGGGGAAATGGAAAGAGAAGAAAAATTCTTACAAGAGGAAATTTTCTGCCTGTCTACATTTAATTAAGAGACTAGAAAATGCTCAGAATCCCAGCTGAAAATTTATCTTCTCCCTAATTAAGAATTTATCCTGAACCCAATTTCTTAGGGAAACAAAGTTGAGGCAATCACTCACACCTTTGTCTGTGTCTGGCTGCGTGTCTTCCCTCTATATCTTCAGAGTTCAGTGATCTTTCCCACTACCTTAACTTTGGCAAAGGATAGTGATTTCAAAGATATTATGTGCCCATACATGTAAAGAAAATAAGGTAGAGAATAGAGGAAAGAGACCCCACTAAGCATTCATATGGAGAGAAAGACTGAAGCATAAATACACTGAGGATCAACAAAAGGTTTGAAATTCCTGAATACCTCCTGGGAAACACTTCAATTAAACTCACACCTTTCTAAACATCAGGAAATACAGCTACCAGACATGAAACTGTAAGAAACTAGGCTTCACTGGCTCGGCTGCTCACCCAGCAACGTCACTTCAGCAAGAAAACCCATTACTATGAGTGGAAAATACCTGTATTTCGTCGGATGGAAAGCGCAGCAAACAGGCTCTTGGTGAATAATCTAGGCATGAAAAATGTCAAGGAAGCAGTTTCCAATTAGCAGTCCTCACCAAAAGAAAGCTTCCACTCTACCTCCCTCCAGGGCAGCATTTTCAGGAGCCCAGGGGAAGGGGCCCTCAGTGGCCAGGGGCACACAGGGCTGGGGCTGCTGTGCGGGGAGGGCTCCCTCGCTCAAGGGGAAGCGCAGTCGCGAACCCAAGAACAACAAAACAGCATTACACTTAATCCACTGCCATCTGGCTTCATTTTGACAATCCACAAAATCAGACACAACATTCTTCCTCAAAATCCCTGAAAAACAACACAGAACTAGTGTCAAACCCAGTGTACCCTCCCTCCCTGGCCCCTCTGAGGGCTAAAAAGAAAGGTTTCTCATAAAATGAAGAGTGATTTCCCCAAGTGACATTTCTGCAGGAGCATTCAAGCTGCAGATGTTTCCACTGTGGAAGAAGAGTTTGTATAATGCAGCACTGCTTGTCATATTTATGGGGGCAGGGAGGGGGAAGGGGGTGAGAAACACAAAACAGGAGAGGCTGCAAGCAGTGGTGTTGATCCATAGGCGATGAACTGCCTGAGGCTATCAGCTCTGTGTGTTTGCTCAGCTCTTGACCTGACCAAGGGAGAACAAGGACCATCCATCTTCCCCAGCAGAAACCAAGCAGCTGTTCCTGAAAGGACAAGGCAAACCACACAGCCTTTAAACTAGCTGGGAACACAGTATCTCTGCAATGCAACAAGACAAATCCCATTCTTGTCACTTCAAAACGAAAAAAATCTTATTCTTGTTATTTCAAAAATGTGTGGCAGGAAGCCTTGATTTGCAACATTTGCAAATCATTTGCATTGTTACTGAGGCATTAAGGTAGTCTGCATGCCCTGCTAACTGATCTCAAATATCACCTCGTAGCTGACAGCTTTCATAACTTCTTAATAGAGGTGTTGCTTTCCACAACAGAAGGAAGAAACACCAAAAAAATTGAAATAATGCCTGTTTAATGCTGAATTGTATTCCTGAATGCTGAATTGTGTTGACAAATGCTGATTTTCCACAAAAACCAAGTTGCTAAGAACCGAACCATGTTTTTATTGACACCTCCTGACTTAGGGTTGCAACTCAACTATTGGGCTTCTCATGCCCTTTCAGACAATCAAATGCTGAAGATGCCTTGCCTCCATCGTGACATGGACTTTCTGTGACAGACAATGCTACCAACTCTATGTGGCTATCTCAGATATTCTGGGATCTCTCATCTAATACTAGCTGCCTAAATTCAGGCATCTGCATGACATTTCAAGAGTTACCCCACAGAGGCTACATCCTCGCTTACAGCATCCTCATGCAGTCCATGTTGTGATACATCTGCTTGCATTTTCTGGTATCTATGACAGGAGCAAGTGTGTATGCAAGTGTGTTGCAAAATTAGTGGACTAGCAAGCAAAGTATCCACTCACTAAAATAGTTAATTTGCTAATGATCCTTTGCCCAGTTTCCATATAAAAGCTATCAGGACAGAAAACAAGGCAGACTCCATTTGCACATCTGTCTTAGGGCTGAACACCACAGGAATGTCCCCAGGCATGGCCTGTGCTCTGTTTCTTAGCATGGCTGAGCATCCTGTCTTCCAGAAAGCACATTACTGACAGCAGCATTAATGTTAACAGGCACATCTCTGTGGTGTGGTGCATGTGTGCATGCATTAATAAGGCATCTTTCTTAATGTTCAAGATTGTGCCAGGGAACAGCCTTGCCTGCCTTCATACAGGGATTAGAAGATTTGAGGGTAAATGGAAAAAGTTCCCTGCGCAACAGCAGTGTCACCTGCAAGGAAAATGTAACTTCATAAAAGTTTATCCTATTGAAACTCCCAAATGTTTCCAGTTTTAGCATATAAAAAACCACATTCATATCACAGCCTGAGAGGAGGAAATGGCACACTTGTGCTAAATACTGGGGGATTGTCTTTACAGCACTGACAGTATCTGCATGAGCTTCAGCATTGTAGATAGAAAAGCTATGCCACCAGAGACCAGCACCTCAAACAAGTACACACCTGGAAGGAGGGGAAGAGAGAACAATTTCCTGTAAAACCAGAATTGTAAGCAATACAAAAGAAATGCTTATATTGATGAAGGCAGCAAAGAAACAACAAGCAAATAAGATATTTGTATACCTAATATTAATAAGAAAAAAAAATTGGAAAGAAAACTTGCTTATGACCCAGACTAAAAGAACTGAGGAACCTGCACTGTGATGAATAATGCTGATCCATGATTTCTGATGTTAACAGATTTTTAGAGTGGTTAGGGAAATAGTGACTAGTAATAGGCTTCTTGCTATTACTAGCTGCTGAGATGTGGCTGCTATACTTACAGCTTTACATATAGCTATATTTTGTGAAACAGTGTATTTTGCAGGTTCAGTTTGTGGCTTTGATAATTTTGAACTGTAGGTTTCTGTCACTTTTCACAATGTTCATCCTCCAACTATGATATAGCAGCACTACAGATGTAAAGTTACAACTGTTGGCTGCTTCGCTTCACAGCCAACAAAACTCTAAAAGGACAGTGGAATTTGAATTGCACTTGAGTTTTTACTGACAGCAGCAGACTCCAGGTTACAGTTCCTTTTTGCACAGATGTGCCTGGTACCTCCCTCTCTCTGTCCTTTAAGTCCTTCCTGTACACCGTGACTAAGCATTCACTCATCTTAGAAGTAGGCTTAGAAATGTTTTTCTCAGGGACTGAGAACAAACATATATAAGGCCAAGATGATGGAATTGCTGAATTTTGAAAGAGTATTTTTTTCTCTTTTTTTTGAAAAAATAAACTCCATTTTGTTCCGCTTTCATAAAGGGTCTTTTCAGAGCTTCATAGTGATCACAAGAGGATTTGACTTGGTTCTTTGCCAAAGCTATGTCCTCTATAATCAAGTGAGAGATCTGCTTGTCAAATGTTTACAGAGCTTTATTCTACATGAAAGCAGAAGAGTTCTGCACCACTCATTCCAAAGAAGTCTCTTCTTCTACTATAGCAGGTTACGAGGACTTAAAAAAAAAACAGATTTACATCCTCTTGTGCTCCTTTAGCAACACATGGGTCAGCAGCTACTTTTCAACATCATTGTTAAAATGAAAACAGTAGAAATCTGACAATCTTTCATATGTCTGCAATGAGAAGGAACCATTTCTTCTATGTATTTTTGAGCATCTTAACTGTATCTGTTGAAAAAAAATTAAGGCTGAATACTACAAAAACTTAATAAGTTCTTACAATAGAAAATAAAAATGTATGCCCCTGAAGCATGCCCCTCTATATTCAGGTCACCACTATGTGATTTATTTACACCTTTCCTTCCTCTTATTAGACATACAGTTATGAGTTTCCCTGTGCCACTGGTATTATCACAAACCTACCAGTGGTTTGTCAACAGGGGTTGGAATATCAGTCTGGAGTTACTAAACTTACATATTCAGAACCAGGTATTTTGAGTAATCCTGCTTCCCATTCCTCTTGGTGTGCTCTGCCTTCTCATTTACTGAACTAGAGCTTCTTCAGGCAATTTTAACCAGTAAGTGTTTTCAGTGGATGCTGATACCTGACAGGAGTTCGCAGCATTAATCATGCCCAAATCTATATAATTTCAAAATTGTCTCACTGTACCTTAACTTCATTCCTATACTGGGGTACAGTCAGAATTTTAAGTGGAAAGAGGGGCTCTGTTTTAAATATTTTGCTTTTTCTTAAGTATTATCTTTCCTTGTATTGCAAATTGGCAATATTCTTGGAAATCTTTACTGAAAGAGGGTATCCTATAGCAATTAAGGTGTCAAAGAAAGCTGTATAAAACATTTGAGGAAAATGTAGTAAAAATTGTGAAGGACTGAAATATTCATCTCTTGTCATCTGCTACACAGGATATATGCTATTTTAATTTGTTTCAATGCCCATAATCTCTCTATGTACAGCAGTTTAAAGCTTTGTTCTGTTTTAAAATAGAAAGGTAAAGCTTTTTGTCACACTTCATTTACTGGCCAGCTGGAACTGCACTGCCTGTTCCTGCTCATTTATGAGAGTTCAGAGAAGAGGGTTGTGGACAGCACCCCAGTTTGGCTTCTCTAGGAGAGAAAAAATGAACAGGAAACAAGGGGAAAACTGACTATAAAGGTCTTCCTTAAAAGGCAAGAGAGGTCTTATGAACGAGAATTGCACTCCTTAACTTCATCTCACAAATAACATTCTCAAGTCCAAAATCACTCATTCAGAAAGGATCTCAGAGACCAACCAGAATATGCTGCATGGCCTCACAGTGTCTGTTGTTGCAGACTCAAAACCTGTGCCAAAATATTAAAATGTAATTGTAGGTCACAGCACAACAATTGTGGAAAAGGAAAGTGCGTAACAGCAGAAAATAAATCATAGCTAATTGAAACATCATTTTAGAAACTATTGTGGCTCTCATATTAAAACTCAAAATTTTTGTTGCTCTTTTTCAATGGAATTTTTTTTTTCATTTTAAAAGGGTACACTTAATAATGTCTTTGCTTTGCACTGTGCAGTGTTATTTTTTCATCTGTTAGTTTCATCTTCCTTCCACCACTCTCTTTCAGTCACTTCACAGAGTGCTTATTCAATACCAACAAGAGGTAAATTAAGTGATTATTAAATGTTTCGGTCAGATTATCATTGGCATTGCCAAAATTCTGTTCAAAACAGTCCCTCTCAACACCCTCCAGATTTCTAACCCAAAGTGTTAGCAGTAATTGGCTACTTTTTGGCTCATTTGCAAGTCATAATAATATCTTAGCAGACACTCTTATCTAGATAGCAATTTCTATAACCAACTTTCTGGTTTCGTTTTTTTACCCCTTACTCTCAGATAATTGGAAGACTCGTTCTAGTTTGATGTATGTATGACCTGTTTTAAATAAGAAAAGATTCTCCTTAGGTCTTTTCCATCCTATGTTGCAGTTAGCATGGCTGCAGTTTACAAAAGAGGTTTCATACTCTGGACTTGGTCCTGGAACTGCTCAAACAGGACTGCTGGCCTATGTTACTTCAAGAGAGAAGATACCTTCCCATGGGAGAGGATCAGCAGTAACCCTGTCATCCTTTCTCTCTTCCAGCTGATTGAACTTCAGCTGTGTCTTGGTTGAACCAGGGCCAGAGACTCTGCTCCCTGATGCTCTCTGCATGTTAGGATGGAGAACTATCTCCACCTTAGCAAATTGCATTCATGAAAATGTAGGTACATGGGCAACCATTGATGAAATATTGCTGACTGTGAAATCCATGATACCTCAAATTGTTCTAGATGAGGTATCAGTGAGAAAAAAATTATAAAACTGAATCCTCCCAATGAAAAAGCTTTTATAAAAGAGCAGGAAGTTGCTTTACACTAACCTTGTAGAGGGAGGAAGGACAGGATTTGCCATGGTGCTCTCCCATCTGCTCTGCAGGTTTGGTGAGCTGGAGCACAAGTGCTCAGGCAGTGGTGTCTGCCAGTGTCCTTTGTATCTATAAGAGTTGCCTGGGCTGCAGTGAGGGTGGGGCATGGAGAGACCTCCAAATTACCCTTGCTGTCTACAGCATGAAAAGTAAGAAACAGTGGTGACCAAGATTTCCTTCATTTGACAGGGAAAATACAGTTGATGAAACATCTGTGTTGCTACCATTCTCCAGAAAGTCTATAAGGTGACAGTCTTCTCCTCTAAGAGGTGTCTGATGTGCTTCAAACTCAGTGTTTTGATTTACCTGTTCACTGCTGTCATGAAATCTAGCTAAAATCCTCTTCAGAATACCTTGACGTGCTGAAGATAATATTTTGAAACCAGTTACTACATGTCCAGAAGGAAAAGGAAAGTACTTGTGGAACGTGTTCCACAAGCTCATAAAAATATAGCTTTTAACAAAGATAAAATAAGAGTTAGAGTGTGACAGTTACAACAGGAAAGAAAATGCAAACACCTGTTCAGATCTGGAAAAGGAGAAAAGAATGTGTAAGAGTAGAAAGTTAAGAGTATTTATTTCATCTTTCTGCAAAAATATCCTAAAATACCTGCTACTTGAAAAGTCTATAATTTAATAAAAGACTAGGAAGTATCCTGAAGGCAGCTTCAAATTATGCATCCACTGTACTTCTGCAAGCTGGTGTAGAGCAGCTTCCTTTCCAAGCCCCCAGCATACAGAGCTTCAGAGGAGAGCCCATATGAGTCACAGCTGTATCTTACTAATTGCATTTCAATTACTGAAAGGGAAGGCTTGACTTTTACCTATGCATGAAAAACACCAGCTTCCCAGGACATTTTCCCATTGGATGTTGCTGTTCAGGTCTTTTTTTGAGAACCCATACTCTATGTCTCTAGTGAAAAATGGAGATTTGATACCCTGCTGGTAGTATAATCATTTCTGTTTGCCTGGATCTGTTAGGATTCACAAGGAGACAGTATTATTAGGGAAAGAGAGGACAAGACCTCTGTAAAGACACAAAAAAGGCAGTAGAGTTCTGGTGAAGGCGGAGATACTTCATGAGTTAAATCAGTTGGAAGTCGCAGGCTGAACAGCCCAACCCCACCATTGAAAAGGGAGCTGCATTTCAACTCTACCTCCAAACTGCCAGCTGCATCACACACAGAGGCGTGCTGTGAGGCTAGCAGTGGGACACAGCCTGTGCATCTCTGCTCCCAACACGCTCCCAAGTCAGCCAAGCAGTGGTCGGGACCAGATGTGCAAACCCTGCAGGTGGGCTGTGTTTTGCACAGATCAAATGAAGGCCAGCAAGGCAGTGGAGCAGAGGTTTACATGAGAACATCATCAGAGCTTGTTTCAGTTTGGTCACTCTGTGCTTCTCAGAGTGAACATCACCTCTCCAACAAGGGTGATGCAGGTCAGATATCTCTTTCCCTGGCTGGGGGCTACTATGCTGTAATTTCCCTATCCTGAAGTGGCATTGTTTGACTTTCATTACAGCATAACCTCTGAACCACCACACCTAGGAGAGTCTTAATCTACACTTGCAATAAAATCTCCTGGGTTCTTTGGTGTCTTGGCACCTTTACAAAAGTAACTAATAAAGCATTGGCAAAACAGAAGGCAAACAGCAGCTGGCAAACTTAGGAGGGAACATTGGCTGTGGTTTTCAAAAAGGGAATGACTTTTCTTTCTTACTGCATTTCCTCTGAGATCCTGCCCTTTAACCTGACACTAAATCTCAGTGTAATTACATCATTAATTTTCTCTTCCTACTACAGCAAACCTTAGCCTAAACTGGCTTGGATAGCATAACCCAAATTCATTCTGCATTGCCTGAGTTTGCTCAAATGCTATTTTGGATAAGAAAAAGCTGTATGCAATAGTGAAAGCAGGGATAAGATGTTACAAATTTCCTGTAAGAAGGAGTTTATTCAGATAGCCAAGATGTGAAGCTCATGCTGGGGGAAGACAAAACCAAGAAAACATACTAAGGACATAATGATTGTCCTCTAAAAATCCCAGAAATCTAGAGCTGAGGTCAATTTGCAAAGCCATACACATTTTGAATCACAAAATCAACTTGCTCCACGTGAAGAATAGCAGATAAGATGAAAACCCTTTTTACCAAGTTGAATCAAAGCAGGTGGTGCAACTGATCTGAAATTCAAGTATGGATGCTGGTGTCACTTACATTCCTCTCCCACAGCCGCACAGTGGGCAACTAAAATTGATAATTTACAACTAGCAGACTGCAGACATGCTCTCTCAATATGTTTACTGTTGTCATGATTTGTGTTGTTTATTCCTAACATCACAACTCCTTTACTAGGCTTTGTTGTGGACAAGGTTATGTACATGGCAAAACTTCCCATATGGAATGGTTTCATGGCTCTGGGGTGTGAATGCAGTTGCTGTGGTTTGTAACAGATGGGAGTTGCCATGGGAGTTTCTACAATTGTTTTACACAGGTCTCCTATCTCACCACTTGGAGGTAAATCAGACAAGAGACATCTTCAGGGATGGAGAGAGGGGCTAGAAGAGACATGTTGGCCAAAAGACAGAAGGAACCAAGGAAAGCAGAAGGTCAACACATAATGTTCATTACTGCATCTGCAGTTTAATTTGTTTCCAGTCCTGTAAGTGCCACTTAGCCGTTGATCTTACTATCAGGCATGAAATGGCCATGATTGTCCTCTGGGTTGTGACCAATCCAAACAGTCGGGCCAACAGCCAGTGCAGAGACAACAACCTTATCTCCTTCAGCTGTTTCACCCCTACTGTCACTTTCTCCATCCACCTCTACCCCCCAAGAACAAGACATGTGCAACAACATGCATATTAATATCACAAAATCCTGAGCTGAAACATCACAGCCCAAGTAACACATCACAGTCCTGAAAAGCAGATGTTTTTCATGTGAACCCAAGTTAGGTTCAGGTTCAGGCAGGGGCTATATTCCACAAAATAAAGGTGATGTATGTGTCCTCAGCTCAGGATTTCCCTCTGGGTTTCTCTGTTTACAAAGCAATGCAGCATGACCTCACTGCTTGCACGTGCTGGTTACCACTTGTAGTTTGTATGTCCTCCTTCAAAACCAGCCTGACAGAGGCAGAAGGTGATGAAAATGAGTCTGATGAGGGATGAATGCACCCTTGCACATCTTCTAATTTCTGAAACAGGCTGCTGAGAAGTGCCAAGCACCTACAGGCTCATCAAGGGCATGTGGAGCAGGTGAGGGGCAATATGCTCCAAATGCCTTGGGAGACTGTGGAGATGGGAAAACTTTAGCTCCCCTCAGCTTTTGTTCAGAGGAAAAACTACCTTTGGCCCTTCCACAGACTCAGCTATTCTCAAATATAATGGAGGCACAGATCTCGATCTCTCAGGGTCAAGGAGCAAAATAGAGGGCAAGGTCTGAGCAAGTAATGAAACAAAAATCAACTGAAACAAAGAAGGGCATTTAGATGAGGGGAAGAAGAAAGAGTTGTGTAAAAGCAATGACATTTCTAATGGAACAAAAAGTATATTAGCTGAAAGCCAAGTATTGGATCCAGGGAGAAGATTTGAATCATCCCCTTGGAACTGTTCCACCCTTAATAAAACATTAACTATTCATTGAGAGAGAACACACATGTGTGCATGGATCAGTAGCCTGACAGGTCTTCTTTTGGGAGGTTAGACTTCCTGAGCACCAGTCCCTCTTCTAGTAAATGTTAATTGTTTATCCAAAGTGGAACAACTTCAAAAGGAGGGGCTGAGGTCCTCCTGACTGCCTCTGCCTTGGGCAAGGTTGTGACAGGAAAAATGGACCAATTCCTTAACTGCTCCACCGTTCAGTAAAGGTGACACTCAAAAACCTCTTCATTTGTTTCCCAACAAACAGAAATAGTTTGGGGTTTGGACAGAAAAAACACTGGAAACTAGAATCCCGCTCAGTACCATCTGACTTGGATTTAGCCTTGCATTTTTTCAGCTGCAGAGCAGCCCCTGTGTTGACCCAGAGGAAACAGCCATTTCCAGGCCCAACTCTGTCATCCCAGCCTTGTAACTGCAACCACAGACCTGTCAGAAGATTTGTGCTCTTATTCAAAAATAAGCTGACTAGGTACCATACAAAGGCAGTGTGATTCCTACATGCACTGCCAAAAGCAGCCCCTCTGATAGTAGCCAAGAATGATTCTTCTGTAACAGACAGCCACTTGTCTTGGGCTTTGCCATGTTCAAGAACAGTAGTACTTCTGTTTTAATTAAATAGTATTTAAAAACATGAATCAGCTAGTCTCACTTACCTATATTCAATGGTCACAATCAGCTCTTAGCCAGGATGTTTTCAAAACTTATTTGTGCTTGACATCGACTATTTCCCAGAGGATCAGTTCCTGCTAGCAGGCTGAATTCTTGAAAGCAGTGTTTCCCAGCCATTTTGAAATCAAAGAGTAATCTACCACTGCGAGGGAAAAGAAGCCACTATCCTTTTTTTTTTTTAATTTTTTTTTTTGTTGTAAGTTGCACACTTTCTCTCGAGCATTGCCAGTGAGAAAAGCTATGTTCCCATTGCTATGACCAGAGGGTAGGGTGTTTTGTAGTCATCATGTCTCCTTTCATCTTCCTATGTGTTATGAATCAGCAATGGACTGCAAATCACAGGCAGCACAAGACTGCTGTATGGCAAATATTGCCTGTCATGATTTACTTTTTCTTCTGTCTGGGGAAAGCAGATGTTTTGCTCAATCTTCAACGGGACTGCACTGCTCATCCTGATTTACACCTCAAGATGCAATGTACATGCGTGGGAAGACGGATCTGCCCTGTCATGCTCATACTGAGTGGCAGAAGCCCTAATCCTGAGGCATTTTCAAGCCAGAGGGAGTGCAGCAAAGCAGAGGGACAAGACAAAAGCAAGAGTGACAGCCCCAGGAGGAAAGGACCTGGACCTGAGAGACACAGACCACTGCCAGAGCTCCCACAAGATACTTGGCTTCCAGTTCATATGATGGTCTTGGAGCCCTGTTTACTCTTACAGAGATTCCTTGTTGCCTTCTGCTGCAACAAGGAAGGAATATGGTACTTTTTACTTACATCAAGAAAATTCCTTTACACTAGGACATTGCTTGTTGCTTTGTAACTCAAACTTATATATAGAACTCAAAGGGGGAAATTGCACTGAAACATTTGGGATAAGAGTATGAGGATCACAGGTTCTAAGGCATGCAAATCTGACCATGCAAATTGTTTGCAGATCAAGATGAAAAGCACTAGACGGATTGTTTTCCTGACACAGGGAGCTCTTCCCTTCTCACTGTGTAGTGCCAATGTCAGCTAAGGGCTTTTCATTCCTTTTCAATTCAGACAACTCAGCTGTGTGAGCCATTCAAGTGGATGGCTAAGCTAGATCAAATGCAGGGCATGCTTTGCTAAGTTAAATAAGAAATTAGTAGAAAAAAAGATTACACCAAGGCCTAGGAATTGCCTGGCACATCTCTGCAAGACAGAAAGCAGCAGGAACTTCCACATGAACATCGTCTTGTTAGCCCTGCCATAAGTCCTGAGCAAATCAAATCTAGGTGGCAGAAGCACAGAAGATATACCAGACTGAAGTATCTTGAGAATTCATATCTTCCTAGAAAAAAAATTAATTCCTTTAGTTACTTCTTCTTAAGGAAAAGATAGATGGGCTTAAAATGAAGGGGGAATTTTTTAAGTCTTGCTAAACATGAACAGGTACAAAACAGCTCCAATGTGGGGCAGAATCACAGAACCATAGAATACTTGAGGTTGAAAGGGGCCTCTGGAACCCTCCTGCTCAAGCAGAGCCACCTGGAGCTAGCTATCCGTGACCATGTACAGATGACTTTTGCGTATCTCCAAGGATGGAGATTCATATCTCTGGGCAACTTGTGTTGCTAGTGCTTGGTCAAGAAAAACATAAAAAACTTTGTTTCTTGATGTTCAAGGAACATTCTGCTGAAGATTATTGGGGACCTAAAAATGGTAGCAGTAAGAGAGACCTACCATTGTGAATTTCCTTGAACATCCCTACATTTCAGAGCTAATCTTGGAACACTTTGTAAGAGTTGCCTAGAAAACTCCAGTCTGGCCACAACACCAAGTACAGGCTGGGTCTGTACGATATAGCAGATATTTGAATGTATCTACACATACTACCTGTCACTAAATCATATGAATAAGAACAAAAATTATACCCATACTCCAAATATGCATAATTTTACCCATGTTCTATTATCATGTATGAAGAAAAACACATTTTACATAGAATCATGTGTATATGGGACTCACACACATTGACATGCATCTTCTCCCACCTCTCTCAACCATACTGGAAACCAAGGCAGTTAGTTTCACCAAAGCAAGAAACCTCTCTTACAAGAAATGGAGCAGACTTAGTAGTCTGGCTTTCAGGCTCTTGTATAAAATTACACACAAGTTACACTAAAAATCTCCTAATTGTTAAGGAAACTATTTATATTTATAATTAAGCAAGAGATTGCACTGGTGTAAAAAAAGAGATCAAATAAAATCTAAAGCATCACAGCAAAGTGGATATAATGTATTCATGGCACGCCAGGAAACCTGTTATTACAGTGAAGAAAAATTTTAAAATTCCAGGTTCCTTGCAAGCCAATTGCTAAAATCATTAAAGCATTCTGGAATAACAGTGTATTATTCCCTCATGCCTTAGCTAGACCTGTCAACAATAGGAGCCCTAAGGAATCTGCCATGTTTGCTGGTTACTGCTCTCCTCCTTGTGGTCTTTCAATCATGTCATGATGCTCATCTCAGGGGCAGAGCACAGCTGTCTAACTTCCTCTGGAGCCTGCCAGGACCATTCCTGGAATGACCCCACAGCTGCAGAGGGGCAAACCAGCCAATATGCTATGTGAGATGGCTACCTTGGATAACTGGGGCTCTCCACAGGACATGGTCATCCCACCTTGCCTTCTCCTCTTGGGACACACCCATTNCTGAGCGATACTGTTCTGTTTTGTTGTCAGTTTTTATAGCTGTTTTTGTTTCTGCTGTTTACCTTGTTAGATATATTAGTAAAGAACTGTTATTCCTACCCCTATATTTCATGCCTGAAAGCGTCTGATTTCAAATTATAGTGATTAAAGGGGAGTGGATTACAGGGAAAGGGGCTCATCCCTCTCCTTGGCAAATACCTGTCTCTTAAACCGAGACATCTCCTCTTCCTTAGCATGCCCTCCTCCCTCTTCTGAAGCACCTTTTGCATTTATTTATTGTCACTGCATCTCCTGCTCATTCTTAGCCACCCAATCACCTTACCTGGAGAGGAGCAGCTCTGCTCAGAGGGAATGGAGCAAGACAAGCAAACTACTGGGCACAGCTGGCTCATCTTCAGCTGCTGTCAGTCAGCACCCCCAGGTCCTCCTCAGATGGGCAGTTTTCCAGACACTCTGCCCCCAGCCTGTAGCACTGCCTGGGGTTGTTGTGACCCAAGGACAGGACTCAGCACTTCACCATATTGAACCTCATAAAATTGTCCTCACTGATCCAGTTCCCTCTGCAGAGCCTTCTAGCCCTCCAACAGATCAGTACTCCTGCTCAACTTCGTGTCATCTGTGAACTGAGGGGGCACTTGATCCTCTCTTCTCTCAACCAGTCTCCTAAACAGGCCAAAGTCTGCCCTCTAGAAGTCCAAGATGGCAGTTCTGCTGAGTCACTTACTTCTACATGAATCAAAACCCTATCATTTTGTGACTGCTGTGGCCAAGAGGCTCCAGCCACCACCAGTCCTTTATTCACAAACACCAGGTCCAGTAGGTACCTTCCCTGGTTGGCTGCTTCACCAGCTGTGTCAGGCAGTTGTCAGACACACACTCCAGGAACCTCTTAGGCTGTGTCCTTTGCTATATTTCCAGCAGACATCTGGTAAGCTGAGGTCTCCCCCAAGGGCCAGAGAGTGTCAGACTTCTCCCAGCTGCTTCTAAAATATTTCAGCTGCCTCTTTGCCCTTGTTGGATGGTCAAAAAGAGACTCCCACCAGAATACCTACCTTGTTGGCCTTCCCCCAAATTCTTACCCATAAACATTTAGCTCTATCATCACCATCATTAAGCTCTAGACAGTCAAAACTCTTCCTAATATATAGGGCTACCCTACCACCTCTCCTTCTTTGCCTGTCCTTTCTGAAGTGTTCATATTCATCCATTGCAGCATTCCACTTGGAGGAGTCTTCCCCTCATGTCTCTGTGATGGTAATTGAATCAGTTTTCCAGCACCTCCTGCTTGCTGCCTTCTCTCTGTGCACTGGTGTAGATCCACCTCAGTTGGTCTTTTGATCTCACCACCTTTTCGTAAGGAAGCAGCCCTAATTCCCACATGACCTACATTATAGCTGTTAATAAACACTAGTACATTGCTTTTGGGGTGATGCTACTCCCTGTATTTTTTTTCTCTAATCAAATCTCTTAGGGGGAAAAAATCATAACAAGCCTTTCCATAGTCCTCATGATTATTTAACTGATACTAAGCAGATGAGGACACAGTAGTGATGCATTACTCTCCTGAAGCACAAACCATGGGAGAAACTATGAAAGAATGGTGATTCCAACCTTGCAATTTGCTATTTGGGATAACTTGGATCCATGGCTAAATTTGGGATAACTTGGATCCATGGCTAAATTTAAGCTTAAAAGACAAGTCTTACCTCTACAATGAACTAAGCCATACGAAGACAAGGGAATCTTTATTCTTGAGCTTATTTGAAACAATGACTGTTGAACCAGACTAAGACATTCAGAGGCAAAATTTTCTCATCTGCATGATTTTTTTTGCTTTTCAGACTTCCTTCCAGATCATCTGGTTCTAGAGAATAAAAAAGGGTATCCTGCATTCAGGTTTGCCTGTCCATAGTGGAACAATGAAAAGGTCTTAGAAATGAGGACCCTTGTCCAATGGTTTGAAAACCTAGCAGCAATATCTAAGCAAATTTGCCATGTAATCCATTTCAGAGGGTTTGGCTTTGCTCAAATAATTTTGACTTGTAAGTACAAAGTATATGAATCAAATTTTTGGTTACATTTTTGTAACTTTACAAATCAAGTAGTGACATAAATGTAGAGTGAAAAAAGACTAGAAATTATGTGCCATTTGAGAATTTACTGATCTTTAGTTTTTCTGTTAGAGAGAAACTTTCATGAAAGCTCTTCAGTCTAGGCAGTTACATTATACATATAATTAAACCTGTAGTATGTCTGTATTGACAATAAACAACCACAATGTGCTAGCAATGTGCAAACATGTGGCAAGACAAAGAATAGAAAAACAAAGAAAGTCTTCTGCTACAAATAAGAAACTTGTTACATGGAAAGTACTTAACCTGCCTGCAAACAAAGACTTTTAGAAAGATATGTGCTATATACAGGCACCTTTATATCTGCCTCCTTGCAAAGGCAACTTCCCTTGTTACTTCCAGGCTGGTTTTAGATACTGACAGGCAAAACACCACTGGTTTGGACACCTAAAAGAAGAGCACATTGCTGTCACCTGTGTGGTTCAGTTCAGCTCTGCTCACCCAGGCAGCCCAGGACAGAGCAGCTCCTTCCTTCTCTCATTCAGAAATCTCTACTTAAAATTTCTGCAACACAAATAACTAAGATCCAACCTGCAAAAATGGGAGCAAAAATAAACTGTTTCCATGAAGCTTTAGCAGGCTCTACAGTCACAGCTGGAAAAGACTTTTGCTAATGGGAAACAGCAGAGGGAACTGATTTAACAAGTAAATTAAGTATTTTCTACACCTTGTATATGCAAGTCTCTTACCCTCGGGCATACTGTCAATGAATGCAACTGCAGCTACCTCATGGCAGCCTCGCATTCAATACCACTTTTGTCAGGGGAAAAATGTCAGGGCTTTCAGGCAAACTGTAATAGCAGGTCAGTGCTTGCAGGCCCTGAGTCTAATTATTGGCAAAACAGCATTTGAAGATTTAGCTTTAGTTTGTGCTGCGCTTGTTCTCTGGCCATTAGCAAGTATTTAAATAGAATTAATTGGTTACTTGCAAGGTCATTTCAATAATTTTTGAAACAAAGCCTAGTGAGTTCTGGCACACGCAGGGTTAGTGGTACACAGAGCTCAACCTGCCAGCAATGAAGTGTGCAGAAAGAGCCTCAGTGACAGAGCTACCTATTTCAGTCCTCAGATTAGTGACTCTTTTGTCTATGCAGAACTACACATAAACAGACCCTGTGTACAGTTATCCTAATCCCTCTATATTTAGGGCTCAAACCATTGAGAGAAATGGTAACAGAATGAGCAAGGTAGGTAGGGGAAGGCTGGAGAGAAAGGAATTTAATTTTGCTGATAGCTACAAACTGATCTTTTCCCCCTTCCACCCGAAACCATGCATTTAACTTTGAAGAGAAGCATGGCTCAGCAACATAGTCCTAAGAGATTCCTCTTAAAAAAACACTCAAATATTCCCATTTTAAAGGCAGCATTTCTCTCAAGTGCACACTTTGTCAGGAGAGAATTTAAACTCCTGCTTCTTTTGTGGTTAACAGCTGCATTAAACAATTAAATTAGCAACATATATTTTACAATTAGGAATCTATTGTGCTTGAGCCAGTCCTAAATTAAGAGCCAATGAGTAGCTTGATTGCATAGTTTGCATAATTAACACAACACATATTTACATCCTATCTTTGCTCATGTAATTGCAACAGCCTGCAAATCAACAGCAATCAATACCTATCTCCCTGTGCAACTATTTGAGATCATTAATTTCTCAAATCTATTTATTAAACTGTTGGCAGAAAATTCACCAAAAAAAATTACAGGGAAAAAAGATCAGAAAAAACCCCCCAAGAGTAGGCGTGGACGTCCTATAAATGTTCTCACAGTTCTAATAATAATAGAGCAAAATGAAAAATGTGACATATTTAAGCATTTCTGAACAGCATATTGTCTGTGTGTCATAGGAGATAAGCTGTAGCTTGTAATAGCTGACTCAAAATGGATAATTAGGGTTATGACATATTGACAATTAAAATTAAGAAAACAAAGCTATGCCCTATTGTCGACTTACACTTTTTTTTCAGAACTAGCATAGGCAAAAGAGTTTTGATTATGTAACATTTTCCTGTTACAACTGGATTGGTACATTAAAAGTAGTGTACTATGGAAAAATTACTGTAAGTGTACCTGTAGTAGGCTCTACAATAGCCATTACCATGCAGAAAGCAGATGTCAGTATCACTGGAAAATGTCAACATGCTGCTCTGGAGACACTCTATGAAATATCAGAAATTATTTAAAGAAGAAAATGTTTTCTCACTGCATTCTTCTGTGGATATATTCAGAGATTTTTTTCCCTGAAGGCAATAGATCAAGACAGCAAGAGATCAAGACAGCACAGGACATGCAAAGATCTGTTAAATCATGAAAGACACAGGGAAAATAAACAGGGAATGATTATTCTCTTTTCCTTGATACAGAGGAAATAGGCAGCAATCAAGCAGGTTATCAAGCAGCAGGCTTAAAACTAACAAAAGGAAATACATTTCCAACCTCTGCTAAAGGTCCAAAGACTAAACTGATCAGAGCTACAGAGCATTATTCCTCTATATATTTTAAACATAATAGCTTATATTCAGATTATGGCTCAGGATTTCCAAACCTGTAAAGGTTCCTGAAGGTGCCTTCAGGCACTCTGCACTATTTCTTTTATCTCTTCCACGGGGTTTAGTTACTCTGCATTTCTGAATATAGGGTACATGACTATATGGACCACTATGGAGAGGTCTTGTGCAGTAATTAGCCCTGGTGTAGGCACAGCTATAAACAAAGTTCTTAGCAGCAGAACTTACCCTGGTGTGGAGAAGGAAAAGAAGCCAAGTTAATGTAGGGACCCTGACGTTGCATCTTCAGCAGAGTGCTTCTCAGAGTCCTGGTGAAAGTATTTCATAAGCTATTTCATAAGCTTTGTCTGTGTTTCTGTGATCATGGAGAATATGAGAAAGCTACAAATTAATTTGTGCTGGCACCAGGACATTCAGAGACCTACAAGTCTGTCCTTGGCTTAATACAGAGTTCACCCAAAGTAAGAACAGATACAGCATTATGTATTTCTAATTGGTCATAAGCAACATTTTGTGTGTGGAACTCAACATTCCCAAACTATTTGATCAGACTTTTAAAAGAGATTAGGCTAAAATAAAAATCTACTGAATCCATTCGTTCTGCAGAAAAAGGCAGTAAACAATCTTAATTAATGTTGCCATTGTGCGTTCTTTGCTGAAGTCCCTTAAAGAAGTGAGTAATTTAGCTAGTTCCAAAACCAGGGAGGATTTCACATAGGAATCAGAGCTGAAAAGTTCCATCACCAAAACCTGTGTTGTCACAACAGTCTGGTTTTGTCTGCAAGCTCTCTGTGCGGATGAGTGTTTGCACATGTTCATGTGAGAGAAATGACTGAGCTGGAGCTTGCACTTGTACCTTGTTCTCCAGGAAATTTACATCAAAATAGGAGACTTTAGTGGTGAACTTTCCAGGTTTATTTGAAAGGCAAACTAAAGAGCATCTCTCAAGACCTCTTATGAAGTCCTTCATTTAAAATATCTTATTTGGTTATCTACTTAAAGATCTTTTAAGACGATATTGCTTCATCTGAAAGAGCTTTGTAATTAAAGGAAGAGAACAGCTTTTTCATTTAACTCCTGCCAACTGCAAACAAATTCCACATTTGGTTGGTTTTCAAAAACAAACACAGCAACGAAATGCAAAAAGCCCCCAATGTATCAATTTAAAAATACCGCAGAAACAAAGTAAGCAGCATTGGAGTGCTAAATACTGCCATATACAGTATGGTGTGGTGGTTTACAGAGATTTACATGGCATCTGCTAGTCTCAGGAGTGCATTACCAAGAAAAACTTTTCTGAGTGCTGCCTGGTACAGAAGGCAGCAGCCAGACACTGTGTTCTCAGGCATTCTCATGGCTACTATCTTGACCTCATTCTTTTGGCTTTCTTAATTCTACAAGTTTTTGAATTTGGTGGGCTAGCAGAAAGCACATACCATTGCAAATCCTTGTGAAACCAAGCATTGTACCAGAGGTGCTTTGGCATGCTGGAGCGCAGGACCTGGGCTCTGAAGGAGAAAGGAAGTTTGAGCTGCTTTCAGATAAATTAGAGTCCAAACAGGAAAAATATATGCCTGTTTTTTTAGGTAGGCCTTTCTTTTTCAAATGTTCTATTTCTAAAGAAAAAAAAAAAAGAAAAATAACTTCCCACCTTTCTTCTTACAGAGGAGTAAGTAAAAAATGTCACTACAATTTCCATATAGACAATGAGAAAAATGCAGCAATGCTGCTTTATTTAGAGTGAATGGAGGAGATAGCCCACACTCCAAGTACAGTAGAAGACACCACCACACACAGCAGAGAAAGATGGTAAATACAGTAATGGTGAAGTGGAATTGGATATAAGCCAGTGCCTCCTACAAGTGTCACTCCAACATCCCCTTCCCCAGTATGAACTGCTGGCCTGGCCTAGCCATGACTGAGGACTTTTTCCCTGGAGTCCATGGGTTTCATCTACCTGCTACACTGTGCTGAGCCCAAGAGCAGCAAGGATACTTTGCTGTTTGTACCACACCAGGGCAGTTCATTTCCTGATCTCTTGGTTAATATAACTGTTCCCACCAACCTCAAAACAAGAATGGTTCTGCTTTCAGTGCTTAGTTGTGAAAAGAAAAACTTCCATATCTTGGGAATTACCACACTTATTTGGGGAGCAGAAGATCTTGGCTGGTGACTAGAATTACCAACCTATGCAGAGCTCCTTTTGAGTATGAATTACTTGCAATGAGCACCAGAAAAATGCAGAATACCTATGACATTGAGACTGACAGGTACTGTTTATTCCTAAACTAGTTTTTCTTTTTCTGTCTCCAGGCTGGATTTTTCTACTATATTTTTTCCCATCCAGCATGATTTGCTATTCCTGCTGGCAGTGGTTAAGCCCATGCATAGAAAAAGAGTTGCACCAAGCTAAAGAGAGGCAGCACTTCTCCAGCACTAGCTTACATAGACTTTGTTTGTATTTTTGACCTGAATTACCACTTTAAATGGTGCACATTTTTCTTCATTACTAGAATGGACAGGCTAGTCTACCACAAATCAACTGATGGAAGCTTCCTGCCTTCTTGGTTTGGCTCATGGAGTAACAGCCTCCACCACCTCATCCCTTTCACAAAGCCTCACAGTAGGCTTGCCAGACATCTCAAATAATGGTTTTTCATGTTTTCTACTTTTCTCTTTTGAAGTCTAATTATCTGTCTGCTCCACTTCAGAATGCCATTCCTACATACCCTCCAGCTGCTCAGTGCAGCTCTGCAGCACTCTGCTGGGACTCTTCATGCTCCTGCAACTCAGTTGGGACAGTTTTTAAAGAAAAATAGAGGACGACAAAAAAAATTCTCCACAACCCAGTAAAATTATCAGGCCCTTAAAGAAATAGTCCTGTAAAGAGGAGCACCCATTTGCTCTGTGGGTAACTGCATGGGAAAATTAGAGGGAGATTTCTGAAGGAAGGAGGAGCCTGATGGTACAAGTAAATGCCAGGCTGGGTATTTAGAAGTTCGTGATTTCTGTCCTCAGCTTTTGGTATCTTCATCTAATCTTAAAATGTGGCTCTCTCTCAGCTCAAGGAACAGCAAAGCAGGAGACAAAATCGAGCTCCAGCAAGATGACAAATGTGGCTGCCATCAGTCTGAAAGGCAGGTCCTTCTGTTATTTTAGCTAATAATTCAGGGCTGGTTGATATAAACCCATAAATAAATAAATAAACAAATAAACTCAGTAGGCTTTCCTAGCAGCAGTGGTTAGGGTGGGCTGCCCTGCCTTTGGGACCATATGATCACTGGTGCTGCTGCTACACCAGGGTCTGGGAATCACCACTGCTGCAGTTGTCACTGACTAGTCCTCATCCTGCCTGGCTGCTGGCAGCAGCTCTGCCAGGGTGGCCAGGAGCCAGGCAGGGCCAGTGCCTGTGGACTTGGCACAGGAACCTGCCTGTAGGTTCCTGGGAGGTTGCACAGAGAAGAGGGCTGTATTTTCTACACACACAGGCTTAGGCTAAGATTCAATTCCCTGTGCATTCTCCAAGCAGGTGCTTAAGTTATCTTATCCCAGCCATGTGGCTAAATCCCAGACAGAGAGCCTCCAGCATGGTTTTGTCCTGCCACTTGCAGACTGCTGCAGCTGGAGCTGAAATTTTGCAATTTGCTTTACATGTGATTTCTTCCATGAGTTAGGCAAGGCTGAATCAAGAAAATTTTCTTCTTTTATATTTCAAGGATTATTTACATAAACAAAAGAAAATAAATCTTGTAAGGAAGAATCTTATTGCAAAGGGTGAAATCTTTAACTTGTTCAGAGGAGTAAATTCCATGGAACTAAGCCAATGTAGGCCAGCTGAGTTTCTGTCCCTTCATGTTTAATGTAGGTAAAGACCTGGTCCAGAGCTTTATGATACAAAAATGCTTTATAATGCAAAACAGACCAACTCCATACAAATGTTCCCAATATTGAACTTATTTTCATAGCAGACATTAAGGAGAGAGCAGCAAAATATTGGAACTTGAGAAATCTTTACGAGAATTAGACAAAGAAAAAGAATCAGAAAACAACCGTTAATGTCCAGGGCAATTTTCAAAAACTCTTTTGCAGTTTTGTCTTCTCTCCTTTTTACAAATGTGGGAACAGTTAACCACTCAGGAAGAACACTTTGTAAATTTGGAAACCTAAAAAAAATCCCCTTTTAGACTCAGCCCACATTAAAACAAAGAGTTTGGATTTTTTTTACCTAGTGAAGAATAAACATAATATTTTGTATGACAAAATACAAAACAAGCTTTCCGCCCCACATTTCAGTCAGCTGAGATTTTAAATAGCTCTTAAAAAGTGTCATGTAACAACCAGGCTAGCAGCACTGCAGTACAAAAGGGAAGTCTTCCTGACTTTTTACACAGCACACCAAGAAAAGAAACCCAGCCCACCAGATCTTACATTCCCTCTGTGGGATGAAAGGACTTTGTTACAGCTACAAGAAGTCTGCACAGTAGTGATCTTGTCAGACAGAGTACAACTAATCAGAAATGTCTTCTCCCAGCCAGCAAGGCTCCCCTCCAGCCAGGGAGACTTTGCATGGCTCACAGGGTGAGCCCTGCTGCCTGCTGCCCTGATGGGAAAGAATGTTGGATCAGCCTGGTCAGAAACTTATGACTCAGTTCCACTTCTCAACCTTTCTAGCAGCTTGGATAATTCCCTGCCTCCCTCTCCCTGTGGTACCCACCTCCAGACTTCTGACACCGGGCCCTTCTGGTCAGATTTTTTGTGCATGTATTTCAAAACCCATCTACTTTTTGATGGAGTGACACACTCACCATCACAGTATCTTCAGGGGATAAAGCAAGCCTGGGTTCAAAGAGCCCAGCTTTGACTGTAAGTAGCTGTTGTTTCCTGCAGTGAATGCAGCAAGAACAGAGATACTGTGCAGTTTCCAAGTATTTTTAAAGGTGCCAAGAAAAGCAGAAGAGACCAGTGTATCCTTCCTTGAAAAAGGCATCTGGTAGCTCAGACAGCAAATGTCTTAGACTTTTGTCCAAATATGTTTGTGGATAAAGAGGCAACAAGGTGCCTACCATGCTATGCACATAATCCATAGTGTTGTCTGCACCTGAGAAGGTCTTCAGACCCTTCAGAAACAAAAATCTCTGCAAGGTTTGAGAAATACACTGCTTCTCAAACCAACAGACATTTTGCCTAGTATAGTGTTCATAAGGGCAGTGGTTTAGTGAATATTATTTAAGTTGATCATGTTAGAATGTGTTGGGCTGATGAAGAGCAGAGGAACAAAAAGAAATTTTAAAGTTACCCAAACAAACAAATAAAAACTAAAAAGCATCTTTCTCTCTCTGCATTGAACAATTTTTTTCTGCCTAAGCACAGCATGGAATAATTTTTTTCCATGTCTGCACATCTTCTTAACAACCAGAAGAATGTTGCCTGGATGAAAAGATCTTTTTTTGACCAGTTAAATCCATGATTAACATAATCATTAATGCTGGCAATTTCATGCTGTCCTGTATCCACACATAAACTAATTTGCTGTTACCTGTACATCTGTTGTTTGTTGGGAAGCTCAAAAAACCAGACCCATGGTCTGGACATAAATCAAACATCTTTATGAACCTAAGCACTCTATCCCTATCAAAATTCAACAGGAATGATATATCAAAAACTTTGCAGATTGTTGTGAAAATTTAGCTTCAGGGAAGCTGACGTCTTTTATAGCCACAAGGAAGATGTTTCGCTAAAAGCTCACTTGAATGTTATTATTACAACTGAAAATCTTCCCATATTCCCATGAGATGACTGCATTGCATGTTATCCCAGAGACACAGATTGCAGGATAGACTTGACAAATCCAGACAACGTTAAAAGTAAGCGGATGACAATTTTTCTGCTGAGAGAAATCCAGCAAGTTTTAGACTTGTTTACTAGCCCCAGACCAGAACAGCTCATCAAACTGCAGTGCTTAAAACCAGAGCTGAAGCTCTAATATTTAAAAGTGTGTTTTGGAAACAGTCTGTGTACACTGAAAACATTGGACTGGATTCAAAAGTAGCATTTGAAACTGCCATCTCATAATTAAAACAAAATACTCCTAGATGCTTGCTTCAATTGGTACTTTAAGCACATCTTGTTGATTGAATTTTAGTGAATGAAGATAGAAAAATTTCCTCACAATTAATTTTCACTTATTTGAATGTCTAAACAATTTTACAGTCTCTTGTTCCCTCCTGATTAATCTGACTCACAAATGCTGAAGATTGGGGTACTGTTTATGTCAGTGTCTTCCATACTTTTGGCTGCATGATTCTATAAATTCTGTGCTGATATTGAATGTAGATTTCAGTGTTTGAATCACTTTAATTTGGTGAAATTTTTAATAAAAGCTTGAGGAGAGAAAAATAAATATCTACACCTTATTTAAAGGTGCTGAAGATTAATGATGACTCTCCTTTAAAAACCAACATCCCAGTTTCCTATATCTAAAGAAGAGTTTCAAAACTTTTAAAGGAAATTCATAAAGGAGTATCCAATGGCTTTCATTGAACCTGAATTTATTAAGAATATTCTCCTGGCAAGGAAAATATAATTGAAAATAAAATTAAGTGCAAAATTATATGTTTATGAAGTCTATATACAATGGTTCTAAAGACACTGATGACCATCTGGCACCATATATGTAGGACCTCAGGCAAACCACCAATTTTTTTCACTCTTGTAGACTAACTGAAGGTCGGTGTATTATGGAAAGTGAACAGTGATGTAATTTTTGTCTCTCACGAATGATACAATGTCATTTGTTCACTTCTTTACTATTTCAGGGTGTTTATGGGCGGTGTTGAAAAGAAGTACTGAGGCATTTTACCTCAGTAGAAGTAAAGAAAAAATAATTATTAGTGAAAACTAATTTGACTAAGGGCTTCTTGCTCTGCTGAGAATACCAGAGTGGCTGAATAGAGTGATCTGGAAAACTACACACATTATTCCAGAGACTGTGTCCAGAGCTAAGCATGGCCATGTTTTCAGAAACAGCCTCTGTCTGCAGAACTGGGTAGGCACCACATTAGAAATCATCAGCTACAAGGTCTAGCTGGGTGTCCTGGCTTACAATTCAAAATATATTCTATCACCATCCGTTGAAACAAGAGAAGGGCTGATCCTTATCTCTGTGGGAGATATCTTCTGTTAATGGGCCATTAAGCCCCACTGCCTGACTGATAGGATTACATCATCCCATTGGCAGATGATCCAGCCATGGGGAGGAGCCAGGCCTTTCGTACCTAAATAAAAACCGAGATTTAGAACACCAAAGTGGCCTTTTGCCCTGGATTCCAGAGGAGAAAACCAGGCTTTTCCACATCATCACTGGACCTTTGGAGGAAAACTGCACTTTCTACAGGAGCACTGCTTCAACAGAACAACATCTGTCATCCAGGAGGACTGCAGCCACCATTTAATAGGACTGCACCAACACCCTGATTGACAGGGTGTCAGGTTGTATTCTGACTCTGTCAGTGGTCTTATTTTGTATTATTGCATGCATTCTATTTTTTCCATTAAAATTGTATTACTGACTTGAAGTCTCACTGGTTTTGCTTTTCAAACCAGTACACTGGGGGTCATTACAGATAAGCAGCATTCACCTTTCAAAGCTACAGCAAGAAAAGCTGTAAGGTTTTGAAGAAAGGAGAAAGTAAGGCTGTGAATAAGACATTGTTAAAATCAGTTTTCTACATGCAGTCTGGTACGCATAATTTAGGTTTTGAAAAATCTGGAGAGGGTAAAAGGGAAAGACAAGAAGACATAGAGGACTTGAAAACAGAAGAAAATGTGATTTACTGAAAAGCTTAATAAGTGAAAAAAAAATTAAAAAACAAAAGAAAATGTCCTATGAACAGCAAAATGCATGAATTCCTATCAATTTTTGGTGTAAAGGGGTTTGATGTAAATAAAACTTGAGGAAAACTCTCTTCAGTTTGGTGTCTGTTCTGACTCCACTAATGTATGCTGAAGGTGGCCTGTAAATACCTTCCTTCTGACTGGCTGGCCGTGTGCTGCCAAATAGCGTGTGGCAGCTGAAGTCTCCCTTCTCTGAGTCTCTCTCCTCTAACCAGACCAATTTTTCATCAAGCCTGCAAGAAATCTCTTCCTTGAGACTTCTACACTCTTTCAAACTTGCTTGACATCAGCAAAATATTCCAAATGTGTTGAGTAAGAAAAGGTGGTGGACAAAAGATCACAGATCTTAACACTGCAGGATCCAGACACAAAACAAGGCTGACTTGATGACCATGTGGACATGTGTATGCCTTCGCTAAGAAAAGCTCCTAAGACTGCTCTTTAATCTAAAAAAGGCAGAACACTTTTCTAGCCTGAAAAGCTTTACCAAATTCAAGGCAGAAAGTTTGACTTAACAAGTGAAGGCAATAAGACAAGTTGTCACGTGAACAAGTTATTGAAGAGGTGATTCTACATCTCTCATATTCAACACTAGATGCTTTGAAAAAAACATATTTTACCCAAAGCAGATGAAATATGATGGTATAATAAAGGCAAGCCAGACAGTGGACTCTAAAGTCTTAAGATCTGTGAGCTATTCCGCATTAATTGTGGATGCTGCCATGCAATAGGTTGGTGTTAGAAAGAACTCTCTGAGTAGTCCAAAAGCTGGGTTGAATGGGCTTGCTGTGAACATGGGCCTTCAAACAGCAGAGACTGCAAACTCTTCTAAACCATTTTCTTTGCAGCAGCAGCAGCCTAAGTACCACCCTGCTTGGGCTCTTTATCTAAAAATCCCTATAATCTGTCAATTTACACAAGTAAGAACAGCTCACAGTATGCCACTGGAAGTGATTGCTATTCCTATCTATAACTGCTGCTTTCCACTTTTTGTTCAGGAGTGCTGCAGCACTTCACAACTGCTCAGCACAGTGGTGAGGCAGGTTAGAGCTGCAAGGACTAGACACAGCAAAGCTCTGCATGTGGCAGCCTGTGCCAGCCATGGTGCAGGATCACCCTGTGTCCTCAAACACAGGAACACTGGGAGAGTGAGCACTTAGTCCAGTTGGAGTGATCTGGCTACTTCAGACAACATTTGCTCCTTTTTAAGCAGCTTCGAGCCTGCAAAGTGTTCAAGATATCATTCTGTGTTGTTAGACAAGGTGCCTAATTCCCATTGCCCACACTGCCTGGGAACACTTCTGCAATTCCAACTCAGAAGGGCAACTTCCAGCCTCCAAACCTCCATCTCCTCCACCACATGCTTTCTCAAGGATCCAGCAAATGCCTGACCTTACTTGGCTTGGGAGCATTTACTGCAGCAGACACAAACAGAGTTGTCTGTAAGTGGAACACTTCCTCTGGGATTGCATCCTCCCTCCATGCTCAGTCTCACTGGCCAGGCTCAGTCACTGCTTGCTTGGGCAGGCTGACAGCAAGGAGTGTCCCACCATAACCATTTACAGAGCAAGGCTGGTGGAACCCCATGCTCTGCAGTGGCACTATTGCAGCAAAATGCATCTGGCAGAAGGAGATAACTTGCAAAAAAACTAGGGTAAGAAAAGTTGAGTATTGGCAGCCTTAACAAGCTGGATTCCCAAAATGAACTGAAAGGATTTGGCAGAACTCAAATTACATTTTTAAACAGTTACTATAAGTGTAAATGTTATTTTATCCACCCCCTTGAACTGGATCATCCTGGCCAGCCACCAGGCAACTACGCCCATGCTGTTACTTTTACAGCTGCAGAGATGGGGGTCAAGATTGTCTATGTTCTGTGTAACTCAAAACCTATTATTAAAGTAATTCATTTGCAAATAAATCATCCTTGTTATGAAGCTCCAAGTAAAAGCAATAAAATAAGAGCTTGGGAGCTTGAGCTCATTTGCTGAGTGCAAATCCTCTTCCCTTCCCCAAACACATTTAAATCACTAACAAGAATTTGGCCACCAAGGGACCTCCTTATTTCATTCAAATCTGGGGAAGTTGTCATGGGAATCATTAAAGAAAAAGAAGCAACAACAAAAATACTCCAAAACGAATCACAAGGTTTATCAGGTAATGGCTCTTCACAGGAAAACAGAAAAGGTATTGCAGCACTCAGAGGTCTAACACTGAGCCAGAACATCACTGAGAACATGGTTTTTAATTAATTTCAGCACGACTTTTATCAGATCATGAGAATGTAAGCCTGGTTGCAGGTGAGCCAGTATAAAGCCCCACTAACTTCGGTGGAGGCAGGATCTCACCTACTGTGGAAGGTTTGAAAACTGTCACATGATTCCTGAGAGGAAACAAGTAGCTTCTTGTCTGTAGCCCTTTACATGATCCAGCTCTAAATACTTAGGGGTCCAGTTCTGCATTTGTTCAGCACCTCACACCAGCCTGCTCAAAAGTTATATTTTTCTTGTGGTGCTTTTTGGTTTTTTAAATTGTACCCTTTTGTCTTCTCATGTTTGAAAGCTTTTTCTGTATTTATAGGAATGTCACTGAATCTTTTGAATGATAGGCCAGAGGTATAACACATTTTCTTTTAGTCTTAAGGTAAAAATTTTAGGTTTTTTCACTTCTGCAAGTCTGCACCTGGTTATTCTTCCATGATTCTGCAAGATACTAGATATGCATGAGAACCACAAACAAGTTTAATGTTAATCAAACCTAGCCTTCAAGATTCATATCTTTAAACAAAACAAATAATGGAATAAGTTTTTATTAAGCATAATGTTATTTTGTGCTTGCTAAAATATCCACAAATATACATAAAGATTAGTCAGCTTTCATGTGATGAATTAAAACCACAGGATGAGATTTAAAGTGATACTACATCCATAAAAATATTATGCTGAAACTGAAATAGCCAGAGCCAGGCTTTTGTCTTACATTATGGTATTGAGAATTCTAAAAGAAATTTCCACAGGACATATTCCCTGATTTTAAATAACCATTCCTTATGGAATGTACCTTCCTTATGTATGTAATACATTCCTTATGTAATGTACCTTCTCTGACCCTGTATTTTAGGGCCTCTGATGATCTAGCCACCCACTTGCTGCTGTGGCTACAGATCAGACTTTGACCAGTATCTAAGCTGTATATTTTACATATTTTATTTTTATTTCCACAACTATTATATACTCATATTTAGACACACTTTTGTAATAACTACTAGAAAACATTGAATTACGTTTGCTTACATTCTATACTATCTACAAAAGCATAAGGTTCATTATGGATGTTTCTAAAGATGCTCTGCTTCTTCTCAATATGTAATCACATGGCATATGAACTTAAATTGATTTTTTTCTATGGGAAGATTAAATTTTCAGTATTTTTTCCATTACTTTCAACTAAAATTTTGACACAAAGACTTATATTTTTTATATATTAATATTGGTGATATCTGGAAGTTATTATGTTTTCTGAATCCCAGACTAAAGAGGATCTAGTACAAGCAGCAAATGTACTTGTGAATGCTACATATTAAACCCCACCACTTTTTTCCTGCCTGTGGTCTACAGGACTTAGACCTTGGGTCCCTCACAGACATAGCCCAGATCTTGCAAAGTGCCTTTCTGGAAGGAACACTGTGAGTTTTTGCTCCGAAATTTTTTAGCAGCTTAGAGGAGAGAAACAATAATCCATCTGTCATCTGCAAAATCTGCGCTGCTAAAACCAAAGGGAGAACTGAATGAAAAAATATGTACACACAGAGCAGACGGTCAGTAAGTTACTGTTTTCCTTCCCTTCTCCTTCCCTCTGTGGGACCTACCTCAGACATCTACGGAGCGCAACTGTGGCAACAAGCCTTGAGGAGACCATTCCCACCACCAGCTGTCCTGCCACCGTTACTCTCGCAGCACTGTCCACCCTTCATCTGGAAATTACCTCATCCTTCATCAACACATGTCTAGCTGTTAGAGGCTTGGGAACCCAGCAGTGGTGCTCCATGGTTTTGCCAGGGAATAGTCTCATTTTATGGGTCTCAGGACAAAATAATCCAGTAGTACCTGCAGAGTTGGTACTCAATGCTTGTCCCCCATTTTTAGGTCTTCAAATGTGTAAAAATCAAAGTGACACATTAGTTTTACACTTCAGAGAGCAACATGCCAGGCAAAGGACACACAGGAGATTTTGTGGGGGGAGAAGTATCAATGGTCTCTTATTCACTCATCTTCCAAAAAACAGCACCACCAAAACAAAGGCACAACTGTTCCCACAGGATAAAGGGAGCATTGATAGTGGTCCTAAAAACAAGCTAATGCACTCTTGACATTCCTGTCTTGTTGAATCTTCACTAAACTGCTGCCACTTCTCGATTTCAATTTGTCATGATCAGCAACAACTAAAATTACCATAAGAGCAAAGGAAATGCATGCTTGGGAAATGCATGTCTCCATGCACAAGCAAAAGGACCTAATGAGATATTAGAACAGCACGGCAAATATAAAGTAGAAATTCCAAGAAAATTATGTATTGTATCTATACTTTTCCAATAATATTACTTTTTTGGTCTTAACAAAAGCCCATAGCACTGTGTCTAACTTTTAAGTTACTGATGCACACAAAGGCAGCAGTGTCACAAGAACTTACATGGGAACAAGTACCAGACAGGACAAACCCTGCCCAGGCAAAGTTATAAACAAAAGTGAAAAAGTATTTTAACAGTATTTGCTATTATATACCTTCCTGTAATTTTGAGAGGGCTGTAAATATGAGACCAAGATGTGACGCATGTGACTGATTATCTGGGTGGTTACAGTCCTGCTAAAAAAAAAATCATAGTACTTTTTCAAAATTTTTAGTAAATCAAAATAAATAATTTCATTTAGGAAGCAGAAATATTTGTGTTCAAATGTGCAAAGCATTTTGAACCAAAGTAATCTTTAGTTATAAAGATTATAATCTTCAGTTATATTTCATAATATTTTTGAGGTGATACAGAGGCTTCTAAAACTATTACCCTTCTTCCCCAATAGAAATAATTTGCTGTGATAAACCCTTTTTTCCCAAAGCATATTAAATTTCTGCCTAGGTTCATTAAGGAATTCTGAACTGAAATATTTCACTCAACCCTTACTCTCTAAATCTTGTTTAGACTGAGATTTGTTAATCTAAGGGAAGAGTGCCGGTATAGTCTGGTCGTGTTATCAGCCAACATTGTACAGAAAAATGCATGTTGTTTTCCAAAAAAATATCTCTAACAAGCACGCAGGGAAAGCACTATCACTATATGAAATATGAAGGGTGAAAAAAGAGAGAGTTTATTCCTAATCTACTGGAATGCTGCAAACTGAGATGTATAGGGATGCTTTCCAAGTACTCAGAGCAAGAACACTGCCAAGTTTATCCCATGGAGCTGAAACACCCCAGTATGATAAATATGACTGTAATTTTGTTGTCTTTATTGAGAGGACTGCCTGTGAGCTTATAGAAAAATTTGTATTGAGGAAGGTCTGTGAAGCTGTTCATCTTGCCTGCAGAACTTAAAGCAAAATTAATTGTTTTTTCTTTACACTGACCTGTGAGTAGTATCTTTCCAATTTTAGCTTTCAGGGCCCAGAACAATTTTCCGTACAGTTATGCTGAAGCTGCTCTGCATGAAAAATGTGAACAGAAGGGAAGTATGTGTCCCTCTGAATATACACAGTCCCAAAGAAGGGTCTAAAGAACAACCCAGCAATAAAACATTTTGAATGAAAAAAACATTTCTAAAATATGGAATTTGAGTCAATATTTAAAAACACAACTGCAAGCTTCAACAAAGGTGAAAAATTGCAATTGATTTCAGACCCTGAAAGTTGATAATAGCATTCCACATAGACACACATCACAAGACAAACGGTGGTGACTCCTAAAGACATGCAGAATATTAAACAACAAGACTTATTAGAAGTAAATAATGTTTAGTGATTTTCTTTTTTAAAATAAACTCCAGAATATGTCTCCAAGTGGCTCTTTTTATTTCACTTTTGCATCACCTTCTACTACCTATAATAGTTTGTTCTTATAACATTTCTTTTCAATGAATTTTAAAAAAAAGGACAGATGTTTCTTATTTTCCTCTATATGCATGACAACACAGAAATCTGGCACTGACTCATTCTTGAAGTAGATTTACCACATGTCCCAGTCACAAAACAGCAACACATAGTATAATGTTTCTGGAAAGAATCTTGCTGCAATAAAGTGGATCACAGAAAGTTTGCAATCTCTGAATTCTACCCAGAATATAAAACACCAAAAATTCCCATGATTAAGTATTTGAAATTGGAACCAATTCACAAGGCAGGGTGGAGGTGAAAAGGAGGGGGTGGAAGTTTTTTGTACTTTACAGGAGAATGCATTCATGTTCAAAAATCACTACAAACTGCTGACCACAACAAGTTTTTACAATCATGCAGAACATCTTTTGCAATCTATGAAATATACCAGTGAACATACTGTTTGGAGCAAATGTTAATAAATTCATAAATCAAAAAGATTAGCACAAGTATCCAATTTGATATGTCTTACTACACAGGTGAGAAGGTTTCCCTGAATTAATGCCACTTTGAACTAAACACATCCATTTTAGTTAAAAATCAACTCGTGGTTTCAAAAACTCTCAGTGATGAGAAATGTACTGTAAAACTTGGTAGGTCACCTAGTTAATAGCTTGCTATATGCCACAGGGTATGTGTCAAGGCCTGAGGGTTTTATTTTCCAGGGAAGTGTTTATAATCTGCAGGTTCTCTTCACCCCCCTTTTCAAAATCTGAGCAGCTTGGTCAGAATCTTTCTGGACACACACACCTTCACTCCCAGACTAAAATTTCTCTCACACCGACGGCATCCTTGCCCTGGACTTAAACCCCCAAAGCATTCCTTGAATACACATTCAAAAAGCCCCATTAGTGCTTCTGGCCACACTGCTACTTTGGGAGTGCATGAGTAAATAAATAAAACAGAAGTATCCCTTGTATCTTTTCCAGTTGTTGTTCATAAGGTCCAGCATGTTTCCTGCACATTCACAGACCACTTTTCCCAAGAGACAAGGAGCTGAGGAGCACACCAGCCTGTCCAGGGCAGCATGTGTGCTGACAAATCAGTATCTCCCACCTTGCTTGACCAAATGACCCATCAAGGTACTCCAGACAAGTCACCCTGAGCCTTGGCAACTTATTTTATCTTGCTTTAAAGATAAAACTTGGGGATCTACAGCAGGGACAGGACAGTGGAGTGACTTGTGCAGACAAGCTCAGGAAGCTGAGGGCAAATTTCAACCAGTGCCTCTCTCCAATTAAGTGACCAAGTCAAGGCAGTGTGAAGTGTTCAGGATGCCACTGGCTGGAGGGGTGACTGGGTAGCAGCTGGTACTGACTAGCAGGATGCTGCCCCACCTGTCAGGTTTCAAGGACATGCTTCTGGTTCTTCCTTCAGGGGAAAAAATCTAGCAATTCAGGAGCGGGGCACTACCTCCTGTGGCTGCTCCAAGCATAGCTCTGCCCAAGAAGGAAGCTTCTCCAAGTTCCACAGGCTACTGGGAAGATTCACATGCTCTGTCACTAAATAGAAACTTTCTTCTGAACATGATTTTGCCCTCAACCCAGCAACAAGACTTTCAGGAAACTCCTGTTAGGAATGGGAAAGAAATTATGGAACAGTTTTTAAAAAAATCAGAAATGTCGAGAAACAAAATAGTGACAGAGGGAGACAGTATTTTTACATGGTTTCTGGATGACAGATCTACCACTGGATGACAGATCAGGGAAGCTGCCAGGCCTTTAATTTTCCCTTTTTTTTTACACATCTTCCCTTTTGTCTTTCCTATGTAGAGTGGCAGCTTTTTGGCAATTTGTAATTAAATATATCTATATATTTTGTAATTATATGTATTTTTGTAATTTGTTTTATATAAAGCTATTTTGCATATTACAGCCAAAGTCCACCAAGATACAAATGAATAGAAGCACTTTAGACACACTTAAAAACCCCTGGGCTTCCTACTACAGAAATAAAGGAAACCAGCAGTATCAACAACCACAATAAAGCCACAGCAGGATGTAGGATGACATTTCCTAAAAGTCAGCAGTCATCCTCAGGATCAGTGCAACACTGTCCACTCCTCATCTGTGGCAAGCACCAGAAGAGATGGTGAGAGCAAATGCATGTCCATGGGGCTATTAATTATCAAACATTTGGAATGCTAATGTGAACACCTTGCATTTATTCATGCTTTGCCTTTAAAGATTTTTGCCAGCATTAATAATAATGCTACTACTCATAGAGCTTTTGTAAGGGTTAATTTGCTGTGGTCATTAGAGTCCACTGATCTTTACCACAGTCATGTAATAACATATTTGCTGTACTCACCAAAACAAACAACAAAAAAACAAAACATGAAAAAGAAGCTAGCTTCAGTACATTAACATCTGCTAATGGCAATCCAGTGATTTTTTCTCTACGTGCTCTGGTGATGATATGTAACTACATACTACAGAGTGTTAAATACCACATCTGCTCTAATCTTCATATGCCCATCATCACAACATCTGCCAATTTACCATTTCTTCTCTTTCATGAGGGCACTTTCAGTGTAATCTGATGTACCAAGCAGTACTGTTACTGATAACCCCCTGAACAATTCTTTCCCCTGAGTATGATTCAGCCCATCCTCTGAGCATCTTCCAGAGGTCTGTGGAAAGACAGCAGCTTGCCTGTCACTTTGTTTTCTAATTATAACAGAGAATCCAAGCTTTGGTCTGACAAGTCCATAAGGAAAGGCTAGTTTCTTTCAAATCCTCATGAGTTACTTAGTATGCATCACTGGTACAAGAAGAAACAGGTTGGGACTGGTCTCTAAATTAAAGTCCCCTGCCTTTCTCCCCATTACTATTGCATTAACATGCCTCACTTTGCTCCACATATTCCTCCTCCTCACCCTTTTTTGACATAAAGAGCATTTCTCTTACTTCAGTGATGAAAATTGATGGCTTTTACCTGGGAGTCCTTCACTTCAGTGCTTGGCAGCAGTCCCTCTTCTTTTCCAGTCTCTATATTCTCCCAGCCCTTCCCCAGTGTCCTCAGCCCCCTCCCCAGCTTCTAAGAAATACAAGGCATGGAGAGACCACAGCCCAGCATCCTCTGGAAAGGAAGCAAAGCTCCTACTTCAGGCAGTTCCTAAATTTAGCTGGGATGAATCTGGGATTAGACCATCAAAGAAGGGAATAAAACCAAGGCGTCTCAAGTATTAGGCTGGAGTCTTAACACCATCCCCTACATCGTGCTGGGGATCGCTGCTATTCAGCGGTCCAAGTGTGTAACATTAAAAATGACACTGATGAAGACCAGCTCTGAAATCAAAGCAAGTAGAGATCAGACCTTTTAAAAGGACAGAATTTAGCATACATAATCACATACACTCTACTTTTCAGATTTCTTTTTTTGTTTTGTTTTTAGTTTTTTGTTTTTTAGGGAGAGTAATACTTGTATTAAGCCTGATGTTGTCAGTATAGTGCTGGAACAATGTCCAATTTCCCATGTTCATATCCAGGGGACTGCCACCCCCTTTCCCTCATGGTCCTGACCTGGCACCTTTACAAGGTAACTTCATGCACCAGGCTGCCATGGCATGCTGCAGTGCAAATGGACCCTGTGTTTAAACACCATAATGGTGTTTAATTGAGTCTGGGAGCAGCTGGACAGGTAGACAGCCCCCCATGAGTCATGGATGCTTGTGCCCAGAGAGCTATGCCTAATGGAGGTAATTGCATAACTTTGGAAAGAGCAGTGGAGCCAAGGCACACCCCTGGGTAAATGGTGCCTGATGGTATGCTTAATTATAGGTAACATGCCTGGCATGTTATGTGTGATCTCAGAAATCAGGGGGAAAAGATCTGCTACATACCTAAACACTACCATGGTGAGGTATGTCTCCCTTCCTGTTGGAGGCAGTAGCCTTTCACTGCTTTCCTTCGCAGAAATAGTCCACATGATTTACCACACTCCTACTTCTTGCTGCCTCTTGTTATTATCTTTCATTATTTTCCGAGTCAGCCCATTTCCAGCAGTTGAGGGCTCCTTACAGACTCCACCTCCCACCAGCTTAGTGTTTTACTGAGCACAGTGACTTGTACCCATCCTTCAAACCAGGGAGTGGAGGCAGCTGCAGAGAACCCTGACCTCCCCACAGCCACAAGAGGTTCCTGTTCCCCACAGCAGGTTTGGGGTGCTCATCCACAAGGCCATGGCCCAGGACAGGAGGCTTAACCCTGGCACCAGAGACATTCAAACTCTTTCTTTCTTTCTGCTACCTGTGCCACTCATATCTACCCATCTAAGGTACCTTCCACTTGTTTCCTGATTTCTTTCTGCTCTGCTTGCTCTGTGACAGATATCCTGAAGGAAAAGAATAGGAACTCTAAAAGGATTGCTTTCCTTCAATTGTTTTTTCTTTTTCTTCTCACTGCTGTTTACACATTTCGGTGGTGCTTGCTCTGGGCTCCTTAAATTTTTGCCACATCACCGGTGCAGCAAGTCCCAAACAGGACCCTGCATGCACAGTGCTAATCCCAAGTCACAGCTTGTTCCCTGTTATTATCTGCTGAGCACTGATGTGAGGTGCATCACCACAGGAAGCTCTTCCAAAATTCTCTGTCTGGTAAGTGAGGAAACACCTCATGCATACAACAGGGAGATCAGATGTGCATTTCTCCACACCAGAGTCAATAGATTCTGCTATTTATTTTGTTTTTAACCCCGAGATGGCTTCTGTGCACTTTTGACCTGCTCTCAGTTTGAGCAGCAATTATCTTTTAATGAAATGGAAGTACATACAGCATCAATGATGCATTTATTTAAGTATGAAATACGAGCAATTGCAGTGATTTATTTCCCCTTCTATGCATTCAGTGCTGGAGATAAACAACTGTGAAAAGAAAGGAATGGCTCTGAAACTCAGAAAAGTCTCCTGTGTTCTGGTGACAGGTTCCTAAGCAAGCTGAGGCTGCTAGCCAGCTCAGGAGCACTGCAAGTTTTCAGGCTTGTAGCCACAGTCTTTTAGCAGAGCTCTTCGAGCATTTTTCAGGAACTGACCATTTTTACAAAGAGGTTAAAAAAAGAAAACAATACAATTTTTTTGTTAAATGCAGAAAAACTCTAGATAAGAAAGTATTTGAGTGAAGCCTAAACTTTGTACAACACCTTGCAGAAATACCTTGGTGCTATGATTTGGGACCACCTCACTGCTCTCTGACAGGGTTCCCTGGAAGTGATGCCTGTGTCACCCCACCACATTTGCTCATTACTTTTTGCTACTTTGTGGTTATTGGCACAAGATAGGCTGAGAGGTGCCTGGTTTCCCAAAGAAGGGTTTGGTGTACCCTGGTGGAACTCATCACTGGCTGCCAGCTGGAGGCAGCAACACAGAATAGGGTCTGGGGGGCTCCAGAGATGGTAACAGGATGTAAATGAACTAAATGAGAGCCTGCTTTTCCCAGAAGTCTTGATATCTAAAAGATAACACTTAAAGCTGTGAACCAAATGAAAACAACCTTTTCTCCCAAAGAGTAGCTCAGGAAAAAAAAAAAAAAAGGAAGACCCATAAGCCAGAAAATCCAGAGACATCCAAAGATCCAAAGTAGAGCTTAAAAAAAATGAAAAATCACTGCATAATATAGACCAATTAGTCTCATTGCATTATTTTTATTCTGGAGCCCAAAACAAGGTCCTGGCTGCCTAACAAGAAATTCATTTTACTATTTACTATTACTATTTTACTACTGAAATTCATCATCCTATCAGAATTTAACAGAAACTAAAGTTTTATAAATTGAACAAAGGCATATTTGGGTAAAAATTATCTGAGAATCTTCTATGTCACTGTAATATGACTGTTTATTCCAAGGGACAAAAATTAATATAAAAAAACCCTGAATGATGCTTTAAAAAGACAGTAAGAAGCAAACCTGTGAGAATCTGCTCTGGACTGACACTAAAGAAGCAGCAGCAGCTCAATAAAATATTTATTAAATGTGGTTCAAAAATTTATTTCAGAACTCAACAGGAAAAGGTTATTCATCCCTTCTGCTCTTGAAAATTTTTCACCTAAAATGGCCAAAGTTTTTGCAGTTGAAGAAATAAGAGATATTTTGAACTGAATGAGAAGAAGGATGCTTGTGGTTTCAGAGGAAAGTCACACTCTTCACACAAGAGAATGTTTTCTTTTGTTTGTGAAGAAGAGATGGTAATTCCTCATGGCAGTTATGCGCTTGCAGTGCATCACATGAACCAAAGATCTGCTGGAGATAATTTTTTCCAGGGAAACACAGATCCCAGGTACCCAAAGAGAAATTTCCATGAATGTTAGTGGCATCTTTACGGCCAAAATATTTATGCTTCAGTCAAATTCTTTAGCCATTGGACAGATGAATAAATAAACCGCACTTCTGAATATGAGATGAACATTCTCTTTTTTTCTAAAAGAAAAAAATCCACACAAATAACATACTTTTACAAAGTAAGCAAACCCTTAAACTAGCAACTTTGAAAATACATTTATCAAAGAAGTGTTTGTGTGAAAATATGTTTTCTAGAAAAACACATTTCTGAGCAGCAGATCAGTTCCCTCGAAAATGTAGCCCAGACTACATGAACCTGTGCTTGGAAGTGCTGCTCCATAGACAGCAGGACATCAAAAAACAAAGTGGCTTCCAGTGTTGGGAAGAGAAATTCCTCAGAGGGAGCTTTGGCAAACTGATGCAAGATTTCTGCCATCCTCCTGTGTCCCCAGTCTGCTGGGAGGTGCAGACAGCAGCCTGTGCTTTATTCTAATAACACCTTAGAGCCTCATTTCCCAATACTGAACTTCTGGGGATTGTTATTTAATAAAATCCCATTCATTTAGATATGAAAAGCCATTGCAGCTGCTCTTCAACTTCACTTCACGGGGGTATCTAAAATTTCCATGTAAAATGTTTTTTCTCCAAAGCCATGGAATTCCCATTATGAGTTATCCAATGCCAGAGTCAGTCTAAACGGAAACAGTAACTATCAAATGCAGTTGGAAAAAAAAAGATAAAAGGAAAATGTTTTGTGCTGATGCTCTTTCCAGGATCCTCAAGAAAAATGAATGAAATTCATAGTCTTCTGGCACTTGCAGTAGGTCTAACCTGAAACCATCATGCTCATTAAAGCCTTGCCAAGAATATTTTCAGGTTTTGACTATTTCATCTGAAAAAAAATGCTGAATTCTCCTGGATATTGACTCCAATGCTTTACCATTTCTATATGCTGTGGATGCATACATTATATTCTGACCTAGGGCTGCATCTTGACATATGGAAGCTCTTAACTTCCCAAGCTCTAAAGCAGATGAACACAGTTTATGCTTCTGCAAAATTCCTTTAAATTACACATTTTTAAAATTTTCGTGTTTCTGAACAAAAACCAAAACACACTGAGCAAAAGTTGGCTTATTAATTGGAGTCATTAAAATGCCAGGCATAATACACCTCAAAGGGGAAAAAGAAACAAATCTGGAATTGCAACAGTGACATTAATTTGTTTTGAACCTTTGTAATGTCCAGTATTGCCCAAGAATAAATCTGCAAAGAAATTATAAGAAGTTTCCCTTTTAGATAAAATGTAATACATAACTCCTTCAGGAAGAACAAAATCTGCACTATAAAGTTTAGGTCAGTCCAGATAGAAGTCAAGTGGCTGCTTTCTGTCAGGGGGTTGGTGCAGTGTCACAGAATTTATACCTGGGAGCTATTTCCCTCCTCCCCAAAGAGAAATTTTTTCCCAGCATTTTACCTGGATTTTATTGGCTAAAATTAAAGTCAATCATTTACACCCTTTTTACAGATGCCCAGGAAAACAGAGTAGCCCCAGTAATATTTATGCATTCTTTAAGCTGCAGCCTGGTCCTGTACCACTGCCCTTTTTTGTACAACAGTAGATTTAGTTCTCCTATCCTTCCTTCAGTGATCACAGACCTCAGAAAGAACAACGTCTCCCACTACTGCCTCTGGACTAACTCCACTTTCTCCAGATCCTCTGCAAACGTGATGTCTGCTATACTCCAGCTGAGGCACTATCCATGTGGAGCAGGATGGAAGGATTACTTCACATTTCTTGCAGACTATGTGCCTGTTTATAAAGGCAGTGGACATTTGCATTTTTTGTGGCAATGCCATTCTACTGACTCACAGGCAGCTTGTGACCCCCTGCAGCCTCCAGAGCCCACTCTCTGTGTGCACCACTTCTCACACAGCCACCTCTCACCCCATATCTGAATGGTCCTGCCTCTACTGACTGCTGCCATGGGCAATTCTTTCCTCATCATGATCACATTAAATGAAAGAGTCTTGAGGTACCCCTGAAAATCTATTCAACAGCACTTCATTAAATTATTTTTCTTTAAAGGCATAATTGTTAGCAGATGGCAACCCAGCAGATGGCATGGGCATGGTTCAGAGCCCATGCCACCAAGGTGTTCATCTTCTCTGTCTGCTTTTTAGGGAGGGAGGAATATTGATTCAGAGATGGTTTTCTGGGTGAGCTGCTGCAAAGCAGAGGGCAACTCTGGGATAGAGCTTTGCAGAGAGTGGCTCACCAGCTCACACCTTTTCTCCCCTGATTCCAGGGGGAAACTGGGCTCAGCATGCCTGCAGCAAGGCTACCCAAGCAGAAAGGCCATTTCTAGCATCATGCCCTTTGCAAACAGTCTTACCTCTGTAGTAGTCTCTGCTCATCTGGAATCAATCTAAGGCCATGATGAAATACATGCCTGCTACACGGGGAGGTGGGAATTTTGCTTGGGGGTCCTTGCACACACACAGACACACACCCATCCCCCTCAGCCGTGGGAGTCACTGGCTGGGGTCAGGCTCCCAGCTGACCCCAGGACCACGGTGCAGAGAGGGCAACAGCACAACCCCCTCTGCAGACTTGCTGTCCTTCCCAGCCCTACAGGGATGATGAGTTTTGGGGAGCAATAAGCCTCCTTTCTGCAAGTGGTGTTGCTCAAACAAACACCACACAAGATGAGACTTTCTGTTCTTATTTGCTACATCTTTTCACAGTACATGGGAGACACTTGAGCAGTAAATCTAATTCAATCAGGCATTTGTTTATCAAACACTCCAGAAGGAGCCTAGGCTCTTGAATAAACATGCATTGGTCTAAGTGGGGCTGTTTTTTCAAAATGCCTCTATAGCTTTTCTTTCCCTGTGATCTGTGCAAAAAGGCATGTTTATAAACAAATTGCTAGATCTATTTATACTATAGCTCAAGACATTTAGACAGTAGCATTTCAGAGACTTTTGATGGAGGTGGTAAATGGTGCTGGAAGTTGATCTGACAGGAAATAAAAGCTAAAATTGTTTCTCTAAAAACTAGCAGATAACATTAACAAGCTGGAATGAATAAGAGCACGGAATCCAGATCAAGCCATTGGATGCAGCAATCTATGTGCTAAAAAATCCTCTGTCAACTGAAAGAGATTCACATTTATAGAAGAAAAACAACAGCATATTTCAATCACACAGGAACAGAAGTGGAACGGAGCTACCAAAATCCCCAGCAGGATCTCATGTTTAGCAAGAGAAAATTTCATGGTGAGCAATATACAAAATAATAAAATAAAAGCCAAGACTAATAAATTACTTGAATCCATAGACATATTTTCTGGATGACTGGTTGGGAAGGTCAGCATGATCTCCACAGTTTGTTCTAGAAGAAATCTTGATTAGATCCGTTCATACAGATCTTTATCACACATGTGAACTTCAAGTTTTACCATGACTCTAAAAGTAAATAGCAGATGCAGGATGGAAATCATCCAAATTAAAGATGGAAACAAATACTCTTGCAGCAGTACAGTTGTTAATGCCTCTGGAGGGGTACAGCTACATTGAAATACAAAAAAAACCCCTGCAAATGTAGCAATTTTTTATCCTGGTAATGTAAGTGTCAGATAAACAGTTCCTAACAAGTTCATGCAACCAAGACAGCTGCGGGAGGGAAAGCCTGCAGCACCTGGATGACCAGTATCAGACATAATGAGAAGGAAAAAACAGCCATAAAATGTTAGCACACTGCAGCTCCTGAGCTGCCTGTGTACACAATCCGTTTACAGCCCAAGCAGCTCTGGCAGAGCCTCTGGAGGAAGCAATGCTCAGCAGACGGCTTTACAACACCAGCTCCAGGAAGTCATCAATCAGCCTGGGGAGAGTTATGCTGAGATTCTGCCCAGATGAGAGGTTATCAGCAAAAATAATGCTCCTGCCGACAAAAATGGAACCAAAAATAGAAGTTTGAATACCTAATCAAACCGCAACCTTGTTGTGCTCAGCAGGGAAACTCAACACACTGTGCAAGCTGGATGTCCCTGACCTCCTTCCGAAAGTCCTGTGGAGACACAGCATGTTGGTTGACATTTCAGCATGTCAAGATGACACACCAGAGAGAAATAAGTGAGTTCTTACATGAGCTAGGCAGTTTTGACTGGAAATGAAGTGACTCACACCCAAGTAATAAACAAAGAGAGCCCCACGGGGTCAGAGTGAGGATCCTGCTCCAGCCCCGTGGGAGGAGTCTGGGAATGAGCAAGAGAGCAAAACACCTGCAAAGAGATGCTTTCCTGCTTCCTTCTCCACATCACCTGTGAATGAAGAACCTTGATGTAAGATTCCCATCCTCCTCAATAAAGAATCCATGCAATTGATCTGTCAATTCAAAGAAATGAAGGCACTGTAAGTAATACTACTCTTAGTGAGGGAGTACACATCTGGATACAGGGGAGCAAATAAAATAATAGACAGCTGGGGTGAGAAGTAAAAAGGTGTGAACCCCTTCAGTCCACCTCAAACCATAGGGGAGTTATAAAGCACATAAATAATGGGGCTCCAGGCTCCTGCTGTCTAAAGTATCTGACAGCCAGGAATGTTGGCAAGAAAATGGAAGATTTTATTTTCTGGCATAATCACAGTGTCTGGATCAGGGTTTCAAAGTCAAATACAGTTTCAAATGGCAAGGTCAATATTTTCTCCAGCCATGAGTGTCACACTCATTGTTTTCATGCATGTCAAGTCCAGGGATGAACTATGGGGATCATATCTAACTGGCAGCAACTACTAAGATGTTGTGGGGTTCCTAGATAGAAAGAGTCTTCCCTCAGAATGGCTAGCTGCCACCTAACAAATCTATGGTTAGAAAAACAGCCCCCTGTGGGGTTGAGGTAAAGAGAATATTTTTCCTTTTGACACCATCAACTGATACATGCATAAACTCACAACCCTTGAAGTCATAAAACTACACAAAATCTGTACTTCAACAAATAAACATGAAAAAGATGTGGATTTACAACAACAAAAAAGAAGTGTACATCAAACTTCTATTAATTTTAAACAATTAAAAACATAAAATCCATTAGGATTTACTATTGCCCAAATCTTAATGAAAGAGATATTTCTCACTATCATGCATGTCATACTCTTCAGGAATGTTGCCATATAGTGGAATTATATTTTTTATATATATTCTTACTATAGGTTATGTTACTAAACAAGGATACGTCTATTAAGTTTCCATGTAGAAAAAATATGTAGCTCCTCTGACGGTGACTGCTAGTAGAAAGATGGCTTTCTACTTCCATAGTCTGAAAGGTTAATAATAAAACACTTTTTTTTTCCAAAAGAACAATAGTAGCATAAGTTAGACCTTTTGCTGGTCCTAGCAAATCATGAAAATACCTACAGTGCCTTTTATACCTCTACCATCCCTAAAGAGCTAAGTATATTCTAGGGGTGATGGATAAGAACACAAAATGAGCAAATCTGTTGGAAATCTATCTTCAGAGGATGAACACAGGTGCTGCACATCTGGTTGTGCACCTAGTGGTAAATATTTGAAAGTGCTCAGGAAAATAAAGGAAGCTGAGATCTTAATCAGGAAGGGAAAATATAAAAGGGGTCAGCAAGGGGTTAGCAAGGAGTCCTGCTTGAACATGAAAATGAAAACATCACAAAAAAATCCACACTGGGAAACAGAAATTCATCAAACTTATTCCACTGAAAGGAAATTAGAAGTCTATGCCATCCCAAGAAGCAGGAGACTATGTGGCTTCAAGTCACAGTGTCTCATCAGATTAGTTTTTCTAATTCTTACCTCTCAGTGTTCTCACCACTTCTTCTACTTGTACTATAATGTATGATATCATCTGCAAGGTCATTGACCAGCCATTATGGACCAATTTCCTTACAAGCTGACTTCAGATCAGTTGCAGATGACTAGTTTGTTTGTACCAACGATGCTGAGCATTTGAAATTGTTTTATCATGCAGACAATTGCTTTGTTTCTGTGGAAGAAAAAATCTTAATCTACTCCTTTTCATCAGAAATCAGGAATGCATTAAAATATTTTTGTCAATATAAACAGTGTAAATTATATATCTATGAAAATTCCAATACACTATAGCATTTCTAGGCCATTTATGGAGCCTGACAACTTTCAAAAATATTAATGTTAACTGTAATATATAATCCCAGAGAGAGATCATAAAATCATCTCTCTGTTGTAATAATAGTTTGATAAAATATCAATTTTTTTTCACTGCTGATCAGCTGTTTTCAATGCTAAGAGGTTACCCAGCTGATTCTTACACCACCACTATAGCAAGGCTGGAAGATGTTTTGTTTTCTTTTAGGTCTGAGTTGCAGGTTGCATGTCTTCTGTAGGAAACCTGTTCCCATAAAAATGCTATATAAGCAAATATTTTCTTTACAACGTCCTTATAGTGCTTGGAATTATTTGTGTCCTTATCTGTTGCCTATTTTCATTTTGTGGAGTTTCACTGAATGCCACAGTCTTTAGGATTTTTAGTAGGGATTGTTATACTCTTACTTCGATTGCTCAGCATAAATCTTTTCAGATTGACTGTGCTTGAGCCTAGATTTTAACAGCAATACTAGAACTGTTTTCACCTCAGGCAGACTATTTAACTATTCAACATAGAAAATCTCATCTTCTCTTTTTCTTTTTTCTTCTTGTTTTTTTTTTTATTTTCCTTTTTTTTTTTTTTTGTGAAAAGAGAAAAGATATTTCTACTCTAAGTACATAGCACAGATTTGCTCTTATCCAGAACACTATTTCTTAAAATGAGTCAGCCATGTAAACAGATAGGTTTAAATTACAGAGAAAATGTTCTGCACACTAATCAGTGTTGCAAAAGCAGAAATATCTCAGGAGACCTGGAAAGACTCCAGTTCCACAGCATTCATCCATTCCCCCAGTCCCCAGCTGTTCAGTCTTCCTGTCATCCTCCCTCCTTTTGGGAAATTGTTACATTTTGGTTAAATGCAAGACTAAAAATCTGTCCAGTAAAGGATGTGTTAATAGGGAGTAAGAAACAAGCCATTCTTTTATGATTTCCAGTAGGAGAATCACATTGTAGAGGCTGTACTGAGTTTTTTCTTGTAGTCCCTACCATGAATTTTGTTACATACATAAATTTGGGACAGCACATTTAAGTAACAGATAACCACAAAGCATATCATCCAATGCATTCCCTTGCCTGCTCATGAAAAGAGTTAACAACACAGCATGGTGTTTCTGTCTGTTGTTTTGATGAGCTGAATCCAAACCCAACCATCTCTGTTCCATCTGGGGCCATAAAACCCAGAGCCTGTCCTGGAACTACAGGCATTTTAGATGCAGAAGGAAACAACTTCATCAGTTGTAGAAGAGCCTGGATTACTCTGCAGAGCATAAGGTTTATGTTGTTCATTTTTCAAAACCTTTCCTGCCATGAAACACTGCAACATAGATTTACCTATTTCAAGCACAAATTTCCTTCTACCTCCTGTTTGCAGAGGTCTGCTTGGGGACAGGAGATAAGTAGAGCTAAATTCCTGCCCCTTCTCTCCTCAGCCAATGCAGCCAGCCAGGGTCACAGGGGACAGCTCATCTCAGCCACCACCCAGGCCCAATACTATATTTCAGGCTGCATATAATTATTTGGAGAAGTGGTTTTCATAAAACAGGGTAGTCCTGTGACTTCAGAAATATTTGCAGGGAAACCTCTGTGCTGTGTATACTTCTTATAGAATGGTGAACCCTGAATCACATTTATCATGAGTCAACATCAGTAACACTGCTGATGGTCTGAAGACTGTGCTGGAGGGAGCACTACGTTGTGCATGTCCTGATCTACCCGTCCCTGAAAAGTTTCTCCTGGCTACCATTTAATCATAGAATCATAGAATGGCTCAGGTTGGAAGGAACCTTAAAGATCATCTAGTTCCAAACCTGCTGCTGTGGGGAGGGACACCTTTCACTAGAGCAAGTTACTCAGAGGCTCAACCTGGTTTTGGAGACCTCCATGGATGGGGAGTCTACAACCTCTCTGGGCAACCTGTTCCAGTGTCTCACCACCCTCACAGTAAAGAATTTATTTATAGTATCTAATCTAAATCTACTCTCCTTCAGCTTAAGGCCATTCCCCTTAGTTATATCACTATATTCCTTTGGGAAAAGCTCCTCCCCAGTCTTGTTGCAATCTTTCTTAACTACTGGAAGGTGCTACAGAGTCTCACTGGAGCCTTCTCCTCTCCTGGCTGGAAAGCCCTGATTCACTCAGCCTGTCTTCACAGAGGTGGTGCTCTAGCCCCATGTTCAATGTAGTGGCTCTCCTCTGGACTCATTCCAACAAGAGGTCAATGTCTTCCTTGTGCTGGAGGCCCCAGATCTGGATGCACTGCCCCAGATGGGATCTCACAATCACAGAGTAGAGGGGGAGAATTATCTCCCTCAACCTGTTGGTTTCCCTAGTCCTCTCCTTATGCACAGGTCTCAGGCCTGTGGTACCTGAAGTGTGCTCCTAGGAAGGTTAAGACAGAAAACATGGGGGAAACTAGGATGACAATAAAAAGCAGATCAGATGGTGACTTCCCTCCTAACCTTCCTAAGTCAGAAGGAAGCTCTGTGTTGTGGGAGAGGCTGGCAGAACTGTATGGGATCTCATCCTCTGAGGCTTTCCTTGCCTTCCTCTCCTAACAACATTAAAGTAGATCTAACTCAACAGCTCCTCCCTCTTCTCCTCCCTTCTGTGGCTGTGTCTGGCGCAGGGCTCAGTACAGAGGTGAGCCTCATTCCTGGGAAGTCTTGTCCGGTGGTCTATTACAAAGGATTGCTCCACTGCAGGTAGGCATGGAGAGCCACACAACACTTCCAAACTTCAGCTTTTACAGATTAATGTCGGTGTGTCTTGCAGATACCTTCATAAGTGCCTAGCATTTCAAAATTCTGAAAGTATCTGGACTTGGCATTCATTTTTGGGGGGAATTTTGCAGAAGGATGTTAATAGTAACAATATGAAATATACAGGTAGTTTTAGGTGGAGATTTTTAACATCTTCAAGATAAACCTGATAAATATTTTTCAAGTACTTTAATGAACCAAGTAAACATTAAAAAAATATTTCATCCATCTTGCTTTGTTCAACTCATACAATTCCCACCAAAACTGCAATATTTTATTTCAAAAGAATTAGAAGACACATGGGAAGAAAATCTGTAAACATTTTTATGTTAAATTAAGTGCATTATCTGCCAGACATCTGTATTTGCATTTATGTTCTCCAAACACAGTTTGTTAACACCTACACAAATTCACAATATTTCTCCATGCCATTGAATACAGATTAATTGTTTACATCTACCACCTCTTCTTCCTCTCTCAATTTCTCCTTCCCTCTACCTGTCTCCAAAGAGGTTTTACCAAAGTACTGCACCCAACTCAACTACTATCAGCTTTTTCAGGCATTTGGCTGCCTGTGTGCAAAGGCTGAGGATGGACCCCCAGCTTTGAAATCAGACTGTCTGTGTACCAATACTTGCAGTTTCCAATGCGAATATCTTATTTCTGTTCTAATTCCCCATCATTCTTTTTCCTTTCTTCTTTCCATGCTCTCACGCTCATGGTTGAGGGAGGTATAAACAGTCTCACCATAGCCCAAAATACATAGTCGCACTCTAGGAAGTTTGACAAACTGCAATACATCTTTAGATTTCCTGGCTCAGAGACAACGCAGAGAAGAGGATTCTGGCAAGCTTCCTGGAGATGGGATGCAATTGCTCTGCTCTGCAATATACAGTATGGGTTACAGGCACTTTGAACATTTACAGAGCATCAGTTCAAGGGGAACAAATAATTCTTTAATCTTTGGGTTGTAATTTAATGCAACTTAATAGATTTTCTGCATATGAGAAAGCTGACTGGAAAGACATCAGATTGCTGTGAGCTAAAAAGAAATTATACATGACACTGCACAGAATGTAAGTATGGCACAGTTCCTTTCAAAGTGCCTCTCAAATTTTGTCATCTCTTCCTCTGACTTCTTTAGGAAATATGTTCCCCTTCATCACTTCCTTATCTGTATGACTACTCATTTCCTGCACACATGGCCTTTGGGACAATTCACAAAATTTCAGATTCCCAGATCCATGGAGCCTGGGGAAAACAGATTGGAGTTTCCAGGTGATATTTGTACACATTGCTCTAAAAAAGATCTGATGTAACTTCACAGCCATACAATTAACCTGGTTTGTATTTCCAATCTTGGTACCTAAATATATTTGAACATTTCATGGCTTGGTTGGTCCTTAGCTTCTCTACAGTGTGCTCTCTTTTGGGCATCCATGGCTTCCTCATCCACAGCTTTTTCCAAACTCCTTCTTCTCCCTTACTGAACTGCCTTCTCTTCCCCTTCAGTGCCCACAAATCCCCTGACAGGCAGATACCATCATCCCCACATCTCCTCTGGGTAAGCTCCTTGCATTCCCCTATGTTGCTGTCCCCAAGGCAAGAAGCATTTGGAAACCATGCAAAGAAATTCCAAATTCTTCCCGTATTTTTTAATTGGATTTTTCATTTCAAATTTTGGATAATTTTTTTCTGCAGTGAGTTTGTACTTGTCGAAAGCATCATTATTTATAATGCACTTTAACTCCAGTGATCAGTTTTAGTCTTTGTCAATTTGCATTTTTATTAGTGTGATTCTACAGACCTAGATTTTTAGAACCAGGAAGCTAATGTTTTCTGAAAAGCTGAACAAGTAGTACAAGAGGTCAAGCACACTGAAACTGATCTCTCAAATTGAAATAAGCTCTCATGCAAAAGCAATGCTTGCTTTCTCTTTTTCTTTCTTTCTTTCTTTCTTTCTTTCTTTCTTTCTTTCTTTCTTTCTTTTTCTTTCTTTCTTTCTTTCTTTCTTTCTTTCTTTCTTTCTTTCTTTCTTTCTTTCTTTCTTTCTTTCTTTCTTTCTTTCTTTCTTTCTTTCTCTTTCTTTCTTTCTTTCTTTCTTTCTTTCTTTCTTTCTTTCTTTCTTTCTTTCTTTCTAGAAAAAAGATAAATAAAGCAGATCACAAAAACTTTGAATGAAGCTGGGAAAACACTTCATAAAGATATGTTTGTCTCACAGCTCTTATCAATAGTTTGAATAGAAAACTCAATGCACAAAACAGACTCCTGCCCCTAAGGCACTCAGCTCCCCCTTTCTCTGAGATTGCTTAGACTGTAGCACACATGATTCACTCTTGGAATATTAGTATAATAATCATAATCACATCAAAATATTCTGGCTGATCTTTGCTTTTTTGGCTCACAGTCCAGAAAAACAACCATAAACTGCTTCAAGCATACTGAAGGGTTTTTTTTCCTTCCATGAAAAATCATATATATTTCTCCTAACAGAAATGACAAAAAACATTGGTAATAGATAAAATCTTGAGAAAAAACGAATTTGTTTCAGATGCACCTCAGCTAAAGACAGCCTCAAAACCAAGGTCCACCATACTGCAGTGGCACTGCAATTTTTATTATTTAAAAACAATCTTTCTCAGTATAAGAAACCTTCAAGGGAATAATAAGGCAATTCAAATGTATGTAAGAAGAAAAACAGGACATACAGAACTTGAGACAGTCTACTGCATTGCTCTGAAATGATCTGTTCAAGTAGGCATGTTTTAACTCACATCACAGGCACTTTTAAGTGATCTTGCTGCGTTCTGCCAGATTGTGTTACCTGTACAAATATAGGTAGACAAATATTTTAATTCATAAAGTCACAGCATTGTTTAGGCTCATGAAGGATGCACAAATAAAATTCACAGAAAAAAAGAATCAAGCTCTTCTTAAATGCAACAAAAAAAATTTAAAAAAAAAAAAAAGGAGAGGACCTTTAGGGAATAGGAAGCAGTAATTACATCTGAGAGAGGCAAGGTTATCTGGGATTTATAAATTTTTCCAAATATTTATGCCAGGTGCTAAAAAGCAGCATTGCCCTTGCTTAAAACTATTTGGACAAGCAGGCTTACAGCTTTCCTCTCTGTGTAAACAGTATATCAGCATTCTAAACAGATTAATAGCAGTATCAGTTAAGTAAAATATTTGTGTAAGCTAGATGAGTGGAAAAGGTAGTCTAAGGGGAATATTTTAACCACAAATTCTAAAAGGTACAGAAGTGTCCTGCCTGCATGCAAACAGTCCACCTTGACCAAATCATTCTGTTTAAAATTAAAAGGTTTCATGACCTAATCCATTACTTCCAGTGACCTAAGAAAGATTTTCTCTCCCTTTCAGCACTATCAGAGATATTTATGTTTGTGCTAACTATCACAGCAGAGAGGTACCAGTACAGGAGCCTTCAAAAACAAGATTCAATGACCATGCACTAGACTGAGAAGGGATCACTGATTCTCTGTGATCTTACTGTTGGCTTATGCTACAATTACGAATGAACAACTAATGCTCAAATTGTCACATCTGCACCCAGACAGAAGAGAAAGCAGTGGAGAGGAGATAGGGACCACACTACTATGCCATGTCACAGGACAGCAGAGCCCCTGGGCCTCAGGGCAGGCTGTCCAGACACAAGATACTATTGCTGCAGTTTTTTGAGCAGAAAGGGTCTTAGCCTACTGTCAGTCTGTAACAGAGGAGAGTCTGGAATAACTCCTATATAACTCCTATAGTCCATAAAACCTATTGGAGAAACACAGATTTTATGGTGGTGTTCTGGGTCAGACAAAATAGACAGACACTAAATCAGGTCGAATTTGTGAAAAAGCTGAGGAGATGTTTGTCTCTCCCTCATACCCATGATCAATGGGTTTGAAGAAAAACTTGGACATCCCCTTGCATATGAATCAACATCACTGTTCATTTCTGTCTTAATGTTTTTAATTTTGAATTCAAGTAAGAATTCATTTCAAACAATGAACAGCTATGGAATTAGAGCAGCACATCACAGAGGCTGAACTGTTTTATAGCTTAAACCTGATGGGTCATATTTTGCCATTGTTTTAACATTTGCAGTTCTGTATTGTGGAAGACAGAAGTAAAGGTCTTGCAGGAGATTTAAGTGGCACAGCTGTACAGCCTCAAGAGCTGGGGAGAAAGCTCTCTCTGAGAGCAAGCAGAACAAGGAAGCCTGACACAGCTACATGCATTCACTGCTGGTTTGTTAAACCAGGCACTGGTCTTTTGCATGTGAAGCCAAACAGCAATGGTTAGTTGATCCACATCACAGACAGCCTGGTGGGAGCAGTCAGTGAAAAGGGAAATCCCCTTCCCCTAAAGTCCAGTCTCTAAACACCAGCACCTGTTGGGCTCTGGGGAGGCTACAAGTCCAGCAAACCCACCACCTCCAGGACTTGCCCATTTTTGCACCACAGTGCACAACAGTACAGCCCTAAATTCGTCTTTTTTGGGAACCTCAAGCACAGTTTGAGAGAGCAGAATGGGAAGAGGCACTGCTGGATGCATCAGCAGCAAGAAAGGGGTACACTGGGCTGCAGATAGCTCTGGTCAAAGTAAGCAGGGAGCCTGTTAAGTCAGTGGTCAGTGACTTTTTCTGCTTGGCACAGTAAGGGGCATTTGTGTGGCCCAAGCATTATGTGGGAGGTGATGCACCTGGTATGCAGCTCTACCAGGTCATCATCTCCTCTCCAGCTCCAGGTGTGGTCTGAATTTGTCTCTATGTTAAGCTGGAGATCCAAACCATGACAGTAGAGACCTATTAATAAAGGGGAGAAAAGGAAACTAAATCCTCTATGTACAAGAGCTGCAAACAAACAAACAAACAAAGGTTTCTGCAAAGGAGCAGCAGTTTGTCTGGGCAGAGTAGTTTTTTCCCACATCATTTTTTTAACTTCATGCAAGAGTGTACAAACAGGTGAGAAAGGCTTTTGAGAGAGACACTGCTTTATCCAAGATGCAGGAGCACCTTCACTTGCTGCAGATGACTGGCCTGGGAGGAGGGAGGAGGGACATGGTCCTGCTTCTGCAGCCAGAGGTATGAGCAGGAAGGAGGAGACAACCCCTGATGTGGATGCAGGACCATCAGGTGCTCCCAGAGGGGAAAGCTGTGAACTTCAATGCTGCCACACTCAGGAGTTCCAACTCTGAGCAAAAGTTTCTGACTCAAGGGCAGCCAGCACAGCACTTCCCAAATAGTGGCACATCCTTACCAAGAGCCAGGGGCTTTTGCAGAGACACCTCAGGTCTCTGGCCAGAAATTTTACTCCCTTGCTTTACACCCTGTTTCATTTACAGGGACAAGGGAGTCGGCCCACACCTAAGTCTAGCATGAGGTCCCAAACAAAGCACCTTGTGCCCTCTTGGTTTGGAAAATCCTGCAGGATCAGCAGCTCACACTGCTGAACTCCCTCTGACTTCTTTTTGCAGCACAGGCTCCAGTGAAGAAGCCTTGTGTAGGACCTGGTTTTCCAGCTGGTTTTCAGCATTCCCAGCTGAGCTTTCTCGCAGGAAATGTGCACCTTGGAGCACAGCCATCTGCATCGGCTGTAATCCCAGAGGCCTTCCTGTCTCACTGGGGCTGAGGCTAGGAGCAGCGGAGCCTGGCACAGGAACTGATCTGTCCTGTCCCAGCCTCAGAAAGGCAAAAAGTTAAAAAGAAAACACAAAACAACCCAAAATACATGACCACAATCCACTGTTGCTCAGCAGTGGCACCGGTCTGATTGCTGCTGTTCACATGAAGTTTAGAAAGGCTTTGTTCAGCCTCAAAAATGTCCTCCCATCTGAGCCTCAGCTCGCAAGAAATGCTCACAGTAAGAAAACCCACAAATGTCAAATATTAACTTTTTGTGATTACAGACAGGGGCTATAAATCCTGGGCTCAAATCTGAGAGATAAATGGGTTTGGATTAAATACTTCAGAGGCTTGAGTGCTAAATTTTTCTGTTATGTTCAAATACAGAGGTGGTGCTCTGAGCAGCTATACATAATTCCTGGAAATATCATTGTCAAAGAAGAATTGCTGAGGACAAGTGGGACTAGATTAGAGTTTATTCTAGAAGATCAGGAAATGGAAATGATGTTTTCACTTAGATTTAGATGTCTGGTTTTAAGAGGATTCTCCTCAAAAGCAATGCTTCCACTGAGTTAGATTTGTAAACGAGTGGATTGCTCTTTCAGAGGATGATAACTGCTGGTAGTCACAGCCCTGTCTCTTGTGCCACAAATATTTTCTTTCAAAGGTTTGTAATCATAATTAGTCTTCCAGGCACATTTGTCCAGAATGTTGGGTTGTTTCCAGAACACATGCCAGGATTTTGTCTTGGATGATGATGTCTCTTCTCCTTTCACGAGTTACTGGACTGGCAATTCAGCTAGAGTCATCCAACTGGTCAGACAAACTGAATCATGCAAAATCTGGTCTCACTCATCAGAGGAATTTTCATTCTTCCAAACACAGGAACACAGGAAAGACTCCCACATTTTAAAATGACTAATCAAAGATATAGCTCTTTGTGAAAGATATTGAAAATGTCTGTGTCCTTACACTGGTGTCAGAAGTGCTATAGACACAGCATACACTTCTACTTTGCACCAATGGATTAATACAAATCTACCAAACATGTTATCACCTATTCTAATTTACTGACAAAGACATTTAACTTGCAGGGTGTTGAGAGAAAACAATTTTCCATCTCAACTAAAAATAAGAATAATAGCTCAATTACATACAGGAATTATGAAATGCTCTTCAAAACAGGAAGGAGAGGATGCTTTCTGGATGAACAACTCATCTAGATGCACGTTATTTTCTAGTCCAAGTGGATTTCATTCCAGATGAGCATCTTTTTTGTACTGCTGCTTGTGTAGGTGGAATGCATTACATGTTTGTCTTTCATTAGTAGACTTTAGTTTATTCAATTAATAAATATTTAAAATAAAAAAGCTCACAGAAGTCTAGTCTTTTAGATATAGCTCTTGAATATAAAACACTGCATAGAAAAATAAAGTCACTTGAAATGTAGTTTGTATTCCAGTAACGTTTTTTAACATCTTGATGTTGCATGGTAATATTATACCATAAGAGGGGGGGAAAAGTACATGTTTGGGGGGTGTGGGGGAGTCTAAAACAAGGATTTTGAGACTGAAACAATTTTTAGAAAAGTTACAGGAAACCCATTTAAATGGATGCCAAAAATTTTCCAACAAGCCAAGCCAAATTCTATGTAATCTAAGGAACATCAGAGGAGCACTCAGAGCCTTGCTATGATTATCTGTGTCTGTGCCTCAATGCAGTCCAATTTTCAGTGCAGTGTGACTTAGCAGGGTGTTCATAAACCTAACCTTCCACTTAAGTCACATTAAAACTGAATTAAGCATTCCACTGAAGTGCCATACCATATGCTTAAGTACCATGCAAGGTATTGATTGAAAGGGGAATGCAATTATTCCAAACTCAGAAATACTTGAAGCGTTCTTGCCTTCCAGCAAATCATGTGCCACAATTGAGCTGGCATTTCATCCAGCTAACAATATGATAATTTCTTATACTCTACAGAGATGTAATTCTCTCATTTCTTCCCTCCCTTCCATCCATCTCACAATTTAATGGCAATTAATATGCAAACATACTAAAGAGGTTTATTCTTAAATGCACTGACTTGTAATTTAATACATGGAAGATCCAGAGCTAGTCCATTGCCACATCAGCAGAGATACACCAGTCTGGATGGATACAATCTTTCCTACAGCACCCTTAATTCAGAGACTGGCAGAAACCAGACTATGCTGAGCTACCATGATGAATCAGTTACACTTAGGAGTCACACACCTCCACTGGGACAGAAATAAACTGCACTTAAAACAGGGTTTTTTCTTTTCTCTATCCTCCCCGTGCTTTCTCATCTTTTAGATAGATGTATTCTTTGGCTTATTCCTAGTCACAAGAGGAAAACTGAGGATGCATTAGGCTGGTAGTTCAATGTATGAAGAGGAAAGGCCAAAAATTGAGCCAAAAAATCACAAAACTTTCAAGGCTAACTGATGAAACCTCTGGATGCTGACTGAGCATATATAACTGTGTGTCTTTAGAGATTACTCTGCAGATAAGAAAGGTCCCTTCTTGTTTTTTTTTCTACCACCTCAGTCAGTCTAAGCAAAAGAGCAAGCCTTGATGGTGCATGGCTTGTGCCTCCCAGCCCTGCAGTGCAAGATGCCAAAGGACCCCTCTTGCTGGGGATGGTCACCAAGAAGACTTTCAGTCTAGGCTGCCCCACCACCAAGATGTCAAAGAAAAAAATCAAGTAGACATGTGGCTGTGCAGAGGTCAAGGCAATGAGCAGATAGCTGTGGTGATTCTCCCTTAGTAATCCAGATTGCTGGAGGCCAAATGAGAGAGTCTGGGACAGTCACAGCCAAATTTAGATCTGGAAGAAAAATTCTTCATTGGACACAACATCTGTTGTCCAGCCCAGAAATTGCAGATGGGGTCTCAGTGGCTTATCCAACAACTGATGGTGGGGAATACAAACTTGCAGCTCGGTAGGGGTGAAAGGAGGTGCCTTGAGGAGCTGCTTCACTATCCAGAAGCAGCAAGGCGCCTGCAGGGGCCCTATACACCTCGAGGGGTGCCTTGCCAACACCATCACTACAGAACCTGAAAAACTCGTTAAAACATCTGTGTTAGACTAACAGGCGACCCCTGATCAGACTAAGGGGACAGTCATTCACTATGTAGAAAGAGTAGTGAAAAGTGCTTTATTATGCATATCATAAACATCAGTCCTTCCATGGCACCAAGTAAAGCTGTCACAGTGTTGTTCTTTCAATCTCTACCCTTTCACTGATCAGACAATGATGAGCTGTGATCACCTGCCATCCTAACCAAGGACAAACCTCACACACCCAATCACAAGCAATTTGGGTCTTTGAAACAGATGGTGAAAGAAATGCCCTGTATAAATCAGAAAATTCTGCTAGCAGCTTCCAGGCAAAAAAAAAAAAAAGAAAAAAAGAAAAAAAAAAGTTCCCTTTCCCTCAACAAAATACATTTCTGAACAGCTCAGAAAAGCTGTACTTTTCACAGAGACATCTATGATGCTGGTTGTTTTCTAATCAATTCCCTGGTATTACAGGAGTGCTTTGGCTAGAGGATTTCCTTGGCCAGAGCAACAGCTGAATTTGAATTTCAAATCTCACAGTCTATATAATGCAGACTTCCCTTTCAGGAAGTACTTTAGCCTTCTAAATCTCAAATTCCAGATTTTAGCAGACTTGGCAAAACACTAGGATCCATAATTGTGTGTGCAAAATATTGAAAGCATGAGTGGATGCCAACAATCCCATCCTGTGCAGGCAGGGCAGCTATGTTTGCAGAAAATCCTTTCCTGAGAAGGACTTCTGATCCAGAAATGTATTATAACTGTCGCAGCTTTTGGTTCTATAGTACAGTCAATGCAATTAAGATCTGAAATAAGACTGACTGCTGATTTGGTACAGGAAAATAGTGTCAGAGAAGAGACCATAAAATCTACTCAATTCTTCTGGTTTTCTTTGCTTAGGTATCCACAGCTAGGCAGCAGGCAGTGTCAAAGCAGGAAGAGGGTGACTAAAGGAGCCTGGCTTGCCCAAGGACCTCCTCACTACAGAAGGCACCAACCACTTACCATCCCATGACAGCAGCTGAACAGCAGGTTCTCCCAGAGCCTTTCATCTGGGCCAAAATACAGCCTGTTCCCTTCTCTGCAAGACCATCACCTTCTACAGAGAAGGATTGTGATCATGAACTCATTGTGGCTCAGCATGATATCCAAACCACTCCAGATTTCGATGACCTAGATGTATAGCTTATTCTAAAATATCTCAAGATATGCAGCCCGAACAATTTCAGGAAAATGAATTTTAGCTGCTACTTTTTTTCTCGTGTACTGAGTGCTTATCTTGATGCACTATCACAGTTCCCTCACTACACAAGGAATCAAGAAAAGTAAATGCACATGGACCTGAGGCAGTAGCCTGCTGGTAAGTCTGTTCTATCATTCACTGATACAATCTAATGCTGTGACAAAATCAAACCAACCTCCTTCCACAACACACAATCTCCTGTAGTTGTTGTTTTTATTTTCTAAAGTGCCAACAAAGTAAGTTTGTAAAAAAATATGTGCACCTCACTTACATACATATATAAACATATACATACATATAAATTCCAGTACTGTGCATAGCCATGAATGAAAACAAGTCAACTTGACAATTAGCCAATATAAAGAGAGCTAAAAGAAATTTTAGCTCATATACCTATCCCTACTTCCCCTGCCAAAATGTGGTTTAGCCATCACTTTTTCCTATTAAAAAAAAATAAAAAAGTGTAAATGTTTCCTCTGTTCCTGTGTTAAGACATGTAGAAATAGGAAAAGTTACTAACATAATGGACAAAACTTCATAACTTCTATACCCAAAGGGTAACATTGTGGTATTATTGTGGTTGACAATACTCAGAAATCAGCAGAGCCAAGATTCCTCCCCCAAGCAATTCAAGTGCACAAATTAAATAAATAATAGAAAAAGAGAAAGACCATGACATGTTTGATCTCATGTGGTCATTAAATTCAAGTATGGCTGCCTTTAACACAACACCTTTAGAGTCCTTAGAAAGTTCGGTCTTAGGGGAGAAGGCTCTCAATCTGAAATAAGTTTTAACTCATGCAGCAGTGAAGCTGCAGAGGCGTTTAAGTGACTTGGTGAAACTTAAGAGAAAAGAGACCGTCAGCACCAGAGCTGAGAGCATCACAGCCTGATCCTGTTGTAAACCCTTTCAGTCACTCTGCAGCCTTGATCCTTCAAAAACTCAAAACACTGCTCAGGTTAGGGACGCATTTTTCAGGAATCTACTGTTTGCAGCATAAATTCCATCAAAAAGAAAAAATAGGTAAACCAAAAAGTAACAAATAAAATAGGAGCTTAGCTCAGAAAGCAGTTTCATACCTCTAAGTGCTTTGACAGCTCTAAGTGTTTTCTTCCTGCTCAGGAGGTTTGCTGGCAGCCTTAGCCGACCTGCAGTCTGCTATTCTTTAATCATGGGCTTCTGGCCATGGTTCATCTGGGAGCTGCTTCTACCTTCCTGGTTAATTTTAGCCTTCCCCATTCGCATTAGGGGAGATGTGATGTCTGGCATGGAGGTAAAGGGAGCACTGGTCTTCAGGCTCAGGAGTAAGGTGGAAATCTTGCTTTGATTGTGACAGGCTTCAGCTTATGCAGAGAGAGGGGCGGTTCCTTTACCAACACACAGGATCCAGGTGGCATGAGGCCAAGGATCCCACTGCCAAGGGGGTAAGGGCTGCCTTGTTGCTCACTTCCCCCTCCTCAATAGTATTTAAAGATGAGAGCAAAGGGAAGACATTGCTGCTCATTTTGGGGCTGCCTACTTCCTTTGGCCCAAGCAGAGAGGTGTACATGGGCATATGTTCCTCACAAACATCCCCAAACAAGTCACACAGCCCAAAGAGCTGCCAGCAACTCTCTTCTTCCCCCAGGCAGAAAGCTGGGCAAACTCTGGCCAAGAATCATGAGAAGAAAAGTCAGAAGGACTTTAACTTTTGAAATCTTGCATAAATGGCAAAGGCAAGAGACATAGCAAAATAAAAGGTTCTGGATGTCTCTGTGGTTACTTTAAGAAGACACTGATATCTTCAGAGGTTTTTTTTTTCCCTCTGGACATCATAATTCAAGAGACATGGCCCACATTTATGGGCAGCAAGTGTATGAACTGTTTCCCAGGACCATCACAGTAGGAGCAGGATCCTTCTGGTGCACTAATTACAGGGAATGGTGAGGATGAACAAAGTGCGCTCCAAAACTCCTTGTAGATGCATTAAAGATGACATCTCTGCTCAGAGGCTCTCCCAGAGCATCCCGTCAGACTCTACTAGTCATGTCACTTCATATTATTTGATGTGATGCCATACATGGCTGATAAAACCAGACAGACATACACAACAATAATGTAATCGTGCCTCCAGAAAATGACAAAATTAGTCTCCTGTGACATTGTGACCAAGTAAATTAAAGCCAGAGTGGAAAAAATATGTTTCACATGTAATTTTTTAGTGCCTTAGTATTAAATTATTTATTTAGTTTTACTCTCCAAAACTTCTTGCAAGCAGCTGGCTCTATAAAATAGGGACAGTCTTACAGACGGAATATAAACTGCCCTTCTGTATGTGTAAACACAGAGCAGCCACAAAATATATCCTGTTGACAAAAAGATATAAAAACCAATGGAGAGAAGGAGTAAGTAGCTATGCTGCAACAAAGCATTCGTTACTTCGTCACATCTTTCTGGGAAAATGATGATGCTTGCCATCATGTCAAATTAGAAGGCACCTTCCTTTCAATTTAACACTGTGTTCCCAGTCCAGGCCTCTAGCCTCCAGGATTTTAGGTCCTGAGCTGTGAGTCAGCAGAGCTACTGCATTGCTTAACTGATTCAAGCCTCACTCATCGAGCCTTTATCAAAAGGATTGTAGTGCCATTACCTCCCTCCTTGGCTATTACCCCACCTTCAAGGAGCTGAAGCCTTCTGTCTATCCTTGTCTGCTTCATCAAAATCTCTCTTTTGTTCAAGCTGCCACACTGGATGATACAAAAAAGTCCATTTCTCCTGAAATTCTGGGGTCTAACAGCACTCCATGGCCACTGTTATGCTCATAAAGGAAACACTGTCCTAACTTCTCTCACCCACTCTACTTTCTCTGCTATCCTTGATTAATACATAGGCTGTAGCGATCCTAGAGCATAAATATTTTTGGCATGAAATGGAGCTATTATTGATGTTAAATCATCCTATAAAAGCACTTATGGTAGATTTCACAGATACTGGATAGCATGTAAATGCTTTCTGCTGTCAAGCACTGTTTGGGGAAATATAAACACCTTAAGTTCTTTACGTATATCGAACACAGAATGCATGATTAGCCTGACCTGTCTGGAGTGCTTCTCAATCTTTTCCCAATTCTACTACAGTTGCATTTTCTCCTTTAAGACAGTAACAACAAACACCAGAAGCAGGACTGAAGGAAACCAAGCCTAAATTCTTCTTCAAACACATTTTTAAAAGTTGGGGCCCAAATATTTCAGTCATTTCTGAGAACAAAGCCTGAGGATAAAAACATTTTTTTTAGCTCACATTAAAAAAAACCACCATACACTTAGGAAAAAAACACTCAAGTCTTCTTGCTCTGAGGGTGAGACCTGGGATTTGGCCGCAGGAGCACAGGAGCACAGGGACTGTGACACCCAAGTCATGACTGCAAGAGTGAGAAGCCTCAGAGGGGAAATAGAAGAGAGACAGCAAAGAATGCAGCAAATGGGCAGAAGTGGCAGGAATCAGTGGGCAGGGCTGAGAAACACCCACATACAAACGCATTGCTTACCAGAGCATCTCCCCATTCCCAGGCCAAGACTGAGCCCAGCTCTCCTGATGTTCACCATCCCTCTGTGCAAGGAGATGGCGACCAATGCCTCTCTCTCTGCCCCTGCCTAGGTCCCTAGGAATAAGCAGCAATTATGGATGGCCAGTAACTATGTTATTTAAAGTGCCAGAGGTCTGTGTAATACTTTTTAAGGCCTCAGGTGCAGTTCGGGGGACAAATAAATGCCTTAATAATGTTGTGTTGCAAAATATTCAGGGGCAGAAAGAGTTTTTTAAAAGCAAACTGGGAAGTTATACACAGGGAAACAGCAGAGACCAGTACTTATAAAACTAAGTTTGCTAATATCAGCTAAAGCCTGAAGCAAGGCTGTCTCTACAAGCTTAAAGCAGTTCCTTTTATGCTTGTTTGTTGGGATACTGTCTTGCAATTCCACAAGTACTTAGAATTTTTTCCATACAATCCCTTACCAGAGTTAGTGCAAATGAAATACAATAGACTTAGATACAACATAAAACTGTTGATATAATCCAGATTCTGTAGAAAACAACTTATTTTAGGAGATGAGGCCGGGGACCGCAGATGAAAAAAGTTAGTTTCACATGTAATGCAGCAGGATATGGGACAATAAATAAGATTAACTATTCACTTCTTCCTAGATCATAGTAGATGAACTAAACTCTTCACTGGCCTTCTGCACATTCCTCTTTTTTTAGGAACCTGAGCTAGCACATTTTGAGCAGTTTGCTGAATTGCATGAGCATTCACAGAGCGGACCCCTCTACCAGAATGTTCCCAAACCCCAGATTTTTCTCTTTTACCTTTCTTTGGCTAACTTCCATGCACAAAGTCATCATAATGTACACTTATTTCAATGAAGCACCAGAAAAATAACCGCGGTAATGTCTGTGAAACACCAAGTTACCATAATGATGAGCATCAGACTAAGCCAGGAACAAACAGTTTAATCTTAAGTATCACAGGTAAATAAGACAGAATGCTAAGCACAGAATAAGAAAAAACTGTAATATTACTTGAGAAATAATCATCCACTCTGAAAAAGGGGGAAGAGAGACTTTGCATTCATGTGGTTAAACACTACCATTAAAGCAATGGAGACAAGTTAAGAGTGCACTGCAGTTTGATATTTCTTGAGTGTCTAATTTTACAAGCTTTATTACATTCTTATAATATTTCTCCTGGGTAAACATCTGATATAAATACCATGGCTTTTAAAACAAAACCAAAACAAAGCAAAATTCAAACAGGCAAAATATTTGGTGTTATGGGTAATAGCCCATTGCTTGATAAACTTCTGTATTTTAAAAAACACCTGGTAGAGTTTTGAAGTAGTTCTGTGAACCAATCCAATTACCTTCCTGCAAGTAAGCACTGCCTAACACTGAACTAGCACATTGCTCTTGCAATGCTTTCTTAAACTGCTGGGCTACAATGCCTGCTTGGACCTGATCGGACACAATCATATAGCAAGTCTGGGGAAATGCCTCCACTTGAGCAGGAAGAACACTTCTTTTTGCTTCTAGAGGATCTAGCACAGCCCTGAGACATACTGATAGGAAAGTGGCTGGCTCACAGCACAGCTGTGTAATATCTGCATTTTACTAGGGGTGATGATTCATGGTTTCTATCTGGCAGTTTCATCTGGTTATTGTATCAGACGGAGAAAGGCGATTCCATAATGTGTGCTCTGGAGCCAAGGCAACAGCCACTCATTTCTTCCCAGCACCCTCATATGGGAATGCACCAACACCTGAGCTCACCCACTGGCACAATTCTCTGCAGAGCTGGCATTTTTCTCTCCTCTTTTCTGGAAGCAGCCTGTGTAAGCATGGATATGTGTGTGTGGGATTTACTCTGTAGTACCCCCCACTAGATGAGCCAGACTATGTCCACGCTTAATTTCCTTGAGTGCTGCTTTGCTGAGAGTTGGCTGATTCTCATTTACTTCTGACCCCAGTGGGAGCCCACCTTCCTCATGCATGTCCTGAGCCAGGAGACCAGACCCAGTGCCAAAGCTACCTCCTTCCTCCCAGCTGCCATGGGCCAGGCAGGGTGGTGGGTACTGCTGGCTGCCCAAGCAGCTGACTGAATCTCTTCTTCTTCTTCTTTGGGGGCTGGTTCCTCTGCACTGGTTGACTTAGAGAACAGAGCAGCTTTTTGCCTGGATGTATAACTGGTTTGTATTAGTGCAAACAAGTCCCCTCTGGCAGGCAATTGCTCCCCTGCCTGTGGGAAACCTAGCAGAAAAAGTGGGAATAGGAAGATTTTTCAAAAAAAGCTGCCTAAATCTCTACCACCCACAGAGAGGGTCCCTATCTGGGCTGTGAGAGCAGTTCACAGTCTCCCTGGTTCCTCAGTGGTGTTGGATTGTCAAATATCTGAACTGCAGAAACACCTTCTTCCTTTTATGTGTGGCCATGAAAAGGAGCCCAACTCTGACAGAGGCTGGGATCCCATCAGATACAGATTTGGCAATGGTCATCCAAGCAATGGAAGTGGCCTGGCCTTCCCTTTCTGTATGGAGGTAGCCACAACACCAACACATAAGGATTTACTAACTGTGCCTATTCAGCAGCACTGCTCTACTACAAAACTACAGCAGGGTAAACACAACATTTTAGAGTCAGAGTAGGAGTGCAAAGATTCCTTCTAGTCTTAGACCACCCAATTTCCAAACACTGGTCAATGAAGACTTCTAGATTTGATAGTTCTTTACATTAGGCTGTATGCATTTTGTCTCTGTAAAAAGATGATTTGACTGGGCAATAGTTTACTACAGGCTGCTGCTTTAAAATACAAATGGAAATAATATTTCTATTCTTTGTTTGTTTGAATGATTTTCCATTTCATACGTTCATTTAGAAGACATACTCAACAGTTAAGAAGGATTCACAACCTCCTTTATGGTAAGAAAGCTAAGCAGGAACAGTGACTATACATGCATCAGTCTTGCGTGGACTTTTTAATTTTGGATGCTAGTACTCTTTAAAGTATCATGTCAATGAAAAGGTTTGAGAAAATCTAAGTCATAGATGATAACTCTAACACAGTTACTTTATGGTCCAGGCTGCAAGCCAGCAGATATGTAACCCTGGAATGGACCTCAAGTCTAGTCTATCCCCCTAGAATAAACACAGAGGAAGGATGATCCAACCATCCTCAACAGACTGTCCTGGGTTGCAATGCAAAAATGTGCCCAAAGGATATATTCTATCACTGTCTGCTGAAACCAGCTGGGGCAGGGATCCTTGTCTTGGCAGATATCCTCTGCTAATGGGCCATCTGTTAAACCAGATGGGGCAGTGTTCTTTATCTTTTCTACAGCCCATCCAGGAAGATATCATTTGTTAATGGGCCATTGAGTCCTACTGTATGAACAATAAAATGACATTATCCCATTGGATCCTACTGTATGACTGATAAAATTACATCATCCCATTGTGAAATGCTCCACCCAGGGGGAGGAGCCAAACATTTCCTACCTTGAAAAAACTGAGATTTGGAACACAAAAGCAGCCCTTACCCACTGGTTTCCAGAGGACAAGAGCTACCAGACTTTTTCTACAGGATCACTACTTCAACAAGACCACTTCATCTGGACAGCTACACCACCCTAACTAGCAGGGTGTTAGATTGTATTCTGACTCTGTTAGTGGTTTTCTTTTGTACTATTACATGTATTTTTTTTCTCTTTTTTTCCTATTAAATTGTATTTCTGACTTAGAGTCTCTCACTGGTTTTGCTTTCAAACCAGCACACAGACCTAGGCTAATCTGTTCTTAAAATAATACTCCAGAGAAGGTGATTCTTCTCAACTTGCAATTATTCTGAGAATACACTAATCTTTGCAAGACTTTTATCAGGAGAAATTTAATATTTTCCTGAGGTCATTAAAGACTTCAGTAGGCAGCAGTGTATTTAACATTGGTCCCTGTGACACCACAGAACCACCCCCAGTCTATTTAGTTACATCTCTCTTTTGATGACCTCATTTGGAGATGTCAGGTAGCCATACCTTAAGTCATTTGTTCAGGGTCTTGCTGGATACATAAAAGCACTGCTTTATAATCAGGACACTGCATGTTGTTAGTGCACCACAGAAGTCACCACTTGTGCCATCTACCTGCCCCATTCACCCTTGCTTCTAGAGCTCTGACATTAGAAGCTTTTAACAAGACCCATATTTTTCTGAAACCATGTTTACTTAGTTTTAAGTATAGGCCTTTTGTCGTCTTTGTCTCTTACTAAAGCTCCAAAATAGGCAGCTGACACAAGTGATATCAAATTAACCAATCTACGATTAGTTACCAAGCATGACAGAACTCTACTTCTGTGGTGGAATTTCCAAAATACAGTAGAAATTGCAGTCAGTGGGATCTAAATCCCTGCAGACATTTGTTTATGAAGCCTAGTCTGCAAGTGAAACAGGACAATAGCAGTGGAAGGGATGAAGCCAAATTTTTGTTCTGCTTCAACTTTCCACCCCAGGCTCCTTTTTCTGGAGCATAAGTGTGTGAATCTGGCTTAATCATGTGGAAACCTGAGGCCATAGGCCATGGGCATCTGGCCAAGATATACCTGCAGGCTTGGCAACAGCTGTCTGCAGTCAAAGAGCATGGAGAGCAGTTTTCCTTCATGGATTGAAGCGGTAATGGGGCCTTTCTCCTCTGCCCAGATGTTGATTTTCACTAACTTTGCGGGGGCTGATATCTATGAAGTAGCTCCTCTGCTAAATTGGTAAGAATTAGTCTGTGGGTTTGGAATTATTTGGACAGGATCTCGCAGACTGAGATATTTTTTGCCTCATTTCTGTAGGATACCAAACTGAAAATTCTTCTTCTGCCTAAATGGTCTTTTTTTTTTTTTTTGTATCCGCTCAGGCACTGAGAAAACAGAAAGCACTTCATTCTCACGAGATCCAGAGAGAGCCTGCCACTACTTTTGAAATAAGGCAAATACTTATTAAATCCCTTTTCATATTATTAGCACTTAACCATCATGAGTGATTCTAGACAAAAGTAATGTCTTGGTACTTCTTCGATTCAAAATCACTTTATGCCCAGGCTGTCATTAAGTGATTGTCCTTCTGTGGCTTATCTCTAGAGAGCTTGGGATTAATAAATTTGAAGACAAGCAAAGCACTCAGATCACCCAGACATAAGAGTTTAAGTCCTGTTTCTCCCCTCAGCACTGCCAGGTGCTCAGCCCCCAACTCCTTGTGCTTGCCTCTGTCTCTCCACATAAGCACCAATTTTCCCATTCCCTTTGTGGGCAGCCCAGCCAGCACACATAGAGATCTAGGGAGATGCCTTAATGAGGGGCACAGCAGAGCCCCAGTCCTTTGTGGATTTACTATGAGGCATCTTAGAAAAATTGGCCCCAAATACGAACAATGGCAAGCAGTTTATTGCAAAAAAATTATTTTTAATGAGTCCTGATGGGGCTTTTGGAGAGGGAGGAGTACAAAAGGCGTTTGCTGACAGCATAAATATGTGAAATCCTGGCGATAAATGAAGATTTCCTTTCTTGTGCAATACAATTAGTCTTTTAAATTTTAACAAGGCCTTTCAAAATATTGTGAACTCTCCTCCCAACCTGCTGTGCTGCCACAACTACAGCAGAAAATAACTGTGGAGAAAATTACTGGGACATTGCTGATACTGCTACTTTTTTAGCATGTTTTTCTGCCTTAGTTTCCCTAATAGCAGCAACAGCTAAAAATGTTAGGTACATAACTCTGAAGACTCTTTTCCCATAGTAAATTAAAGGGATTATCATTCTCTCGTGAAACATGTGTTGACATGTGACTGTCAGACTCTGGTGTGGCAGCACCAAAAGATTTTTTCTGAAAGAGATGTGACTTCCACAGAGAAACCCCTGAAGTAAAATAGGCGGTTTAATGTATTTTTGGTAGGGAGAAAAGCCATTACATCCTTGACTTTGCAGAAAGACAAGCATGCATATTGTCCCTACATGATGGACTGCCCTGACTGAAAGAGCTCTGAACCAAAGCACACCTTAGCTTTGAAAACCATCTTTCTAACCTTTTTATTCAGAAAGATCTTTTTGTAGTCCTAAAGTCTAGGATTCGGGGAATGAAGAACATGCTATGTGAAGATTTAAGACAATGGCAGAAACCTGCACTTTGTCAAGTATATGTTGTGTGTTGCCTGTGAATTTCCAGCCCTTTTGAATACTAAAATGATGGGAGGACTTGTACCACATTTAGACATTAAAATCTCTTTTAAAATCACATGATGCAGAGACATAGTGGCCTATTTTCTAAGCAACTCCCTGTGCAAATCCCTGTTTGCATGATGAATAACATATCTTCTGATTGCACAAAAAGCACACATTGACATTTTAGTGATATAAAACGTGCTCTTGAAGCGTTCCAGAGATCACCATGCATGAAATTACAGGAGCATTATTTTCAAACACTGGTCATGAATGTTAAGCTTCTAAATTAATGTTTATGTTTCTAGATATGAATTACAGAAAGATCAATTTATAATCCTAATTTTAAGTACTTACTCTTCACTCAGAAAAATTAAATCCTAAAACCAATTCTTTTTTAGATAACAAAATGGAAAGTTCTTCACTAGTATTAATGACCATAGCATAGCACCCTTCACAGTGAGAAGGGCCAGCAGAATACCAAAGAACTTCTTTCTGCATTTGCAGAGGAAGAAATTAATGTACTATCCAACTCAGCTGATAGAATTCATTACACCCATTGTCTCCTCCTAGTAGTTCTCTGACATGGAGATCAGAGCAGTGTTGGAAAAGATACTGTGGGGTAACTGACTATTGAAATATGCATCCTGAACCTATTCTCAAAACCCACTTCAGGAAGCACTGCTGCTCTTTCCCCTGGGAACCTATTGGCTTGTTCTCAGATCATCAAAAGATGGTTCTTCTCTCTCCCTGCTAGCTTAGGCTTTGACCCAGTAAACTACAGTCCCCAGTCCCTCTTTCAGACCAGCACCATTGATTTAATTTTATCTTTTCCAAGAATAAAAAATAGAAAACTGAGAAAGTACAAAACAAAAAGAGTTATCAGAAGGAACATGCAATCTTTGTGATGATCTCAGCACTGAATTAAAGGGCAGAGACTCTCCTTTGTCACAATGTCCTAGCAAGCACAGTTAAAATAAATGTTGCTGTTTGACATAAAAATGAGAAACATTTTGCAAACATTGGGATTATTAGACATCTGCTTTAGTGGAGTCCAAATCAGAGCTTGGAGGCTGTTTCTTTAACAGAGAATTACCAGAGAACTCAAAAAGTTACACAGGAAGAGGCAACTTCTGTTCTTCCCATTTCCAAATACGAACACCGTGTCAGAGGTGATGGTTGTCTACCATCCCAGGGCCACAGCTGAAGAAGGAGCAGAAGGCCACATCAGCTGCCCCTCTGAGACACTTCACCACTGGGCTGAGGGAGAAAAAGGCTGTGGGAGATTTGGGATATGACTAGAGGAAGTAGTTTAGCATGTTCAGAAAAACAAGATCAGAGCTTTATCAAAGATAAATGGCACTTTGAAACCTTTAAGTCAAAATATATATTAAACTAACTAATTGACTAGTGCTGGAATTGGTAATGATTTTTTTACTAAAAAGATTGTAACATCTGATCAAAGTTGAGTGTGAGGAAATGGCAATGACTGGTTTCTCCTCCCTTCACTGGTCTGGTGCACAGCAACGTCTCTTCTAAGCCAGACTCATGAGAGAAGGAGAAAAAAGAAAGGACCCCCTGATTTGAGATACCAAACCCCATCCCACTGATCTGGGACATCTATCCATTAATCAGTCCCATGCCAGCAAGTTGGAGGCCATAAATCTTTTGTCAGGATGAATCAAAACAGGACATCATGTAAGCATTTTATACTATGATACAATCACTTATAGATACATACAGACCTTGCTCACTCCCTGGAGAATTTTCTGCACACACATGATGGTAGTAATAGTGGTAAAAATCTCCAGGATCTGTTGGGTCCGAAAGAAATCACTTCTAACCCCCCCAGTCTTCAATTATCCTCTTATTGCTAGGTACAAATCACCCTGTGCTGGTGGGAAAGACAGGACATTTCAATAATAGTGTGCCCTGCAAGGCTACTAATATAAATTCTCATTCACATATCAGCTTGTTTTTGTGTAAACCCACAGGCTTTTTTCCATTATGGGCTTCCTTCCAACATCAGGCAGTTACACTAGCTAGCAAGGAGCTGAATTCCTAAAAATATTGACAAGGAACATGTCAATGCCTGTGTGTACTGATACCAAGCAGATCTCATTCCAGAGGTACAGCCTTTTTAACCAGAATACACTTGCTGGAAAGCCTGTTGGAACAGACTGGCCTATTCGCTATCCAACGCTGGGCACTGTGGCCAAGGACCTGAACCCCTTCATCCCCAAGCTAATCATCCAACAATCTAATGACTTCAGCAGATTCAAAATGGTTCCAGAGGCCATATATCTACTCTTGGACACACATAAGCAATCCCTGATGATTTCCATGGCATATTGCTAATTTTACATCCTCTTAATTTTTCAAGTGTGAAGAGAAGTTATCTAAGAGGCCAACAAAGTGTGACTGAAGGATCAATTTCACACAGATTTTTGCAGCATGAGATGTATTTCTATGAAGACCTGGCATTACATCCTGACATCTCCCTGGAGACTCATTTACAAATGCTCCTGAGCAACACCTTTTCCTAAAACATTTTGTAGAGTTTTATTGTACAGCTAAAAACTGCCTGGAACAAATCCTATTCTGTCCCTCCCCTGTAACTGTGACTGGACTCAGCAGCCTATATAACCACCCAGAATTTCTATGTCTCACTTTTGGACCTTGTAAATCTATACCAACCCACCCCTGTTTTGCTGATCCTGACAGTTAAATTATCCCTGGATTTTTTTCTGCCCCCTTTCTCATTTTCTTGTCTGCTCTTTGTGCATGAGTGCTTCTCTCACATACCCTGTGGCTACAGCTTCGTTCGCCCGTGTCACCCCTCACCAAGTACCCTCAGGACACAGCTATTATTAATTGTTTGCCACGCCTTGTACAAGGAACCCTTCTTTGAGGACAAACCCCATACTGAACCTGGACAAGACAAAGGAGGACATCTACTCCTTCCTGAGTTAGTTTCTTAAAGATAAAGTGAGGGCTTCTGCAAAGAAGTTCCTCTGTACATTAGTCAAAGAATGAAAATATCTCAGAGGGTTTTACAAGATGTGAAGGAATTTGGAATAGTTCATACAGTAAAATGGAAATGCAGTTAGTATTTCGGATGAGCCATCTTTCAGTCATGGTATTTGAATTATTTCATGTTTTCATCCATCATATGATGACTTTGTCAAAACAAGAAAAAAATATATAGTGTAACATCCGTGGTAGAAAACCAGAATCTGTTACAACGTGGTCTAATGCCAAGGGGGGAATTTATCAACAAGAAGGAAGTTATGCTGTTGCCAAATGGCTGGTCCTATAAGTTGACCCAATTAAACTAACATGAAAGGTTCTTCTTACACTCTTTTCTCCAATGTAAAAATAACTTCTTATAGTTTGGAATACATTTGTTCCAAATGTTTCTAAAAGGCTCAATGTATGGCAGGATTCACAGCATTTACTGGCAGCAGGAGTGATAACTGCTAAAAGCTGTGTAACCACCTTTTACTTCCTGAGCTTTGAGGCCAAATTCTGCCACAAAATGAAGTGAAATGGCATGTCAGATACTAGAGAATCAAATACTACTTGGGCTGACATAAGCTCATACTCTGCAAGAAAACCTCAAAACAACTCCCCTAGCTCAGTTCATTGTTCATAAATCATAATTCATACAATTGACAAGTCTGCTGTTGCTGCTTTAAAACAAAACCAAAATGCACTTCTGAGAGGATATATTTATCATACCTGGGATTTGGCAAAATAAAGTATTATTCACTCTTAGGTTTATAAATTCTCTGAGATAATTTCAATGTGGAAAAGCAAAACCTTTTTCCAATATAGACATTTATTCTATTTACATTTCTGTCAGCCCTAGAATTCAGCAAAGCAGAATACAGTTTCCCTGAAGTACAGCCCATGAAGAATTGGCAAATAGTTTATATTTTATAAGAGTGCCTTAAGTCTCTGTTATTAGCTATGCATTTGGAATAGGACATTTCCTGAGTCCTCATTTACTGCCATGGTATTGCAACATTAAATCAGGCTTTAGGTTTTTGTTTTCTTGTTGCTTTGGGAATTTTATTCATTTAAAGGTATATTGCTTTGTTACATGGAGAGGAGGAAAGAGACTAAGAACAAAAGACTCTTGTTTTGAAGAAGGAATCATGGTATTAGAGGTTGCATTATGTGTACATGTGTAACAGAAAAAAATAAATATAATATGTACAACCTTGCATGTGTAATTTAATTTGCATGAGGATTTTCTATTCTCAAAAATTAATAATATTATTCCCTTTAGTATTCTATTAAAGAATCAACAGCAATTTAAAATCATTAAAATCACTATTACTTCAGATGTGCATGCAGAAAGGGAATTGCACAGGACCTTTTTAGCAGAAAAGAATGCTATGTCGATCAAAGCAAATTTCTCCCTTGATATTTTAATTTAAACATAACATTTGGAAGGGTTTGGATTTAAGCATGTTGGATTTCTTTTACTTTGGATGCATTCATTTTTTTTCTTCCTTTTTCTGTAGTCTGCATTCTTTTGGAGTGTCAGGAGCTGCAACTTGTTTCACTAAAGCCAAAAATGTGGTTTTGCTTTGTATACTTAGCACTAGTTTCTATGTAAGATACATACTGGACAAATCTCAAGTAAAGGTCTCTTCCAGCAGAAGGTCAGACGCTTGCTGCCTTTTCCATATGTTCTGAACTGTATTACTTGCTGGCTATGTGTAGAAAAGGAGCTTTGAGAAAGAAATCAGTCCCCCTTGCACATCTGGAAATGTTGATGGTCAGTTAGATTTTAAAGCATTATGGTCATTCTCCACAGCAAAGATTCAACATACCTTCAAGGCAAAAACAGCGATTTCCAAATGCTCATGACATTCCAGTGGTCATTTGAAATGAAGAGAGAATGGATTTAAAAAACCTAACAAGTGACCTTACACCCCTCAGGGTGCTCCTGCCAGTGTCTAAACTTTTACACTGCTATTGCAGTAAGACAAAACACTTTTGTTGTTGTTTTTTAGAGTGAATTCAAATTGTCAATATTATTTACGTCATGAGGCTCATCCTGAAAAAGATTAAGGAAAAAGGAAGACATGAAAACATTCTCAGGCAAGAAGTGAGCCCTATTTCCTTAAAAATAGGAAGAAACAAATTGTGCTATACATTCCTAGCCAAATGGAAAGATATCATGTTTTTTAAAATAAGACTATCTATGCAGACAAAACATCTCTAATTCACAAAGTACAGAGTTTTATGTATTCAGCTTTTACAAAATCTTTCTTCTCAAGAAAGCACTGTATGTTTATCTAGTTGCCTGGAATACAGAGAAGGGACATATGGTGAGCATTTTTGGACCATCAATCAGATTCTAGTTCATCAGTCAAATCTGTGCAATGTAAACACTGACCTAAAGAGCAAGGTTGTTTCATGATATTTTATAAGTGTAATTTGTAATATTATTTACTTTCAGATTCTACGCTGGAAGTATTTTAAATTTCTCAGTGTGAGAGTTTGACCATCTGACATCACTTCAAGAAGAATAGTTTTCCGGAAAAGAATGGATAAACACCTCTAAAAATCAAGCTCCCCTACATCTGGAAGCAGAATTGCAGAGACAGTCAAAATAACTTGTCACCTTAGTTAACTGTTGGTTGACTCAAGACCCTCTGTACTTTCCCAAAGACTTTGTATTTCACACCAGGATTGGTGATTCTCACTTCCTTTTGCTTGGCCCATTTGTTGGGTTCTTTTGTGTTTGACATCTAAGTGATATTCCTGAAAAGATTTTGTCTTAGTCTGAATCTATTTGCAGCAACTTTGATTTTTCAGTATCAAGAGACCTACAAAGGTGCATAGAGCTGTCATGTTACAGGAGATCAACAGCTATAATTTGCAGTCAGATGAAGTGAGATAACTGCAACACAACCATGTGGTTGGGGTGTGGGTTGGACACCACACCCTGGGAGATGTGAGGTGTTTGCTCACACTGCCTCTACTTGGCTCCAGTATTATATTCCCTCTATGTAAGATAAACTCTCTTAAACCCTTGCAATTTAGATATGGAAAAGTCTTGCAAGCTTAAGGTGAAATACAGAATTTGATTTGCAAAAATCTTGATGTGTTGGATTAAGTGCTGCTGACTTGCTACACTGCAGAGAGATTTATAAGGCTCTTTATAAGGAGTATTTTCCACTTTAAGTCTAACAGGTAGCATGGAACTGGAGACATGGAAGTTCTGCTACCTGGCCATAGCTGCAAACAGAGGAGCAGTACCCTACTGTGTAGGCAATCTCTTTGGCTTCAGCATTGACATGTGTAAAGTTAGCTGGAAAAGCATCAGAACTCCATAGACTTCCATTTGTGCCACTTCCACTGGATGTAAATTCCAAGTAAGGATTTCCTAAGGCACAGTGTTTGCTTTGGATCTTGGAGCAGAAAGGTAATGTCAGCTCTAGACTTGAAAGAGTAACTTCTTTTCTGAAGATCCTGGTTTAAGGGTCAGGCTCTCTTGTGCCTCTCTCCATTTCAGTTTTTATATATGAAATAATTACCTATTTAAAAAAGTTTATCGAATGTTTAAAAATCTCAAAAGATAACCCTTAAATTATGAAATAAACTGTTCAAACACTGTGTAAACTATATTTTAAACTGACCAGTTATGGTAAATAATTTGGAACATAGATAAACAAGACGGGCATTTTGTTCAGCATGCTAGGCCAATTGTTTGTGAAACATTCTTCAAAACCTCTTGAGAAAATGCTGAGAGACATCATGGAGCAGCAAGGAAACACGAGGCTCCACAGGGCAGGCTGAGTGGAAGATGACACCAGCAAGAGTCTCTGGAGCAGTTGCTTCGGGGTCTGAGCCCAGACCACAAATTGCAAAAGAAACCTCTGGGAAGTCAAGGGAAACACAGTCCAGTAAATTCCTCTGAGAGCAGATCTTTCCCAATGCCAGAACTAGCTATGTAGGGTATGGCTTGGGTGGTGGTGAGGTAGCAAGAAGCTCACCCTGAGCCCCAGTGAATACCTTTGTCCTGTGTGACACTCAGAGCTGGCATGTCCAGTCTAGATGTACCTGCAACAGAAGCTACAGGGCAAGGATGATCATGGCATCCTGTAGATATTCCCAGAGGCTTGTATTTCAGGTGATCTCTTCCTTTACAAGCTGTGGATTGATTTTAAGGGGCTTTAGTGTAATAGGCTTAGCTCTGGCCATGTTTAATCCATTAATCTTTTCGACATGCATTAGTTTGCTAAGAGGCAAGGCAAATTCAGGATGACAGTGAAAAGGAGACCACATTCAAGTAGTAATTGTTTCCATGTCAAAGACCAAGCATGAAGCTAATTTGCATAAAGCTAAGAGATTCCTTTTAAAATTTTAACATAACCAGGAGCACTGTTAATATCTCAGGCATTACTTTCTTTCAGATATGGCACAAAGTTCTGAGCTAAATTAAAAAGCAATTAATTTTCAGCTCTGATTCACCTCTAGGATTTCCTGTGTGTCCAGCATCTCCAGCCAGACTAGCCTTGTCACTGGCCACCCTGGTGCCAAAGCCATTGTTACTGCCACACAAGGTGAAGGGCTAGCAGGTAAATTCTTGAGAGATGTATGGGATTTCCAAATATAACTCTGGGAAATTTCCTTTTATCAAGGATCTAACCATTTAACAAAGTGCAGATGACTGATATTAATCACGCTGAAGTAAACAGGTGATGTTCTTGATTACAGTGTAGTGCCTGTGCTGACTCAGGGCTTGCAAATGTGTTATGCTTGTTCCTTCAGCAGTACTTTACACTTCTGCTGCTGCCAGTAAAGCCCAGTTCTCTTGAGTAACATTGGCACTCATGCTAATAAAATTGATTTTAAATTAAATTCTGTGACACAAACAGACAAAAGCAAAAGCATGAGAAGACAGAGGGCAAGACTGTGAATTCATTATCCTGGAGGTGACTGTCGGGCAGTCATGAATTCTAGTCTCATGCCTCCAGAGCAGGGATTGCATGTAGGACAGGTTGGCTTCTTCATCAGGCTGAGCTCCGTGCTGCCCAGGACATGCCTGCCACACCACCACAAACTCCATCTCATGCACAGGCTTTCATCAGAGCACTGATCACTTTGGTGCTTGGGCATCTGTGTGACAGGGTGGGTACATGCTTACAAGTGAGACAGGGGTAGGGTTTTTCAGTACAGCAGATTGAGGGTAAGACTCTGCTCAGCTGACAAGACCAGAGGATCTGAGTTCCTTCAAACTGAGGAGAGAGTCAGATCTCAAAGAAGAGGAGGAACAGAGAGTAGCAGGGCTTTTGCCTCTTTGTCTCTTGCCATCCTTTAGAAGAGAGAAGCAGCTTCCCATCCTTTGCAAAGGTTGTCATGCCCAAGGTGGTTAGGTGCACAATGTGAGCCTCAGCATACTTGGTATCCCAGGGGACTTCAGCAGAGGAACTTCTAGTCCTGGATGTAAGTTCAGCCAAAGCCCTGGGTGCTAGTGGGAAAGTACAGTAGCACTAAATGCCAGGAGAACCTAAAGAAAGGCCTGTGTCATTTGAGTGCTTCTAGGTTGGGAGACTAGCTGAACAGGATCTTTATCATATTGGACTTGGGCTTCCCATAAATGTCCCAGCTCCTACTCAAGTTGTAAGAGCTCCTCCATCGATCTGATCATAACAGATTTGTCTAAGACAGAACAAGCAACTCTTGCCTCATCTGTTCCTGTGATGCCCAGCACAGTTGATGCTCCTTTCTCTCTGTGCTGGGTATTGCCACAAAACTCACTCACGGAGGCATCACACAACAACCCCCAACACCACACTGAGGGGCAGAAAAAGCTAACTTACACATTTCAGTCCAGCTCAAGAAAGGCAACAATGTCCCAGCAAGCCAACGGAAAGAAGCATTATCACCTCATACCTGAGCATCATTCCAGTATCCTCACTACAGAACAGTCCATCCTTGCAGAAAACCACCTCTACATTCCAGTGTGTAAGAAAAAGACACTATGTGGATAACATTATTGTGTTCTACTTTGACAGGAGAACAAACACCTCCAACAAATGGTAAAAAGCTCCAGGATCATTGCTGCTTTTTTCTGTGAGATGGGAAGACCACATGCCTCCCACTCAATCCTTGTAAACAAAACTTCATGTACAGCAACACAACACCATTTCGTGATTCTCCCAGTGCAAGAAGGTTCCTATTTGCTTCATTATCAGATGTTATTTCTTAGCTTTGATACTGTTCCCAGTTAAGTCAAAAGGATTTTTGTCTTTAACTCTGAGGAGCAGCATTACCCATTTCACACTTGCACTCTTCAAGAGAGATTTCTTAAAAGTCTTAGGGGATAATGTGCCTGGAGAATTGTGGCTGCTCTGATTTTTGGTTTGACAGTGTTATATATCTGTTTAGTTCAGCTATGTTTCAGACACCTCATACAAAACCCACAGGCATTTGATAATTGAAATACAGAATTCAAAAGTTGTAATACCTTCTTGAAAAAAATGCATCACTGAATTTTATCAGAGCTTGACTATCAGCCATTAACTTTTCAGCTGGATGCCAAAAATTTTAAAGAACATATCATATCAACAAATTAATCTGGCAGTAATTTTTAATAGTCATTAATTCAATGTTGCATAGACAAAGCACTGAAAAAATGACGAGACATTCCGGCAGTAGTTACAAAAACATTCATCCCTTAACAAGGACACATTAGTTAGCCAGCCAGCTTTGAAAATAGATTGACTGTAGCTGTTTTTTAAAACAATTCTGAAAAGACTGTGAGCACATCTGCTGCATGTTAAACTGGAAAAATCTGGCACCTGGAGAACTGTTACATGCAGCGTAAGGATTGTCAGACCCTGTAATATATCCCACACCAAGAACTCTGTGCGATGTAAAGCAGGTTATGTCAGACTCAAGAAGCAATGTTAGACTCTGGATACAGCACACAGTAGAAATTTGACATGCTGTTTAGGGGGAGCACAGGCAAACCAGCTTGCTCAAGCTGTGATTTCTGATGCAGGAATTAAGGTTTAGAAACAATCTGTGACCCATCCATTAACTTATGCCAACGAGAAGAAGAGCCTACTATCCTCTGTTCCTGCTTTGCACTGACTGCTGGATAAAGCCTCTGCACCTCCTTCTGCAGGCAGTGTGGGTGGGGAGCTGGCTCCTGGGTGGGAAGCAGGACCAGCAAGCCTGCAGATCCTCCTGCAAGTCATGCAGGGAGCTGGCAGGACTGCCTTCCCCTAGAGGAGGGGATCCAGGAAGCAGATATGATTCAGCTGCTAATGATTGAGCTGTACTTAAAACAGAGCTTGTAGCAGAGCTGCATTTTAACCCTTGGGTTGCTGGTCTCCTAAAATATTCATATACATCACCAGCTTTTCCCTGTAAAGGGAGAACAGTCTCTGCTGTCCACTGGGACACTGGAGGTAGGAAGGAGTCTGACAAAAGCAGGGTGCTTTTTAGCCTGATCTACCAGCAGCATCCCAGAGCAGCTCCAGATGCCCTGCCTGTGCACCCCAGGGACAGAGCTTCCCATCTAATATCTGGGCAGCTGGTGTCTGAGCAGACCCTAACTCTTGCTGGCTTCTCATCCAGTGCACACACTTTGAGACACTGTAGGTGAGAGTCCTGAGCACGTCAGGCTGTGCATGTCCCCTCCAGCAGGCAGGCAGGCAGCAGAGGAGCAGAGCTCTCTCTCTGGATGACACAGAAGGAGCTGAAAGGGCAAGGGGTGAGTCTCAGGTTGCAATAGTGAGACAAGAGTGGTGGGAGAGAAACAGGATGGAGGTGTTTTCCACAATGGGTGCCAGAAAATCCAGGTTTCCCTTGCTCATTTCTATCCTGCAGCTGCTCATCACCAACAAATCCTGCAGCATTCAATAAACTGGGCTTTTGAGTTCCCATAAGAAATTTAGAAAGGAAAGAAGAAAGGGAATGGGGTCTTCTGAGGGTAGCTCAACTTTGTTCTGAGTTTACTGAAGTGCATTTTGAGACAAGCAGGCTGAACAGGGGACAGAGCCTTGACCACAAAATAGCTAAAAGTCTTTTCACGGATTTTACAAAGGAAATGGTCTGGGAAAGTTTTAGAAAATGAGAAAATTATGCAACTTTCTCTTAGAGCTGGAAAATACAAAAATATATGTATAATGTGTATTGACTATAATGATTGTTGGTTGTGACTCATCAGCCACACAAACTTCTGCTGCCTTGAATCTTCCATGAAATGGGGGGAAAGAGAAACAGGGAAAGTCATCAACAAAGATTTGTTTTCTGTGTATTTTGTTTCTTCTGTCTTTTCCAGTCTTTCTGCTCTAGGTTCTGTAACCAGAACTGTATAATTAAATGGAAATATTTGTCATGAAAATACTACAGCAGTCTAGAAGCCATCTACTGCAATGTCTAAAGACCTCTTAGAGGATTAAAGGTAGGGCAGGGAATTGCAGCTTTGTTCTGTTTTCATTGTGTGCAAATTATAATTTGCTTCTGTATTTTTTCTTCATTGCTTTATTTGGGTGGTTTGTTCCTACTACATCCTGGGGCTTTTTGCTTCCCCTGAGTAACACCTGCTGTTGATAAATCTCTATAACATACATGCTACACTCCTGTGTTTAAGTACTCATTAAGTCTAATGGAAATAATTTGCTTTGGGTGGTCCTCACCACATACACTAATTTCCATACAGTACTCTACAAGAAGCCAAGATTAGAGCAGGCCCCACAAAATGTGCTCTGCCAAGCAAGTCTGCTAACAGGGCTTGAACAAGCCAAGGCTCTGTTAAGATCAATGGTTTGGTTCACAGGGATATCCTATGCACACTCCTGCCAGTCACAGATTGCTGTGTAGGTCTTAACCCAGTCAGAAAGAGTGCAGCCTGCCAGGCTGTTGGATGCAGAAAAGCTCTCATGGGGCTGTGCTGCTCTGGCACCAGGAAGAGTGAGGAGCCCAGCCCAAGCCAAGTGGGTTGGAACATGCTGATAGCACAAGTGCCAAATCTCGTAACAGAGGGAAACTCTGGGGAAGATGAGCCTCTCCAACATAGCTTTCTTCCCTCCCCAGCATTACTTTCAGTCTTATCTGGCTCAGATTCAGGAGCTGGTTTTCATTCAGTCAAAATATCAAGTAGGCCCAAGAGAACTTCTCAGGCATCTTAGTCATTTGTAAGTGCGTGTCCTGGGAAGGCAATGCAGAACCAAAGCACCCTGGGCACAATACTGTGCAACACCCCTGACTCAGGAGCTTTCCTGGAGGAGTCCTGCACCACAGGAGCTGGATCAGGCAGGGGAGGAGCTGGCTGCAAACGTGCTGAGTGTCAGCAAACCCCTTCCCATCAGGGGGCTGAGGGAAAGGGCTGACACTGCCTCAACATTATCTCACTGATCAGCCGGTCCACGAGCTGCGTGGGATTTACCAGGACACAGAGCTGAGAAAAATCAGACCATGCTTAGCCAACTCAGCAAGAACACAGGAAGTTTTCAAGAGCAGAAGCCTTTTCTAAAATAGTATTAAAGTATGAAATATTAAAAATTGGAAATTACTATACATTATAGTGCTGGAGACTACCCCCAAAATTTCCTGTCTCAGCTCAACTTCACCCAGGACGTGAAAAACCTGTCCTGTTTGTTGATTTGTGCTGAACTGAAGCATTCCCCTTTCACAATGCCCTGTGGATTTGATGTAGGTATTTACATTTTCTCAACATGCTGGCTGTCACAAGTGCTGTCTTGATGTCATGCCCCAGCCAAAACAGGGAAGCCAGGGTCTCTTTATGGTCACACTGTCTCACCAGTAAGGCCAGTGAAATAGATGTGACCTTGTTATTTTCTTCTGCTCTTGCTGTCGTGGAAAATAATCATACCAGAATTGTGGCCACACTGAGCCACTCCTCATTTCTGATTTCTCTTCTCTGAGCAGATAAGAATGACCTAGGGCCTCTTAGTGTGTTTTACATCAAAGACTGATGAAGAGTCCTGACAGCCTTGATGTCACTGCTGTAAATAAACCATTAATCACACTGCCATTCCAGGGAACAGCCTTCTCCCAGAGGGCATGAACCTCCTTCAGGTCACTAATATAAACCACATCTCCACTAATCCTGTGGGGTGGAGGTAATGTCAGGGCTTTCAAGGTGGGCTGGCTCTGTGTCAGGGGGACACTCCATTACTCTCGTTGTAGTGCATAGGTCATTGTTATGGTTCCAGTGAATTGTAAGTAGTCAATGAATGGAGAAAAAGCTATAATGAATTGACTAAAGTGCATTGCAGAAGGAGTTACGGCAAGAAGTGGAAAGAATAGAAGGCTTGCTGTACTGTTAAATCTTCTGCTTTGGAGTTGAATACTGCATAAAACCTTAATATAGTGGTACAAGAGAAACAATAGGGCCAGTGATCTAGCAGACAACCAGAACAGGGTGGTTCTACTACATACAGCAAAGCCTACTACCATGAATAACAAAAATTATTAAAAATTGATCTAATTTTAAAATACGTGCCAGGCCACTGTCTTGCCAGCACTACTCTTCAATAAGATTGTCAGTGAAAATAACATATTTTATACATATAAACAAGCATTAAGTGTATATAAAATGCATGCTATAATATATAATACATTATAGGTATTGTATATTTACACACACATATACATATATATCAAAATAGCATACTAGTGAGGTTTAAAAATACGACTAAAACCAAAGTCAGGCAAACCTGACTCTGCAGCTGAATTGTTCAGCCATCATGGGTGAACTGCAAACAGAAATTTGGCCTTCTAACAGAATATCTTTTGCAATGGGAACTGCCTCATTAAGCAGGGCTGTCTACATGTCCAATGAAAAAGCAGCATAAAAATAATGATACAACAGAGCTGATTGCTGCCTCCCTGCTTTAGAGACTCCTGAAGGCAGTCTGTGATTCCCCAAAGTTTTTCAAAGTAGTCCTAAATCAGAGAGCTCAGGGCTACTCTAAACTACATGAATATATTTTTTCATACAATAAATTATATTTCTAAAAAGTGGTCCCAAGGGCATGTGAGCCAGATAGCACTGGCCACTTTCACACACTCCCTCCACACCACAGCCTGGCACAAAGACTGCTAACACAGCTTTCTGTGGCCAGAAGAAACCCCCACACTTTCCCTCTGGAGGATGAGCCTAAGCTTTAGGGCTGTGCACTGTGGTTTACATATTCAGTCCAGAGAGCACAGTTTAGAAGCCACAATCAAAAACCTCTGTAGAGCAGTGATGGCAATGAGTGGCTGCAGGAAGCTCAGGCACATCACATCCCTCCTCTTGGAAGGAGCTCTGTGGTACAGCCAAGAGGGGGTTCACACCATCCCCCAGGCCTCCCCCAGCTTCACCAGCTGTGCTGGTTTTAGGACTCCCAAATGAAATGCAATATCTCACAACTTGATTTCTCTAAATACTTTAAAACCTGACCCTTGCTAACCCAGGTGGACATAAAGCTGGATCTTCACAACCCAAGCTACTCTCCAAAGGCAGATTCCTTACAAGGAAACCACCCCACTGATCTGCTCTGCATGGCAGATGTGTGCCTCAAAAGCCCAAGCTCTCATCAGGACCACAAATACAGCTAATAAACTATTAACACCTCAGGCAACTAAATCACAACTCTGCTTGGCTCCATCTTTTTAAAACACAGGCAGTGCTGGGACTAAAATTGTGAACTTCCCCGGCTATAAATTTGGGTGATCCTCACTTGCCTTGTAACAATACAAACCAGGGTGTGTAGGGGTGTCTGTGTTAGCATAAGCCTGACTGTAAAAGCCTTACTCCCTTGCTTGATGCCTTAACCAGGACCAGAAGGTGAGATTGCTGTCTTGGAATGGAGTTTCTTAAGAGAAAAATGAACTAAAGAAATGTTTTACTCTGCCGAAGCACAGATTGTCTTTGGAGTCCAAAACACTGCTATTTAAAAATACCTTTTGCAAACCAAGGGTCATGAGTTTCCAAGCTGTCAAAAGAATCCCTCTCATTACTACCACACATAGGTCAGGATTTAGCACTGTCCAACAGTGAGATTCATGAGCTGGGCCTCCCACAAGCACCCCTGAGGAGATGAGCACAAGGTAAGCTGCCTTCCACCTCTGTCAACAGAAGCTCAGCTGCTTTCTCCTAAGCCTCATGTCACAGTCTGCATACTTAGTTTTTCAATACAACATTCATTTCAATTTTAACTTGTGAGTTTGTTTATATATCTACTTCGAATCTTTTCCATGCACCTCCAGCATAATCTGCTGAATTTAAGTTACAGGCCTGAATCCGTCTTCAGCACCAATTATTTTTTAAGTAGCAATAGTAAATAAAGGTGTGAAATTTTGAATTTTACCTTTTTGTTCATTTTTTAGGAATATTTTTATGAAGAATATAGTTTATAAAATAAGGAATGAAAATATGTGTTTAAACCATGTTTCATCTAATTAAGGAGACTAAATAAGGAGAAGTCGATTTGTTATAAATAAAAACACTTGGCTGACCTGCCCAATACATAGATTTAAAACTATTCCAACAGCCTGGGAAAATAAAAGAATATTAGCTTTATTACCACCTAAATTTGACTGAAATAAAGTTTCAGAATATACTTGTGAGCTGGACAGAAGGTACCTATGAAGTCTTGAGAAGCACATATTAGTTCTTCTTCTAACAGAGAATATCTCCATTTCTGGAGTTGCCAACGAGCACCTTGGTAAAAATGAACCCAGAAAATATGCACATGGTCCATACACAAAAGTCCTCAATCTGGAGTGAGACCCTCTGTGTCTCATCACATCTGTCAGTGCAGGCTTGCCACCACCCTTCCTACCATGCCCACTCTCTTACACCCTGTCACAGCCTTCCAGGGAGGCATCAGCGGGGTCTGCAGCTAAGGGGAGGCTGGGTTTGCTGCTCTTCAGCTGTCCTGCACATCCTTCCTTATTGCTGAGCCTGGACACAAGCAGCTGCTTCCCTTTTACCTCTTCCCTTTCCTGTAGAAAATGCAACAGCTCAGCATGGGAAAAACAGGCAGCAGGACCTACTGGTGATCCTAATCTGCTGCCAGCAACCTGATTCCCTCTAACCCTGGCTGACCTTGCACGGTGCCCAAACTGGTCCCAACACACTTGGCTTTCCTCTCCAAGCTATCAAATAGAGTTTACAGCTCTGAAGTAGCCTGGGATTTAAGAGGCTGTTTCAGATGATGTAGCCATCCATGGTCACCAGGAAGGCTCCACAGCTCCCTTCCAGTCCAGGGAAGAGCAATTGCTTTTAAACAAATGAATAATGTTTAGCATTAACTAAGAATGCCTCAGTCGGATGTGTATCAGAAAAGATCTTTCTTCTAAACAAAAGGGAAACTAAGTGTAACCAATAAATTTCAGTACTTTTAAAATGTAACACTGTTTTGGGAAGGGAAGAGAGGTACTCAGCATTAAAGATTAACACTACCTTATGAACAAGACTTCTTATGTGATATGCAAGGAAACATATATTTCTCAAAATTATAATTTACTTCCAATCTACATTCTACATAATGTAGGAAAATGCTGCATTTAAAGCATAGGGGTAAGGGAAAACTCCATGTGGAAGTACAGAGATTTGAAGCGTAAGCCTGCAAAATTTCAGACACAAAAGCAGCACATACTGACAATTTTTTTTTCTGATGTTTGCAAGTGATGAGCAACTGATGAGCAAAGCTGTACACAGTCACTTGAAACTGTTTCAGAATTATTGTTAATTACAAAGCCCTTGAATATACCTGTGAGCAAACCAGGTCCTTTTATTTATTTTGCTTTGGTCATACAATGTATGTTATCAGGAACAGCAATTTTCCCCCCAAAACAGAATTTCTGCTAGTTGAAATACACAGCCTCTCTTTCCAACCTACAATTTGTATTAAAGAATGGACATATTTAAAATTAATCAGGCCACTTTTTCATCTATTTCTGTAAGTGCTGCTAGCTATTGCATTTCTGTAACACATCATCAAGGAAATGGCCAGTGGGAACAAGAGTTCTGCAGATTGACAAGACAAGCAACATTTATTAAATACAAACTGTCGACTTTTGTACTTTAGATAAACACTTTGATTTAGGAGGGTCAGAGACAGGCAGAAGGTGTCAGCAGACAGATTGGAAGGTCTCTGGGACTTTTCAAGAGATTTATAAGTTCACTTTTGTTTAACTGCTTGCTTTTTAAGCATTTTGGTTTCTTTGAGGTATGCAAACCCAAGCTGACATACATCCTAATTTTGCTGTGTGCTGACTATGAAAGTTTAATAAAAACACTGCAAACTTTCACTGTTCTCCATGATTTAGCAGGAAATCTCAATAATCTTATAGGCAAAATGACCTCAAAATAACCTATGTATGCACCATAAAAACACAGAAACACAGCACAAAATGCTGCAACAAAGACCTGGGGTTTTTGAGTCAGCAGGCTGCAGTACATTTTGTGTGTAATGAAAGGTCATTGCTCTCCACATAGATAAAACTGTTGGATCAAACTTCTCCTCACCTGTGGGTAGGGGGAGAGGCTGCTGTTCTCTACTCAAACACATTTACTCTGCCAGCCCCAGAACTGATTCTAGCTCCAGGGAGAGGCTGTGGCAACAAAGCAGTTCTTACTCTCACTTATGTGAGAGATGTGGGGAACCAACAGCTGCTGAGGGAAAGGCAGATGCATGGGGTGCAGAAACATCTCTCTCTGTCCACACCCAGTTTTCCTTGTCCTTCCTCCTGCAGCATCTCCTGTGCCAGGGCTCGTCCTGAGGCAGGGAAAATCATCTCTCCTCGAGCTGCTCAGAAACCTTAGGCAGTGTAGGAACACTGCTGCCAAACAGCCTCCTTACAAACAGGAACTGCTGGCTGAAGCCCCCAGGCTCCAGCCTTTCCTGCATTTCATGGAGGATCTGCTGGTAAGGAAGGAGCCCTGTTCTCAAAGGCACCATCAGCATTTCTGATCTGGGCTCTGTTTCTGTCCCCACCACTGCTGTTGGACCACTTGTGAGGGAAGAGTTGTGGTGGAATTTTCTCTTAAAAGCTCACTTTTAAAAACAGCATCATGGAAAGTAGTTATTTGCCTTGACTTCGTATGAAAAAACACATACGAAGAGAAGGTAGTGGGACCCACCTCCTAGAATATCATGCCCAGTGCAATAACCTATCCTTGCTGTTGGAAGTAATTTAAAAGAACATTTTCAACTTTTCCAAACTGCTAGCCAGTTAAAAAAGGAGATTGCTAGTGGTGTTATAATAGCTGCTTACTTTTATTCATGATATCTGGTTTGCTGTATGTGTTTTCCTCCTCTTTTTGAAGAATAGGTTATTTCCTTGACCTTCACATGGTTTGGGAAAGAGGTTTGCATTTTAGATTTTCATTTTAATTTTTTTCTAGTGTTTAAAGAACAAAAATGAGACTGTAAGCTCTCTGGAGGATGTTCAAGGTACAAGCTGTGAGCCAGATGCAAGCTATAAAACTCCTGTTGAGAGTCCTTGTAGGCAGCTGTAGTCACCTATCTTTGGAGAACTCTGGTCCCAGTGTTCATTGAAGCTAAGCCCCTGGGCTCAAGGGAGAATATTTAATGCTCTGACCCAGGGCTTCCTTGGTGGTCATGCTTATCTTAAAAGCACTGATTGTTATCCATTTTTATGCAAATTAATTTTTCCCTCCAGAACTCCTGGCCAGGGAAGACTTTCATAAGATATCATGGGCTTCTACACATAAAATATTTATGATCAAGTCTTTCTTCAAATAAATGCAGCAGAGACATGGATATGCAGATTTACTAATATTGTTGCTTTCCATCTTGCATAGATTGAAATTATGGGTTTTTTACTGCATTAATCCCATGATCCATGAAAGAGATAAACCTGCTGCAATATTGCTGGAAAGTTCCCAGCCACCTCAATATATCCAAACCACAGATAAATCCAGCAAGCTCCCCATTGCAAAGTTAACATTGCTGGGTAAATGGTTTAAGTACCCAACTCTGTGTCAGGAACAACAAAGTCCGTGGCCCAAAATGCAAATCTTAACTGGGCTCACAGATATCATTAACTGTGCAACACACACACTAAAAGAATTATAATCTTGGTGTGCTCACTACTGTGAACCACCTTGACAGAGAGCCTCCCTGAGTTACAAACAGCCACATCCAGAGCTCTCAAGATACAGGAATTCATCAGCACCCCAATCAAAGGAGAGTTACACATCTCACATCTGCCCAGGAATGGATGAGAAGCGTGATAGGGCCCTGGTATGTTTTTTGTGAGGGTAGGTGCTTAAGAAAATAAGAAAAAAAGCATCAGGAAATGTAAAGAGGAGCACAAAGAGAGACTGAAGACTCTCAGATCCAAAAAAGCATTGGACAGTCCTTGGGTTTTGGGTCAGGTGCTGGGTCAGCAAAGTTTGGGCTGTTTCATCCCATGTGTGTCTGCAGGACTTTTGTGAATGCTTTGGGAATCAAAAGGATTGTGGTTAAGACATCCATGTCCATCACCACCATTGTGACTCACACCCTAGAATACCCTGCAATTTTGGTTACCAGCTGAGGTTGAAAGTAACTCCATGTCAAGACACTAAGTTAATTTGTGATGAGTCCTTGTCATAGTTCCAGAAGTCTGCAATAACTACTAGATACATTAAAAAATTATTTCTTTGTTCAAGATCCTTTTGTACATGTTATAGATGTGTAACTTAAATGTTACAAGGAGTCATGACTTGCATCTTAAATTGAAGCACAGGAGGCACCTCAGCTTACAATTATTTTCAAAGATTATTGGAATAAAATAACATCTTAAGTTAGCCCATAGGTCATTTCAAAACACTGTGCTGCACAGAAATATAAATGAGTGGGCTTTGGGTGTCTAATTCATTTAAGTGCTTTTCTTGCAAGTCTGTTGGTATCAGTCCTATTGGGCCAATTGCTGAGGAAAAATTATCTGTGTTCATTTAAATGTTAAGAGAGGCTCAGTGCTGAAAACTGTTTAATTGCATTAGACAGATGATACCAATTAGAATTTATACATAAATCAGAGGCAGAGTTAAATTAAAAAGTTAACAGATTTTGTTTAGATGGCTGTTACCGTGTTTCTGCTTACTACAAAAAGAGGGTATTTTTCCCTAAATGATTTTATTTGTTTGTACTGGCACAATGTGCTCAGCACAGGATCTATCACTATGTCCAAGTCATCTGCTAACTTCATCCACTTTTTCAGATGTTTATAGTTCCCTATCCTATATTGAGTGAAAAATGGACACCAAAGCCACAGGTTGACTTGAGCTGACCTAATATTTGATTGCCTGCGTCCCAATTCACTGGTGAGAGCTGGTGTTGACTTCCAAAAGTCTTCCACACAGCTTGTAATTGATTTCCATTTGACCTGCTGTGTTTAATTTTGTTCATCAATGAGTTTCTGGATCATCTTGGTTGTTTGTTTGTGAGGGGGTGAGGTCAGTGCACCATACGCAGATGTGGGTCCACAGGAGGTCACTGGCAACTGTTACCTACTGAGGGACCACCAAGGTCCATTTTAGATGAAGAAACAACTCTTTCACATCCATGAGCACCGGGAAACACCACAAAATTCAAAAGATGCCAAAATGAAAAAAGCATTCCTAATAAAAACTAACGTATTTGTCTTCACTATTTTATTTGACAAGTATTTTTGAACATTCAGAGACTTCAGTTTTCAGAGAGAAATCTGGGAAGACTTCATGCTGTTGATATAGCAGCTCTGGTGTCCATATGTGTCCTTAAATAATGGCACAAACATAGTATTAACAACAGATATGATTAGTCCTTTAGTAAGTACTTTAGGAATAAAATATTTCTGAGCAAGCACAACAGTGTGCTCCAAGGAGCCTGTTCTATCACCTACATTGTCCTCCCCTGTGCATAATTGAAGGTTCATTCATAAGGTCAAGGTAAATAATATCGAGGTGAAATTATCTCAGTCCATCAGGGCAAAATAATGATCAACTCTTCCAAAGGTATGACAATATCAGTAACCCAAAGAAATTCCTTACACTCCACTTCAGAACTCACCTTTCTGTGTGTGCAAACATGGCCATCTCTTATGTTGTTTAATCCTGTTAATAGAAGAAATACTTCTATTTCCAAACAAGTATTTCAAAGCTCATTGCATCCTGCAGGAAAGATGTAATTACTGGATGCTGTGAAGCATCACCCTTATTTACATGAAAGTGCTTCCTGTTAGCATGGTATCCTCCATTCCCTGGCCTCATATTTTGTCTGGTGCATGTGGCTAATCACTCTATAAACAGGAAGGACACTTGAAAGATCATCTAAATAAACCCTGGTGTGTATAATTCTCTGGTAGGTTAATGAGAAAGAAGTTGGCCAAAAAAAGAAAATTGTTATATGCAAGACAGCAGTTCTTATGAAAGTAAAAATGTCTTTGCATATGAGGCCACCATACTGACTAAAACCACTCCATAAGTAAAAATCTAAACAAAAGTAAAACCTAAACTTGGCTGTTATGTGTGTTTTCTCACAAGTAAAAGCACACAGATATGTTCAGTCCCCATGTGGCCCCAGGTGAAGCCAGAAGAGTTACACAGAAGGGATTATCTTGCAATCCATTTGCAATTAAGTGCTGTGCCACCTCTGCTCCCTTGTCAGCTGGTTTTATGACTCCTTCTGCACCTCCAAGATGCCCTAGGCAGACAGTGTGGTCTGGTACTGGGCACATCATAAGAAAATGCTAAAAAACTATCTAGTTTAAGACAGTAAAGCTGCTGAAAACTCTGCATAATTTGTCAACTTTTTGACCCTCTTCCAAAAACTCCCAGAGACTCTTGTTCTTCATATTAACTTCTATTTTCTAACACCGAAATCATTCAAATAAGCAATGCTATTTTACTTTAGTTCTCAGATTGGTCTTTATTCCATCCAGATGTTACTGCTCATACTCCTGTCTTCATTTAGAGCAACACTTTGTAGAATACCTAATCTTTAAGTCACTTTTACTTTAATTCACTGCTATATTTTTTAAATGACTGTGTTTGACATAAACCACTGGCTGGTTTCACAACTGTGGTGTCTCCACCTTTGGCAAACTGTTCACTTAGTTGTTCCATCCACCTTTAATGGAATTGCTGGAACCACTTAAAATCCATTAATATACTACAAATTACAGGCACAAATCATATCTGGAGAACTAGTGCAGTTGAGAAGGCTGAATAACTTCTACTCATAAGAAATCAGGTCCATTGCAAATGTGTAACTATAGTTTCCAAAAATGTTAGATTTTCCACAAATATTCAGAATTAAATCTATATTTTGAAATATTTATCCACTTTTGAGTCTCTCTTTTTTTTCTTTTTAGTTTTCATTTGCTAACACATTCTATGGCCTTCATTCATCAAATTTGTTGTCACTAACTCTCAGCTACAAATGCATCTTTACACACTGTATTAAGCAATTATAATGCCTTTTTTTTGTGTACACTTGCATATATATTATTCCCATCCATTCCACATAATAAAACATTCCTCAGGCACTAGATCATCTGCTTGCTTATGCCCCTTACTGAATTCCATCTTGATGTGCCAGACAAGAACCATTTCTTGGCTTTAGCCAGCCCAAGAAAAACTAACATCACCTCACAGCCAGCGCTGAAAGTCCAGCTGTTCAAAATGAAACTCACTTGAAACAACCTTAAAGTTCTCAGTTAACATCCTCAAATGCATTTTTTGAGAACTTAAAGGATTTAAGAATGTAGATTCTGGAATTAGACTAAGTCAACAAATTTAAGTAGTGAGGAAGGTTTGGACTATAATGCTTTGGAAGCCAATTTTAAATTTACAGAAATTGTAATTTTATCATGAAAACACATCATAATTTTCAAACATAACACAAGCACTTAAAGTAAATAGTTAGTATCCCTGCTTTATGGAGCCAAGCCACAGTAGGGTTTATACCCATGCTAAGCATGGGGGAGTGCCTTGGTGTGGCATTAAGTGAACCGACCCACTGCCTGTTGGGACTGCAGTCTCTTAATGCATGCCACAGCTCTGGCCAAAATCTGACCCTGATTATACTAGGACTGTTCTGGAGTTTCTTCCAAGTAGCCAAGACAGGAATTTATTCTGATATATTCAGTTCTCTCAGTCTTATTGCTGGTTTTGGGGGGGGTGAAGGAAAAAGCAATATGATCTGCCTCAACCATATAACCACCCTGTATCACTGAGACTTTCCACCCCATCCTAACACTCTTAACATATTTGCACATCTTCCACTCACCCTTTTTTCCCAAGATAACAAGCAATGCTGAAATTGAATATGACAGCTGTTGCTACCTCAAAAATACACCCTGCCTTGAATGTTCCATTTCTTTCCTCCTCCCAAAATATAGCCTGTAGAGCATTTTGCTGTTGAAACACTTTATACTTGTATTATCTTTGCTCGTTTTCTCCTCCATTTTCCCTTTCTTTTGTGCCTCCTTCCTGGGAGGAAGTTACTTGCTGGAAAGCTGAATGTCTTTGGACTTGTGCTGGAAAGAAGTCAACTGCTGCAGGTGTCCAAACTCTCCAGAACCTGATACTTCCTTACAGGCCAGGGTGGGGAAGAAGTTTCATATTTCACCTTTTCTGCTATTGCAATGGACTCATGCAAATGGTGTCTGTTTGCAACACAAGAGGGATCCATATAACTCCCAGCATCTCTTGCTGCTGTTTGGTTTGTGCTGAGAAGCACTATTACCCCAGACTCCTTGAATCAGCTGCAGCTGCAGCATAAAGAGAGTGTAACACTGTTTTTTCTCCCTCCAGAATCACAAACTCCTTCCTGGAGCTTACTCCCTGCTCCTCCATGCCATGAATGCAGACCCACACCATGCAACTCTCACATCCCAAGTCATAAAAAGTCCATGCAGATCTTATCCCGTTCCAATTAATTGTACGGCTCAGTCTCTCAGTCAGTCTTTGAGACTTTTTCTTTCTTTGGAGACTTATGGGACCAGAAAGAAGCCAAATATTCAGACCTCAGGGCTCCCCTAAGAAGGATCCAGTTTCCAGAGAGAAATATTGATTACAAGCAGCATTCAGGCAACCACGTGTTTTAGGTTTCTGCTCTCAGGCCAGCATGGAATAGAGGCAACAGCCCCAGCTTTGTCTCAGCAGCTTTATACCATCTTGGCTTCTCCAGTGAGCTTTCCTGACTGATGCTGACATGAAAGAAAGAGAGGAGAAAAAGAGAGATGTGTGTGGGCTACAGGGTTTTGTGTTTAATACAGCCAAGAAGCAAGAAGGAAGAAATCCTTCAAAAATCTTCAAAATGCAGCATAAGACTGAGTAAGGGATTTGATGGCACTGATTTATTGTCAGGGAAAGAGACAAGTATGCACAAGTAGAAACATCTATTTTCACTGCTGTTCTGATAGACAAGATTCAGTTTTAAAGATTGGCCAAGACCTTCAACAGCTCTGGTTTGTCCCATGTCATGTTCAGCTCATCTGTCAGAGACTGGCAGGCAGTGTTGTCTTTATCAAAAGAAAGAAAAATCACACCAAGAATTCAAACTGAAAGATGTGATCTGCCATAATAAGAAAACAATTAATTTTTTTCCTCTGACTTTTCCCAAAAATTTGAAAGCTGTGCTGTCTCCAAATAAATAAGATAAATGAGACTCGAATCTGCATTATGTTAGCAGAAACCACCTGGAGTTAATTACAACTAGATAAAGGGATGACTTGTCTTTTGGTCCAAATCTTCTGTCTTTGAGGCCCATGTCTGTTAAAAACCACACAAAAGAAAGATTTCAGCACTGATTTATTCTGTGATAGGCAATGGAGGGCACTCATGCCCGTTCCACTCCTGTGTGCTTCCATAGCTGCAGCCCTTGGTACTACATGATTTGCCTTACCTTCACAATTTACTGGATTTTGGTGGGGGTGAACTGCACAACTTAATTAAAATGCTTCCCCTAACAGATCATGTGTGTACGCTCATGTATTGCACTGGTTTTCATTCTTCAACAGCTTCTTTCTTTCAGGAAATAATTTTTTAAAATCAAAGTAAAAAACGCAGTTTTTCCTTTGGCCACTAGTGCCATTATTAGTTGCATATTAAACTTTTATAAGAGTCCAGAAATCATGTTTTTTCTATATCAAACTCATCCTTGAAGATCTTGCCTTTCAGACAAGTCTACTGTTCTGATTCATGTTAGAGATGGGACAACACAAAGAATGATCTGACAGCACATTTTAAAAAGAAATATTTTTTTTGGGGTGGCAGATATCTTTGGGGTTTTATATCTGATGTACCCTAGTTTGTTGGCAAATTTTGTGTGTGCACACCAGACCTGATGGCTGTATTACTTGCCAGAAAATGTTTCCCAACTAAAGCAAAGTATATCAGATTGATTGTGCATTATCTCCTAATGGTTTCTAAGCAGTGACTTCATCAAGGCTCTGACACACAGTTAGCAGTTCATGCAGACTAAATAACATTGTGCAGAACTTCCTTTGTTCTAAAGCCTGTTTTTCATGTAGAGAAGGGATTCAAGGCTTATCCCAGACTAGGTCCCTTTGATTAAACACTATGTAATTCTATTTTTCTGCTGTGTGCCAACAACAATCACCGTATCTATCAGTTCAGCCGCATAGCTGTCAAATTCAGATGCTGCATTTACTTTTCTAAAGCCATTATCACCGGATTTGTTCACCTAATTTCAGTGTAGTTACAAGACAGGGCCATACTATGGACTTCTTGTGCTACTGTCACATCTAATTTGATCATTTTCTGCTAAGTTAAAGTCTAACCTGCCAGACTTTTGACAAATCAGAAAACCATTTCACTCTTTCTTTAACATCTCATCTCACACAAGGGTTTGTAAACAGACAGGTTCTCTGAGTGATCTACTCCATTACTGCTGTAACAGAGAGGGGAAAAGTACGAGCCAGTGTCCTCCAGACAGCAGTGTGAGAGCTGTGACCACATGCAAAGAGCCAAAAAACCGAATCCAAATGCTACCAAATCACGTAAGTATTTGAACATGCTGGTTTTACTCACAATCAAGTCCTTCCCTTTTCACCAGGTGTGTCTCCACAGCCTGAGGCAGAGAGCTGCCAGGAAGTTTTCTTGAGGGGCATAGCACCCCACAGAAGAGCTTTGCTGCCAAGAACTGTTTCTTTATTTTACTGTTTAAGTGTTGTTTAACAGTTTTCTGCTAATGTACCTGAAAGTCTGAAACTGGCTTGTACCCAGCCATGTAGATACAGTCTTTGTTCATTTAAACTCTCCAAAGCTCTGTTCTCCCTGTTTTCCATTATTTGTCTCTTGCTTCTACACCTCTTTGCTGCAATTTCCTGGCCAGTGCAGCAGTGAACAGCAGCAAGGTCATGATATGGCTCCAGGGTCCCTGCAACCACAATAATGAGAGGCAGAACAGCATCCTGTAGCATGTGTTGGTAATCCACTGCTGCTCCAAAGAGCATGGGGAGCCAGGTGAGTTCCAGCCACTTCTCAGAGTACCCTAGGAGAGGATAGGGAGAGGTGGTAGCAATGGGTTTGACAGGAAGTTTTGAGTAGACTGAGGGTCAGCATGGGGAATTGTGCTTGGCTGTGGAGGAATTCAAAATGCAGAGATGTGTGAGTTGTGCAGAGACATGCTGGGGAAATGCCCTGAGAACCAGCCCTGAGTGGACACGAAACCCAGCAATCTTCACAGCTTGATGAATATCTGCCATTTTGACGGGAAATGCCAAATGCCTTAAATTAATTATGTCTTTAACCTTTTCCTGCTGAAGAGAGTGCATTGGCCCATTTGAAATAATGAAGCTTGGACAAACAAACAAGAACTGAAAAGGGTAAAGTCATTGCTGTTAATCAATCTTCAGTGAAATTAATGGATATTTCCACTCCTTCTTCCCCTTTACCCCTGCTCCAGTTTATTTCCACAGAGCAGAGTCCATATTTCAAATGATTTTGCAGTAGCCTCACCACATAAAAGCCTCAGAAAATGAAAGAAGTGGCAATTCAACAGCAATAGTCAATATTGCTGAATATTGTGAAGTGGTAGATTTAAGGTGCCTTAGAAAGCTGCACCAGATAAGGAAGCAAGTCTGCTGCTGGGGAAGTGCTGTCAAAGTGGTACCACACAAGGACAAGCAAATCATAGTCATAATCCCAAAGTGGCCTCTAAGGGGCAGTAATGTTGGAACAAATCAGAGCAGCCAAATGGAAAAATTATAAATAAATACGTTTTTAAGCAAAGAGAGGCTGACATGGGAAGGCCATGAAAGGCCAGAAAAAGCACAGAAGAAAACTAGTAGCAAAAGTCCTAAAGGTTCATTGTCATTCAGAAACACTGGGAAACAGTCATCAGAAATTATTGTCCTCATGTTCCCTGAAGGGAAAGAATATCTAGATTAGACACGGTTCATGAAGGAATTATCACATAGACCTTCAAATCAAGTGCTGATATATTCTTTACAGGCAGAACTTCCAGTGCATAGACTGAGCATTGGCCTTAGTGTCAAGTTTGTCTCTTTTGTAGACATCAGGGAGAAAATAGCATTGCTGAAACCCTCAACTATTATTTTAAAAAACAGCTTAGCTGCGCAGAATGATCAGTAAAGCTTGAAAAGATTTAGAAATTTGGTGAGAGAATGAACTAATGCTAAGTCGACTGAGAAAAACTACTCTCTCCTAAATTACAGCTGATTTATAGAAGTTTGTTATAAGAAGTAGTTTAGTCTGAGACAAAGTACCTACCATTATGCTACCAGGCAAACTAGAAGAGTTTTAAGGGATTACCCTTTGAGAACAATCTCTATTCAGATATAAATCAAATTCTAAACTGAATAAATCAAGTCTTTTGTTGAGGTGGTTATTTGAAGCACATTTTTGGCTGTGTTCTTGATATCTGTATTTTCACTTTTTTTCAATTTTTTTTTCAGAATCCTTTTCAAAATTTGGCTTGGACTAAGTTTTGTATTTGAAAGAGCCTGTTTACATGAGTACACGTAAATATACAGAATGTTTTACATTTAACAGTTATATGCACTGAACCACAAATTCCAGGGTAAGACTACTCGTCATTTAAGCAAGGATATATCTTCCCAGATTTAAATTTCTTTGCAAGCTTCCAGTCAATATTCACTTTTCCAGAAAAGGGGAAGAGTGACATAGAATAAAGGATCAACTGGTAAATCTCCCTTTCTTTTATCTGTCCCCAGCTTCATAGGAGAATCTGAGGAAATTGTATTCACACTGGGACCTGTTGGGGCAGTGAAGAAAAGTGGAGTGATGTCTGGCTGTGCTGAAAATTACTTTGTGATATAAGAAAGCTTCCTGTGATGTTTCCCAGAAAATCTAACCCGAATTGCTCTTCTGAAAGATGCTTTCAACATACAAACTGACATTTGGGAAAGCTAGGCTTTGCCCAGGAGACTCTCTGTCCCCATTCTATCAAAATAGCAGGTAGGTTTTGAGAACATATATTATATAAGCACAGACATATGTTTAAACATGCTTAGTTTATTTATTCATCTGTATCCACAGATGTCACCAGCCAGGCAACCACTGGGCTTATGTTAGTGTTACTGCCTGATGTAAAAACACTGATCATCAACTTGCACAGGATACAAGCACACTGAGACAGTACGGACTTCATTTTGATATCTAACAAGGATGCTAATGTTCATTAATTATTGCCAGAGTTCAGAGGAAAAGTTATTCAGTGAAGATATTTACTTTTAGGTTGTTTCCTAGAACTAAATATCAGAGCAGAAGAAGGTCCAAGTAAAAAAAAAAGTCCAAATGGTTACTTTTTCCCAGGAATAAAACTGACTCAAAACCTCAATATCTTTGGGATATTGACAGTTGTTTGTATAATCAGTGAAGAAATAGCTGTCAATATTGACCTGTAAAAACATCATTAGAGTTCTGGTCTAACACTCTTAAGTTTATTTCTAAAGTTCAGAGAATCCTTTGTGGGTGACATCCATTCATTGACTCAAGATTTGTTTTGCAATTAGATTTATACTTCTGTTTTGGAGAAAGAAAGCTGGGATCTTTCAGAAACAGAGGGCTGACAAACTGTCTTAATTATAGTCATGAGTCTCTCAGATCAAGCCCTGTCAAAGGCCAGCAAAGTGGGTAAAATACTCCAGAAGCATAAAATAACATTTTCTGCAGCAAATCACTGCCCTTTCATCATAAATCTCAAAGATCTTTTAACCTTTGGGATATATTACTTTCACAAAAAATAGGAATAGAGTTGCTTACTTAACTTCTCAGAGAATGAAGAGTGAGTATGGAGACAATTTTTTCCAAGAACTTCATGTAAAATATTTTATGGATTACTTTTCCTAATTCCTATTCTTAAACTATTGCAAATGCAGCAGCCTGTCAATTGCAATTACTGAGAATGAGAGATGACCAGTAGGTCATTGTTCCTAGATATCCTAAACATGTCAGCTTTCATTATTGTATCTTAATATCATCCTTTCTCCTATTGCTATTTGCCTTCTACCACACACTGGTGCCTGTTGCTTTTTTGGGTGAAATTCCTAGTTATTGAGCAGGACTAATTTATAGCTAGGCATGAAAACACATTCTTGAAAGCAGTAGGGTGACTGGTAAAAGCTATTGTTTGGGTTAAAGCATAATTGAATGTTTAAGCTACATTAGACTTGTCCCTTATTTCTCAAAGCCTTGATCTCCCCAGTCCCTCTCAGTACTTCTATGATTTGGGATCCAGTGCCAAAACCTGATGTTATATTGCTGTGTTGTCACAAACTGGTACAGAAAGCAGAAGTACTTTGGCCCTTGATTTTGGTCAAGTTTTCACAAAGAGATTATTCTTTCAATAAGTGTGAATCCATGTGCCCAGTGATGACCTCTCACTGCAGCTGCCGTGTGTCTTAGGGAGAAGAGGAGTCAAATAAGGCAAATTTCTGTCCTTCTTCCTCTCTCCCAGAGCTCCCTGGCTTGACTGTTTGCCAGGATCCACAGCTCGGGTCAGACTGGGAGAACAGCTGGGGTCCAAGGTCACACTACAGGGCTAGTGGGAGATGTTTGCTGGGGCCTGGAGGGGAGAGGAGATGGAGAATGTAATGAGCTCAGAGAATGGGGATCTTGACAGGAAAATGCACTGAGGGCAAGGAGATGAATGCACATGGGCATTCAAAGAACAGGGGAGTTTTCTTTTTTCTGCAGAAGCCAGACCCCATTTCTCTATCAAGCTATACAAACATAAGTTAGAAGTAGAATGAAAATACATTTACTGAGTGCAAGTAATTGAATTAGAGAATATAATGGAAATTAATTCACCAGCAGCTGTCCTAAAATCACCAGAAGTTAGTTTATTATTGCCACAGGCCATCACATGGGAAAAACTTTCTGTTTGGTTTCTAAAATGTTTTATTATGGGGAAAAAAACGTATCCACTGGATTTTTGTAGTTTCTGATGTTTTATGCTAGACCAAGCTGTGACTACACCCAATGTCTGCATTTCCCATTAGTCAGCTTTGAGGGAATGCAGGTAAGTTGCTCCTTCCCTACCTCAGAAAAGCTGGACAAAGAAGGCTCTGAACTGGGGAGAAAACTTCAGATATCTTCTGTGGCAGGAAAAGTATCATGTTAGCATGGGTAGGAGCTATTTCTAATAAAAAATGTACCAGGAAGAGTAAACAGAAAGGTTCTTTGGATTACTGCAAAACTTTAACTGATAACACAGTTAACACAGAGACAACTCCACAGGGATGCTCAGATGCAGTCAAGATGGGCTTCTTACAAAGTTAAGTCAACATGGCACAGCAAAAAGCAGTCCCCAAGCCCTGGGGCCAAGGCCATTCCAGGCCACCGCACTCTCCACAGGGAATCTTTTTGCAGTGGCATTTTGCCATGTGTCAACCCTTTGTTTCACCACCTTCCAGTAGCCTCTTTGCTCCTCAGTTGTTCTGCCTGGACATCTACCTACAGCAGTGTTTGCTAAGCAAAGGCTAACGGTGAGAACGGCAGTCACGATGTGGGCAGGGGGAAAAGAAAAAACATGGATGCAGGGAAAGAGACTGGAGCTAAAAGAGATGCTGTGATCAAAAAACAGAGAAACCAAAGGAAGGGCAGGCTCACTGCAAGAAAAAACTTGAGATACAAGGTGGCATCCCTAAGTGGGACCTCTCCCTTGCTGAGAGAAGCCCCAGGATCTGACCAGGAAAAGAAAGACAGACTGAAAGTCAGGAGGCAGGAAAAGGGGCATGTGAGCACAAGACTCAGTAGCACACACAGGCAAGGCATCACCTCTGGCACCTGTACCTAATAAATTGAGGTAGCTGCTCACCCTTGGCCAGAGTGGGGTGCTGTGGTGTGGAGGGCACTACTGCATGCAGTCTCTCAGGACACAGTGTGGTGACCACCTGCCCTTGATTGCCTGAGGAAGCCAAGAGGGAAGAACTGCACCCTAGACACTTTTCTGGGAAGTGCATTTACTATATGTAGCAGAATATATATATATATATATATATAAAAGCAGTACAACCCCCTATTTACTACAAGGCACGTGAAGAACTGAGCTTAGCACCACTCCCTGCTTAGCTTCAAGTTAAGAGTGAAAAGGAAAGAATTCTCAAAAAGCAGCTTTGAATCCTGTTTTTTTCCACCTCTGGCCCCATATGGAGCAGTTCTGCATGCGCTGGGCAGTTGCAAGTGTGCCTTCCGTTTGCACAGCTGTGAGCCCTGCAGTTTAGTGCTCCCACAGAAAGATCTGCCTCACACAAACAAACAACATAACTTTGGTATGTTTAAGGAAGAAAGGCACTTCTGTTTAGTATAAAGAAGTGAGTCAGGTTTCTCTACTACTTTCTTCTTACATGATTAGATAGAGAAGCTGATAAAAATAATTTCCAGCAAAAAAAATCCCAGTTTCTCCTATTATTTTGCAATTATTTTCTTTCAGGCAATCTCTCCCATATTAACAGTTTTCCTTTTGTGTCTACAGCTGCTGCCCCCAGCCCACACCTCTCCTTCTTTGAGTTTTGTAATGACTCAACCCCAGGAGGTGGCTCAGGCATGACCATAAGCTCAGTTGATATCTGAGCCCTGTTACTGAAAGCTGCTCCAGAGAGAGAAGAGCAGAAGAGCAGATCCTCTGAGCCCTTACATCACAAGGGAAGTTACACATTCTGCACTCCTAGAAGCACAGGGGAGATGAGACTTTCAGATGTGTCAAAACAACCAACCTAGCCATCAGTCTTTTCCTACATGGCTTGTACAACAGCCCGTTTGCCACGCATCCCTAAAGTGTGACTCTCCTAACATTGTAAAACCATCTGAGCTAAAATATGGGAAACTCAGACAAAGCGTTACAGACAGTAACATCCCTTAGTTTTGCAAAATGAGCATGTTTTATGAATATGGACATTTTATAGTGATACAAGGGAAGCTGCAACTCACTGTCTGCACTAGGCACTTGGAGCTTCTGGAATGCTTTCCCAGCAAAAGCACACACTATGAAGGACAAAACAGTGGCTGTGCAAGAAAATACTTCAAATTTGGAATTAAATGAAACCTGAGGCAAAACCAGCATTCAAGACACATCCTAAATCATTCACTCTACTGCCTTTAGGACTGAGGAGATCAGCAAAAAGTCAGCCCTGTGAGTGGCTTCACTAGGTCCTTTGGTACAGCCCACATGCACAAGGCCAGCTCTGTAGCTCAGTGTTGGGAGAGGTCATAGCTCCCCTGCCTGTTCCTGCAGAGGTCCTGGTGTTGTTCTTAGCTGAGGCCTTCCAGAAGGCTGTTAGTCTGTTCAACCTTTTTGCCTGAGCCTAAAAACTCCTTGTGTCATCTTTTCCCTGTATCTGCATCTGAACTGGGCTGGCTCCTTAGCAAGTCTCTTCTCCAATACACACCACAGGCATTTTAGTAAACCTCTGTGTACTGATAGCTGCTTTCTTTTGATTTACTGAGCTTTAAAATGTCAAAAATCACAGCATAGAGCTTCCTGAACTGTGTAACCAGTCACATGGACAAATTTGGGCAGAGGAGGGAAAATGCAAGCAGAAAAAACCTGTCCCTCTTGAATGTAGAGAGCACCATGATTCTATTTCATACATGTAAGAACTGCAAATGGCAGCACAGGTCCTTGTCTGCAGCTCTGCATCCCTCCTAGTGCAAAATCACCTGGAAAACTCTGTGAGCCTTAGAACTGACAAAGCCTGGAGGTACTGGAAGAGGAATATCCCCCATCAGGTATTCTGGTTGGTGTTTGCACAGTGGAAAATTCAGAGGTAGAAAATACCCATTTCTACCACATGGGACTGACCAAGGACTAACAAATCCCAGCCCAAGCACCATCTGCTCTCCCTCCTGCTGGGTCCTTTGGGGTACCCCGACCAGGCCTTGTACCCATGGATGAAGGCTCCTTGAGAGCCCAGTGCAGTGAGGCGCACAAGTAGGTCCTTCACATGCCCTGGGACAGCAGCAGGGAAAGGGACTGGGGTACACCTATTCCCCACTGCACCTCCCACATCCCATGGGACTGCCACACCACCCTTGACTCTTTTTGTTTAGAAAAGGGATTTCATTGTCAATGTTAAGTCTTACAAGACAGTGCAGAATTTGGTATTTGCTAAAACCAACCATAGCAGAGACTTATTCATCCAATTTCTTTGCTTGCACCCCAGGACATCAGACACATCACTTTGGTGCATCATTTTGCAGGTGAGAGCACCCCAAAATAACAGTTGTCTCTGCTGTGGATTTGCTGGCATGTGTGGGGGCTAGCACCAGGTTTACTCAGGGAATGCATGCAGGAAACAGAGCAGTCCTTGGACTGTGGGGGAAAACGGGGCCTGTGTTTAAAAGGATGCAGAGAAGCATGACAAATCACTAAGTGGGGTTTTATGGGCTTGTGTGCTTTATTGTGCTGTTTTTCCCTAAGCTCCTGTCTTCAGATGTTGGCAGCAGGTGACAAGTTCTCTAGCCAGTTATAGAGGGACAACTGTGTGAGTACCACCATGCAGGGTGAAACTAACCTCTCACTCATCTTTAAACTGAAATGACAAGGAAGCTAAGATATAGGGGCAGAAACCTTCAAGGTGGAAGGGCCAACATAAGAAATAAGAAATGGCAGTGTTTCAGTGGAGGATGCTAACCATTTTGAGTGTTTTCCTTTGGAAGCAGTGAAATGAAGAAGTGATGACAAACGGAGATAAGGGTAACCTATCAGCATTCCTTGTAAAGCATATGGCCCTGTAAATGTGAGTTCACTGCCTGATAGCATCCATTATTGTACATTCTGTATGCTGTGGGACTTTTCAGCAGATGCTGCTGAATCTGCCTCTCCTGCTCTGTGTTTTATTATATGGATTACAGCCTTCAAAGTTGTGAGCTGGCTTTCCTTAGATTTAAAAAAAAAGAAAGAAAAGGCAATTGTCTGAGCTGTTTTTGAGTTGACTTACAACTAGTGTGACCCTGAAATCTTAAGACAAAGCATCCTGCCATTTATTTACTTCTGAACTTCTCCCCAGGTTGTTTAAAACCAAACAAGTATGGAAAAACTGAAAAAGCACCACACTGGAAATCAACAACATGATAGCTTGAAACCTGTATAACACTTTCAGAAAATTCCTTTGCTATTAGCCATGGTTTGCTGGAAAATGCACAGCAAAGCCTAGCAGGGGCTGGGGGTCTCCTCCTCACAGAGCCCTTTTTTCCCCACACTTTTCAGTATGTTGACATTAAGTTCAAAGGCAGGTCTCTGGGAGAGCTGTTTTGTCAGATGGGGTGGGTGTCTGCTGGGAGATGTGGCTGATAAACTGGTGAGTTGGCTCCATGCACAGCATCATGGAATGGGACAGTTCAGCCCTGTACTCCTTATTTATTTACACAGTAGCTCATGGAGATTTAAATGAGGAAAGAAAGTTTTGGGAGCCCAGAACACAATGCCACCAAAAGTGTTCCGGTGCCAAAAAAGACTGAGTAGTTAAGCCTGTCAGAGTCTGGATCTCTGTGTGCAGGTCAGCTAAAAAAAGCTTCCTGTTCTAGTTTTGTTATTATTTTTCACTTGATTTACCAGCAAGCTACCCAAGTATCAAAGCCTACACAAAACAGTAGCTAGCAGTATGACAAGGCCACCTTCAACATGCTAGGTATCACTTTCAAAATAAATACCATACTTTTGAAGCAAAACTGAGTTTCCTGGTAGAAAGCCATGTTTCCCAGCCATCTCTACCGCTTCCCAGGAGGTAGTAATTGAGGTATGGAGCAGCCATGCCCTGCTGGGGACGAGATGCAACCAAACAGTCACAGAGGAGAAGGATGGGGGAGAGAGGACAGGCAGAAGGGGTCCAGGAGGAATCCATCTCCCCTAATCATTTCTGGTAGGGATGGCTCACAACAGCACACACCATCACCAAGGGGAGGGAAATGCATCCCATTTCAGCTGAAGATTTGCTTCCTCCTTGGAGGACCTAGCTCATTAAATTAACTAGGCTGTTTCCTGTAATTAATTTCTAGTCTGCTATAGAACATATCTCCATTATGTTACAGCCCACTTAAGATATACAACAAAATTTTGAGGCCTTAATTAGAAAAAATCAAATTAACTTACTTTTAAAACTTTTGAAAACAAGTATATCACAAAGTTCCCACTATATTTCCTACAAGGTTGAAGCATTTTCCTTTCTAGGAAAGACTTGCTTTTGCTACCTCTGCATACTCTGTGTTTGCTAAAGTAAGAATTTTTCTCTTAGCATTCATGCAGTTCCTCAAGTTTTACTTCTCTGTCTCCAATCAGTAGAAGAGTCTGCAAAACACTTAAACACAAGGTATCAACACTCACCAAGTTATTTGAAAACATTTGAAAACTGTGAAAGCGCCATAAAAAAAAAGTGCAATTATATGATGAAAAGAGTGAATGAAATATAGAACATGCAGGAAAAAAAATCCCATTGATGTAACAAGAAATCTGAAATTGCTAAAGTAACTTTTTCAAATACAGAGATGAAATTAGCTTTCCACTGAATCATGAGCTTTTTGTTTAAGGGAAATGTTTCTTTAAGAAGAGCAAGAAACCAAGCTGGGCAGAAGATCTGTTTTCCCTCTTTAATTAATCCCTGTCTCAAACTTTGAAGACCTTTCTGCCCACTGTTTTAAGGCAACATAATTTATCTTGAGTGAATAGGGATCCATTTAGTGGTGTCCACAGTAATTCAATTCTTTCTGCAAAGTCAGTATCCCCCCATCCTTGATAAGACTGGCAGATTTCAGTCCAAACTATCACTGCTAAATGTCTTCACAAACATCAGCCTGGCCTTGAGGGAAGGGAAATCTGTAGAAACTTTTAGGTAGGATGGCATGGAGCTTAAGAAAACACTGGAAGCAGATTTATACGCTGCTTGGTTTCTATCTTCTTGCAGGGCAGAATTTGCAAAGCTGTTGCAATGCTGCAATTGTTTTGTCATCTCAGATGAATTATCAAAAGCACTTGGCTTCTCCTAAGGCATAAAAGTGATTTTCTGCAAAGTGTTCAGATGCAAGCTTGTAAGAAAGTTATCTATTTATTTCACTAGGAAAAAAAACTGACTGAAGTCATAAAACTGGTAATGCAGTTAATCATGATATTAAATATCAAGTGAGAATGTGTTTCATAAAAGAAAACATATTCCAAATACAGCAAAATTTACAAGTTAGAAGAAGTACTGTATCATTTAGAAGCCCTCTTGGTATGGTCATTTTCCCATAAATGTAATATTTTGATTGGAAAACCAAGCACACAAATGCAGTAGCTTGACTTTACAAGGTATGGCACAAATTAAATGGAGCATTTAACACTGAACATGCAATTTTTACTATAGTGGTGCCCAGAAAGTCACATTTCATATACACAGGATTGTTAGAACTAACTTGGAAAAGGGACACTTCACAAGTTATTTGCTTCTAGCTTTCCACAGTAATTAACAATTAACAGCTCAATAGCTGCTGTTAAAACATCTTTTCCTTGTACTTACACTACAACTGGATTAATCCCAGCTGACTTGACTCTGACAGTGAGGGTTAAAGAGATTTTTATTTTTATCCCGTATAATGAAGTTTCACTGGTAACTAAAACTGACGAGAAAAATATAATCAAAACCAAGTTTTGCTGAATATTTTATAGATATCATGAAAGACGTATCTCCCACTGTGTTTTTAAGGACTTATTTCAGAAGTAGTGTTTCAGTGCTTTATCAAAAACAGTTGGATGTTTCATTGGTTTTGGTTTCATTTTTTTCAGCTGGGTGCTGAACGCCAACACTTGCTACTCAGATTTTTCTAAACATTTCAATTAAATTGATATAAAGCAGAAAAGTGCAGATAACCCCTCAAGTCAATGTCATTTAACACCGGTTTCTCGCTGGTTTTAGCCTGATACCTTTATGTTGCAGCAAACTGGCCAAAACCTACAATGGACAAGAGAGGGAGCTGTTCTGCTGCGTCTTCTCTGCAGAAGTGTGCTTACTTTCCTTAAAATTCAAAACTGTTTCCAGGATTTCATAACACAGGAAGCAGAAGTTATTTGTTCTGCAGAAGATTAAATATTGAGCAACGTTGTTTAAAAAAAAAAAAAAAAAAAGTCAAATAAAAAATCCTCACAACAACTCAAACCCAAACAAAAGCAAACAAACAAGTTCCATTTCCCTTCATGTCCAAACTCTTACTCTTTTTTAAAGTCACCTTTTCATATTGAGTTGGAGATCCTTCCCTCCCCCTTTCTAAAGTGTGGAGATTGGGGGAGAAATAGTCTTTTTTAAGGCTTCGTTACAAAAAAAAAGAAGAAACGTGAAGGCTCTTTTTTTCCCTGAACATCCCTGGATCGCCCAGCCGAAATGTTAACGTGCTCCTGCTGCATGGCATTGTTGTTTGAGTGCAGTTCCCAAGCTTTACCTTGCCTGGTCTCAGAGCAGCTCCGCTGCACCAATACAGATCAAATTGCAAGCCGAGATGCTTCAGCAGCTCTGTGGCCAGGGACTCAGATGCTCCATGTGCTCCCTAAGGGAGCCACGTCAGCACAGCCCTGCCCGGACAGCCAGCCTGGACCACGCTCAGGCAGCATCCCATGGGGATAGGGCGAGTTCAGGCACTGCTCAGCGTCGCTGCTGAGCCAGACCTGGGTACTTCTGGCAAATGTCTGCTGCTGCACACCTTTGGGAAGGCACACCACCACTGCTGCTACCCAAGAGAGGAAGAGCACGAGCAGCGATACTCCACATCTCCCCCCGGCACCTCTTCAGCTCTGGGAACGATGTTAATAGATGTAAAGAATACAACAAACAAATAAAGGACAGGCAGGGTTGGGGAGCAAGCAGAGGGTTGGGAAGGGTCAGAGGGATCACACACTGGGAGCACTGGGACCCCACCACATCACAACAACACAGAGCCCCTTCCCTCCCAGCAACAGACTTCAGGCTGGATTGCAGTGAGGAAAGGACCAAGCTCTTGAAGAGATACATATGAGGTCCAAAGCCAGCATTTTGCTGATGTTCAGTACAGCCAGCAGGCCATTTGAACATGAACTTCATGCTAGGTTTTGAGATGTGCTTGCCTAGCAGAGATAAACAGCAAACTCCAAGTTCTGAGGGTGAATAGTACTTTTAAAAATATCATTCCGCTTTCAGGAAAACTGCAGCAGTTTCCTCACTCATGTCTGGGCCTACTTGAACTCCCTCCTCCAAAACAACCCCACCCAGAGATGGCTGCTATCCCGGGAAATGTTTTACCTCAGCACAGCTTGTATTTTGAGGAGGCAGACTGCAAGCTGTACTCACATTTTCTGTTTTTCAGTTTTTTTCCTTTCTTTCCTAATTGTACCATTTGACTCAAAACCAAGAGACACCTATTCCCTAGGAATGAAAAACATTGAGCTATGCTATAAACAAAGTATTTGCTGGACTCTAATGATGCTTCTTGTCCGTCTGCGCAACACAAGTGGACTGGTGACCATACTCTACCCTATTTTTCTTCCTGTGACATAAATAATGCTCAGATCCCATAAATACTGACCTCTCTTCACTCTCTGACTAGAACTTGGCAGCTCCATTCCTGCGGAGCAAAGTCAGAGCCAGGAAAGCCCTGAGCAACTCATGCTTGCAGGTTACATTGTTCACCTGGCTCGGTGGCCCAGCCCCAGGCTCACTCTTCTGGGGCATCTCTGCAGCAACAAGAGATAGAGCAAGAGAGCAGCACTTAGTTTAGCATTTAACCACTCTTTTGCATCAGGATTCTTGCAGGGGGAAAAGTGGCAAGAAGGTAGAGGTTTACTCAGCTGTAAGGATGTAAGCATAAAGGAGTTGTAAGGATGAAGAATTAGAAAGAAGGCATACAATAAAAGCAAGTCTTTTAAGGTGTTAGAATAATGAAGTTGTTGCTTTCACTTTATCAAGATGCAACAGATACATTCACCATGGTCCTGATCTGCCCAGTATCAAAGCCCCAGTCCCAGCAATTTGAAGTGAACCATTCATGTACTAGGACATGTGTAACGCTATTTGGACATAGCAAGCACATGGGACCATCCAAAATCCACTGCTCAAGAAGGAAAGCCTCTCCTTAAGAGTTGTTTTGGGCTAAATAGAAGAAATTCCACAGGCCTGGCAAAACCAAATATGTGTACAGAGAGGTGAGCCCAAACCAACCAACCAGGGATCATGAGCACTGATACAAAGGATATGTACCTCATCACAGCTATTCCCAAAGAGAGATTTTCCTGTTCCTATTCGAGGTCAGTATGCACACAAAAACAAACTGACAGATGTAACCGATTACAACAAACACAAGGGAAGGGTGTGGGCAGCTACCAAAAGCCAAGAAGTGTAGTATGTCACAAGCAAATGTACAGCCTGGTGGGCCCACAGTGCTCTTCCAAGCAGAGGTAAAAATTTTCTGCACAGAGACAATGGTAATCTTAGACTATTTCTTAATGTTAGTCAAAGAATTTGGCATTGCATGAAACAAGTGAAGTTCCTGCTCCCACAGGCTGAACTCCTAAGTCTTGTGACATGTTTAGGAGGTCAATACAATACAACACAGATTGATTATTTATCCAGAATTCCATGACTAGCTCGGAGCAAAGCTAAATACAGAGCTGAATCCAATAAAATTCTTGACTGACTGCAAACTTGGCCCAACTGACTTTGTTATGCAGATTTTAATCACAGTAGTGCAAAATGTTCCGTTCAGACACAAGTGCTTAACGGCACTGTCCTGGGGATGGGGGGAAGTAGGGGGCGAGGGATTGTAGGCTGAGGCTGAGGATTCAGGCTGAGGACATATCTGGACTCTCCATCCCTGGGAAAACTCTCTGATAATTAGGTCTGTATAAAACAACTGCCACCTCCTCCTCAGGCTTGTTCTCAAAGACAAATGGCTAGGTGGACAGGATTTGTACACCGAACACAGAAAAGGAATTTTGAATTCTTGCCTCTTCTGGCAACTTCCTCCCATCACCATTTTTTGCCACTTCTTATTCTCCAGATGTTTGATTTTAAGCTAAGTAGTTCTTATTCTCCACAAAGACAAGCTCTAAGAAATGCCAAAGAGCATTTGAACCATAAGAAGTGCATAGGCTGGTAATGAACACATTATCAGTTGGTGCAAGGCAAAGCAGGTCAAAGGGCAAAGTTTTTTCCACCTCTTTCTTGGACTGCTGCTCTGTGTAAGGGACCATCTTCCACTGCCCTGGCGGGAGGGAGGAAAAGGAGGAAGAGATCCAGTCCTATATGCTGCTGTCTGTACAGCTCCTGTTCAACACAAGACAGCGCAGGACACAGCACATTCTTCAAGATGTTTGGAGTCTGTATGTGCTTCATTTTCAATTATTTTCATTAATGTTGAAACTGAAAGTCTGGTGTATTTACTTGTGCTTTGTAACTAGTTAAAGCTTATTTAATTCTTGTATTCTTTTCAAATTATCTCTGCATAGATTTTCTGATGCCTAACAACGTAGTGCTGCAGTCAGAGCACTCAGAGAAAATGGTCCTTTTCCTCTTCCACTAACCTACTTTGGTGAAACTTCAAGAACATTGTTGTCTTCAAGATGCCTGTGTCTGTCAGGTACAGGAGGAGTTGGTAAATGGTCCAAAACACAGAGAGGCAGACTCAGGCAGAGGCTACTCTCCATCTCCCTGAAAGGACTAAAAGAGTGCATGACATGTCTCTGTAAAGAAAAACATTTCCAAAAAACCGTTTCTCCCATCTCTGTTTCTCTCTCTCTGTGTCTTCAAAATCAGTTGCAACAAAGGCACTCACCATTGCCCATGAGGTTTCTCATAATCAGGTTTCTGTCTCTGGAAGGCATCACTTTTCCACAGAGCACTGGATGAAATCCAAAGCACAAATTATGAGATCCATATGAGGGAAACAGATGTTTCCAGGCAATGTTTATGGGGAACAGCAAATCTTTGGGGAGACATTGAATTACATTTTCTTTAAAGCAAACACTTAAACTGTACAATAAATATCCAAAATGTAAAGCACAAAAATAGGGAGGATACCTACACCTTTATGTCTACCTTTGTTTAAAAAAAAAAAATTAAAAAGTGCTTGCATAGATCATGTGCATTTTAGTGACTCAATACATTGGACATGTGGAGCTCAGGAAGGCCCTTTGGTCAGCAAGACTGCAGCGGGAACCACAGAGTCTTCAGCCATCCTGGAGCTGCACAAGGCTGCCCCAAGTCCTTAGCTGATCACACAGACCTCACCACCTCATCCCTTCAGTCACTGACCAGTGATTCCAAGGCCAGAAGGGAAGAAACCTCTTACAAGCAGAGCAGCTTATTACCATTTCAGGGAAGGATTTCTTTCTTTGCAGCATTGGTTTGGTGCAATCACAAGCTATGTCTCAGTCAGCATTTGAAAAACCATTAGGCAGGATATCCCCTGAACTCCATCAGGATGGCTTTTTTTCTTGCAGTGCAATGCCTGAGGATAGGAATTGAGTGAAGTGAAAGAAAGAGCTCCTTGGACGGTTTTGTAGTTCCCATGATTCTTCTCATTGTTTAAAATCAAACTCTACATCAGTATTTTATGCCAGGGAAGAAATTAACTACATGGGAAGAACATCCAGCTTCTGAAACACAGTCAACATTTGCCAGCTGAGCAGCAGATGGATGGCATTCATTTACACAGTAGCCCTGTAGCCTCATTTGAGGTCAAGTTGGCTTAGGAAGCCATTTCTGCCTTGGAGAACTTACTCTTGTATGTAGATACTGGGCTCACACTTCAAATCATGTATTCATCATTCTCCACTCAAAAAGATGATGTGAAGCACTGGCACAGCTTAATGGAAGCAAAGTCTTTGTTGTGTTGCACTTGAGTCTTCATTTTCTACACTATTAACTGGATGCTACTGTACTGTCCTAAGCCTTCTCAAAATAAATAGACATCATTGCAGACTTGGTTACCTTCACAAATTACAGAGAAGAAATCACTCAGAAACTATCAACTTTTCTGCTCCACATGCTGGAAAATATATGTGTAAATGGGTTTTGGAAAGGGACTAAAAAATGCCAGCTGACTACACAGGACACTCTCTAGACCATCCAGCCTTAGAAGCCCAGAAGCAGTGCTGGTCATGCTGGGCACATGTTGATCTCTTGCACAACTACTTCAGTGTCTCACTATCATTTTCTTCTGTGCAAAGAGATGTGATATTGCCTGAGGCTGGCTCTGAGGCAACTGTGTCCAAACCAGGCACAGAGTGAACCCATAACCTGGATAAAATGCTGACAGTCACGTCTATACTGAGTGGTTCTTAAATAAAGCAAGAGGATGACAGACCTTCAAAGAGATTTGCTTTTTTTCCAGACTCAAAATGCCTCTTTTATTAATTAATGTGCTCCAAAATAATTCATAGCTGCTGCAAAATGAAAGTGCAGAGGTGCTTATGGCATCTCAGATAGAAGACTACTTATTAGGTCAGTGTGTCAGGTAATGTATTACATGTTAATAAGTCAAGACTGCCAAAATCAGGCAAATTGTTAATCACACATGATTCAGAATTCAAACAACCTAGATATTCTCAGAGACTGTGGTAAAAATCTTTCAGAGAGTAAGTACCTCTCTCTTCTATAAGCCCACGTCCGAAATCTTATTGCCAGATACCTGTAATGAAGCAGGATCCTTCTTGACCAGCGTATCTAGCATTATTTTACACTATTTCTTAAAACTGATCTTATATATAGTCTTTCTATCCTGATTAAGGAGAGCTTCATCTATGCCTGTTGAGGTCTTGCTGGTGAAATATTCTGATACTGTCCAGCACATTCTTCACAAGCAGTTTTTATACTACTGTTGCTTAAGGCTCAGCTGACACAGGTAGGTAGTACCTGCTATTTTGTACAGAGAGCTGTAAATTAAAGGGAATGTTAAGGCAAGAGGGAAACTGAAATTATTTTGTAGTGTACTATTTTACTGTACAAAACAGCTACCTTTATCATATTTAAGGCTAGAAGTATTTTCAAAAGAGTGTACAAATTCTGCTGATTTATTTGACAGTGTCTGAAAGAGAAAGATGTAACCCATTGCCTTTTCACTTGCCTTCTTCATCCACCACTGCTCCATCTGACTTTACACACAGCATTAGGAAGCAATCAAACTGTTCCTAGAATTACAAAAGCAAATAATATTTTCCCTGCCATCACAGAAGTCACCTGTTAATCCAGACTCCTTCCCATTCCTTATTGGTATGCCCTCTGTAACCCTCTGATTCAGCCCTGCTAGGATAGCAGCACCCCTACACCCTCTTCCTCCCCTGCTTCACTTCTCTATTCTCTAGAGTGCCACCAATTTAATTCAAAATTATTCAGAGGGATTTACCTTCAGATCTTCAGGCCTAGATTCTTAGTCTGGGCACCATCTCAAAGGAGTGCTGTGAAACTTAATTTATTCATCACACCTGCAAAGCTGCCGCACACAGACACAGAGTCACTAAAACTTCTGGGCTAGGATTGTATTTTGTATTCTTGTAGAAATCAGCTACCAGGGAAGCTGCTCTAAACCCATGCTATGCCAGCAAATACTGTTTCTCAGTAAGCATAGTTCCCTCAACTGGAGAAGAATTATTATAAAATTAAAGCTTTATATGGCTTTTTTGGTAATATTTTTTGAGAGCATGATTTTTATTTTTTTTTTTTTTAGTTTGCGTGTGTTAGGGATTCTCTTTAACCTAAAAAGAAAAAATTCCATTTTTCATAGGGAAATTCTAGTCTTCTTGGATGCAGAAATCACCTTAAAAGTATAAATCAGGACAGCTGAGATTCAATTAATATCATCTGCAAGAGATGGTGTCCTTTGCGTTGAGGACCAGAAAAGGGCCTGATTTTTTAAACTGGTTTTTAGATAAATTCACTCTAACTGGTAGTTTTAAGAACAGTAAAAAATACAAAACATTTTTCTCCTTGGCTCCCTGTTATGTTTAGGGAGGGCTTTCAGTGAGGTCTAACAGCAAGAACAAGTGGGCCAATGCAAAGAGAACAGATTCACAAACAAAAGTGCACTGAACAAAAATGAATGCAGAGTCATTAACTGAAAAACGACTACAAAGGTGTGGCAAGAAATACATTGTTATTGCTGGAGTGGAACTGGAAGCTAAGGTGAGAGATGGGGTTAACCAGCTGCCATTCACAAGTGGGCATCACCCTTTTCTCCTGGCCCCTGGTAGCCGGGGATTATTTCCACCATCAGCAAATCCTATCTTTGAACAACAGCTGGCTTTCATGCACCAAGAGAGGTCAGAAAGGACACCTGTGAGTTCAGGTGCCTTGTAGTTCATGCCCAAGGTCTGCTTACCAGCATCTCAGAACACCAGGACAAACTGCACTAAAAGCTACTTGCAGCAGTGGCTCCAGCTTGCAGAGAGCTGGAAACAAGTTCCCCAGCAGAGGATGAGGCACAAGCAGAGACAGGCTACCGAGCTGGAGAGGGCTCGTTTGGATTAGCAGCAGGGACAGCCGGCAGCCCACTGCTGACAGTCACCCTGGGGTCTGCTCTGCTCCCGTCCCTCCAGGCTCTGCCTACAGAGGCTTTGTTTTCTGTTCTCGGAGAAAATGACTCCTACTAGACTGCTGTAAACCTATCCTGCTCAAGGACATCTTGTTTGTGTTAATCCTGTAGATTAAGCACACAGCTTTTCAGTTGCGGCTTTGTGGCTATTGTTACCAGTAAACCCCTTACAAGGCTTGTGGGCCAATGCACATTAACTTCAAGGCTGTCACTGAGATAGCTTGAACAAGGAAGAGCCCCCAAGAATCATGAGAACTGACTCTCACACCAAATACTCTATGTTTAAAAAAAAAATTTGGAAGAGAATTGCCTGCCTCCTGTGATCTCTGCTTGAAGGGCCTCAGCCGTTACTGGCAACAGGAGACACCAAAGCTGACGACTGCAGGCTTGTGCAAGTACAATGACCCAGTATACACTGCAAGAGCAGCTCAGCAAGAGCTGGAGCCTCCAGGGACTCTGAGCCAAGTCTGTTGCTTGGGCTCGAGCCCACAGAGCAGTCCAAATGGGATGGTCACACCAGCTGAGATAGAAAAATGTCAGGATTTCCAATAGCATGCAGAGGCATTATTGCACAATCTTCCCTCCTGCATTTGGCTTAGTCACACCAGGTCTTGGCTAAGCTTGCAAGTGTACATTAAGTCATCACTCAAGCACCAGGCATTTGCTGGCTTGTTGTTAAGTATGAATGGTGTTACCTGTAAAACATCCACAGAAAGTGAATGTTTTCCATCCACTACCAGGTGGGTAGAAAAGCATAAATAACTATGTATTAAGGGCTAATTTTATTTTTACAAATATACAGGAAATTAAGAGCAGCTGGACCATAAAATACTTCTTTGTATACAGTGTTTTTAATATGAGTTCCACCAAATCCCTGGACTTCTGTGGTACTGAGGCTTTGCTGAACAAGGAACTGACTTTTAGGTGGTGTTTTTTGGGAATCAAAGCTAGCTAAAGCATTCAACGGGATTTTTCCAGGCTTTGCTCATTTTACGTTTCTTAGATAGGTAATTCACTTTACAAATTGTGTGTTATATTTTCAAAAAAAGCTATAAATCATGCAACAGATGTATGCAGGAACTTGATTTTTATCCTGTAGCTTGGACTTTTGCTGAGCAAGATGCAGAAGAGCCTCACTTTAAATACAGTTAGGCTAACAAATAGAACCTGAAATATTGTTAGCTCAGAACTTCACATTTACTGATCTCAGTGGAACTGTGAGCATCTTTAACATGTCAAAGCTGGATGCACCTTTAGCAAACACTGCACAGAAACATGCAAAATTATCAAGCATTATGTTTGGTACAAAGGGGCTTGCTTGTAGTTATGGTACTGGGGCATTTGCTGTCTCAGTGAGACCACATTGTGCACTTGGGAGAGAACTTCCTTTTGTCTGTGTGTTTCAGAGTAAAGAGTCTCCTGCAAATATTTCTGGACTTTAAGACAGAGAAGGCCATGTTTTCCTCACAGAAAAAGACAAACTTCACCTAAAGAGGACTTAATAGCACAGCTGCCATTCCCGAATCTTCAAACCGGGATCTGACCACACTCCAAAAATTTTGAGGAAAAAATACTGTTTGGATGCCATCAGCTCAGGGGTGTTTTGGATTGTGCTAGTATTTCCCAGCAGAAAGTGGCCAGGTTTGGCTCCTAGTGACTAATGAAGCTGTCATACACTATTCCTTCCTGCTGTTTAATAATGCTTTCAAAAACACCCTTTATGGAGATGAATAGTATAGTAGTGCTGCAGCTGAGAAACTGGCATGCTGTCAAAGAAAACAGAGGCCAGTTTACTATGTATGGCACTGTATTTTTCATTATACTTCACAAAGACTTGTTATTAACTGAAAATGGAATTCAACATTGGGGAATAGATATTATTTAGTACATAGTTCGGTATAATTTTGAGACTTGATTCCAATAGTCAGATTTCATTGTAGCAGCAAAATTACCTGTTAATCTAAATGTTGATACAATATTCATTGTTTTTTAGATCCTGAATTTCAGGGGATAATACCATTCCTACCAGAAAAATTAATTGCAATGAAATGCTGTTCATTCTTTCCACTTTCTCCTCAGTAACATACACATGCACACAAGCTGTGTATCACACTTAATAAAGGTGGCAATTCAGCCAAGTCAGTGGTGTAACTAACACTGACATGACAGTTTCTACATTCAGATCCAGATCTCAGCTTCTGCTGTGTTGGTGGAGTGATATAATCAAATCACACGTGATTTTTGTACTCCTTAATTGACGTGTCAATAACCTCAGGTAATTGTGGGACACAGTAATATTACTGCTGTGCAGAGCATCTGAAACGTGAGTCCCAACCTGTAAAAATCTACACAAATCCATAAGATTTCTACCTCAGTGCTGTGTCCAGGGCTGTCTCAGGCAAGTTCACCTATTTATGGCCTCTAGGGGGCCTTTGGCAGCAGAGCTGAGAAGGTGTGAAACACCTCTACACCCTTTGACTCTTGCTGGGAAGCATCAGAGAAAATCAAATGCTCTTCATAGTCATGCAAGCACTCCTTGCCACATGCTTCTTTCAGATGTAAAACAGGGAGACAAGAGACTGACATATCTTATCAATTCTCCACACAGAGCTCCATCAACATCAGCCAGATGACCCCAAACTGATTTGCAGTGCCTTTGAACAGAGTTGGCTTTCAGAAGCTGCAATCAGACATCACAAGCCTTATCTGCACAGGGAAGTTTAGATAAATAGTGCAGTCAGCTTGCAATAGAGAACCTTGGGTTTGCAAAAAAATCTAATTTTAACCATTTTGAACATTTGCAAATATCAGAGGTGGTACTCATAGATCTAGCTTGTCCTTTATTCTGTGATGGAGAAAAACACCTCTCATCACTTTCAATCAGTAAAACTCATGCATCTGAAGAATTAATTACAGAGAAATACAGAGAATAAACCCATCCTGCACAAAGCTTTACTCGACAGCCTTTCTTATTATGCATTTCCTTGTCCTTATGGAAAAGTACATAGTTAAAGGACTTAAAGTCGGTTAGAAGGCCCATTATTCTCTTGCAACATGCTTATTTTGTCAATGAAATTTTTAAACTGCTGGCTTCGAGGTTCCAGTGTCAGATACCAGACAGCTGTATGTATTTGGAGTCACACAGGCAGATAAATTTGGCCTGGCATCTTCATACTTCTTTTGATGCCGAAACCAGTGAATTGCAGAGGAATAGCAGGAGAATTGAAATCAGTCAGTTACTTCTGTGAAGAATCTTTCCAGCAACTTCACTCAACAAAGTGTTATTTCTGGCTTCCATCAACTGGCAAATGGCAATTTAGATAGTGGCAATTTAAACGACCTGGTCAACCATTCAAAAAACCGTAGAGTGCTCACACTAGAACTAACACATTAAAAAACCTTCAAAAGCTACACCTCTTCTTCCAAAAAGCAGAAACCTAAAGCCAGGCATAAAGGATCTCTGAACCTGCTAGAAAGGGCCAGGTCTGTGTTTTCTTCTTTAAAGTGGGCTTGAATCAAAACACAGGACAATTTCGCAACTTCCAGCATGTGCTGCAGTCTTCATGATTTGCAAAAGCCCAGAAAACAGAAAAATACAAAAGCATTGTTTCTTGTAAGAAGGCAAAATGCATTGTGCATTAGGGAAAACATTGGCAGAAGTAGCATTTTTAGTCAAGAGGGCATTTGAGCAATTCTGTAACTGGGTAATCCACAGAGGGAACGTAAAAATCAATGAGAACCAGTAACAGCAAACACTGGTGACCAACCAACTCAATCTAGATGTTATTCACCACCATTCCTGCACTACAGTCCATTTAGCCCAGTTTATGTTATGGCTATTCCTCAACATTACATATTGTTTAAACACCATCTTCATTAAAAAAACCTGTTTTACAGAATTTTCACATCCCATTTCCACATCTCTATTTATTCATGGTCCCAGTACATAGTTTTGGCAACCAGAACCATGTCTTACACGGATAAGCAATACTTGGAAGGCATCCGTAAATTTTCAATTGTTTCTAATACAACTAACATCTGGAAACATGCAGAGGAGCCAGTTCGAGAGAGACCACCAGCAAGTGCTGCCCACCGGAATTTCAGGGCTGTTGACACAATGAGCTCAGCCCCCACAAACTGAACAGACTGCTGCAGGCTTGTGGGCACTGCCAAACACCACATTTCCCTGGACAAGCATCCTTCCCCAAGTACTAACACGAGTCACCCAGTGCAATGGCTTATGGCACTGCTGTTGAAGGTGGTGCCTTTGGACTGAAAAATAACCCTTTGATTGCTGGAGGCTGTGACCCGCCAGTCTTTAGGGCACTGAGCTAGGTTCTGTTCTGGCTGAATTTCAATTTCAGTAGTATGATTTAAAGGGAAAATTTTATGTTAGCAGTATCACAACTGTTTGCAATGCTCATGCAATATTCTGATACACTACAGAAAGCTCTATGCTGTAACAAACCTTCACAGTAGGTGAAGCCATTTATTTTTATCTCAGTTTTCTCTTTTGGCTGTCACACCCAACTGATATCAAAATATTTGAATTTCATCTAAGGAAAGCACACTGAGGAATCACAGCATTACACATATTTTAAGGGGATAGTCTGGAAAACATAATGGATAAAAGAAAATTTCTTCTAATGAAGCTTGGCTAGGATATTTGAAACAAGATCCATGAACTTTAGAGCATTTAGATTTTAATGGGTCTAACAATTCCACTAGTAGATGTGGAATCTTTTTCACCAATTCTGGAATTTTTTTTCACCAGTTCCTAAGAGCCACACAACACGGTATCAACAAATTAACAACCATATGCAGTCTTGATGGCGAGTTGAATAAAAAAATCCAAGGTAGATTTTGACCAGCATCTCTGCATGAATAGCCACACAAGAAATTAAGAAGCAAGGGAATCCTTATTCTGTATTTCTGTCTCAAACCCACTGCCACCACTGCTGTCAGTTATTCTCTTGAGGGAAAATGCCCAAGAATTCCACCTGACCTGCTCCCCTACTTGCCTCACAAAGTATTGGAGCTGATAACAGAAGCATCACACATTTCACTGTGAGGTTTCCAAGAATCTTGAACTGTAAATTTGAAGACCAGAGGACTCAGATTCATACAGGAGCAAGACTGAACCACTGACTGGTTTCAGCCCATGTTATTAAGGAAGTTTTTTACATGCAAGTTTGAGGTATTTAGAATCTTCTTGGCCTCATTTCATACAGAGGCCAAATTTCTGAAACATTCAGGTAAAATTTTCCCTAAGAAGTTTTTTCAGTTCCTCCAAGAGCTTGATAAAACAAAATTGAAAGAAGCACTCAAAAAAAGTGAATTTCAACTTCACATTTGAGCCAATTTGGGCAGAATTACAAGCAGAGTTCAAAAGTTGTCTGTGATGGGAGAAGGCAATAAATCCCTTGCTTCAGGAGCAACAAGGAGTCACTATCCCTTTTCCTATCCAAGAATGGGTAACACTGTCTTTCAGTCTCTCATCAAATGAGGATACTTTTAGCAAGGGTGGCCTAGTACAGTGCTATTAGAAACATGAAGCCTGCCCCCAGCCCATGTCAGACCCACATTTATTAGTAGGCCTTTGGGTGGCACAAATTGGCAGTGCACCATGGAAGCACAGAGAGTTCCCCAAGGGTGACTCATTCAGTAATGGGATTGTGTGCACAGCAGTGCTCAGCAGAGAAGCCATACGTGCTTTCTACTAAGAGGATGCTTGTTATGCTTTCCTAGAAGATCATTGCTTTCAACTTTAGACCTTCCTAATCCCCTGACAGATGCTTTAACCACAAGTTTGCTTTCATGCCTCAAGACATGCAAGTGACCACCAAATTCAGTTTCATCCCCAGAGTTTACATTATGGGCTGTTTGCCCATGTTGGAAAGAGTGCCTGACATCAGGATTAAATCAACTTCAAGGACTTCAGTAGCTGGCAAGTCAGCTATGCTTCCCTTCTCCACAGTTTTTCAGATCTGGCTGAAATCCCTCCCTTGTCCCCCTAGGAATCTTATCCTGCCCACAGGTGTACTTACAAGGTGTCTGTTTCTATTTCCTAAACCTTGAGCACCAGTTAGATTTTTATCAAGATAGTTCTTGATTTCCAAAGAACTGCATTCCTACTGAACAGCCACAGGGCTAACACCATTGCTTTACTGATTTCAGGTACCACACAACTAAAGGTTACAACAACACTGAACACCACCCTACACACCACACTTAGAAAAAAGCAATAAATGGATAAAAGTGCAAGCATCAAAGAGCTGATAAAAGAATAAACACTGAGCAGCAGTTCATCACATGGTTTTCATCCCAGTGATCCAAGATTACTTAAAGCAACAGTTTACCCATGTACAGACCTAAGAATGCAGCTGTTATGCTGCAGCTCTGGAGATAAACTGGATTCACATATAACTTTCCAAAGGTTACCAGCCCAGGGAATAACGCAGCTTCAGTGCAAAAGAATGTAGTTAGATTTAGAGAGAAACATAAAAGCAAGATGGATTGGGATGTGGAAATATGTTTTGCAAATATATAATAATTTCTTCACTTAGAAGACTTGTTTGTGTCTGTGAGCGAAAATAAAAATAGGAAGACTGCTTTTTTTAATGAAAAGATTCACTTGGGATGAAATTTTTTAGTCAGGATTAGCCACTTAACACCAATAACTGAAGGACTGATTCCATGGAACATCAATCCCAGAATGGCTAACTTCAGAATATTGGCTAACTTCAGAGTATTTTCTAAAAAATATCTCCTCATAACATATTGTCCAGACATATCAAAACATTAAACTGCTGTAATTAGCCCAATTATCCTTAAACACCTATTTCACATGGGTTCTTCAAGCAGGGAAGTTCAAGCCAGAACACTGGCACAAGAAGTACGTCCCAGCACAGAGTGCTCAATGCCACTGTGGGCATTGGTATTAACTTCCATTGCAGACTAAAAAGGATGAATTCTCTCTGGGGTGGCTGAGGATGTTCAGCCTCTCAGAGGAGAGACCAAAGACTTCAGCAAGACACTAAGTCAAATGTTACCCAGAAAACTCAACATCTCATTAGATATGCTCCTTAGTTTAAATCCCCAGGTTGACAAGATGACAGAGATGAAAATCCAGAAGGGCCTATTCATCACTGCACAGAGCCTTCTTGCAGATCAAAATCTGTGGGAATATTCAACTGTATTGAAACAGCCATTCCTCCATACAAACACATCAACTCCTTACAAATGTTTTGGTTGCAAAACTACTGCACAATGCCTTCTCTGCAGCAGAGAATCTTTACGTTTGTTCCCAAAAAATCCATCCTGGTTCTACATAAACTACATCACCAACTAAGAACAGTTACTGGAATCAATTTAGGGAACTGTAAGAAATGGGTCTGGGGAGAAGCAAATGCTGTCTGCCATATTGTCTCCTTTTTCAGTGGAGCTGACAGGACAGCTGCCTGTTATTACAGTGCACCCCAGGAAATGCTTAGCTGCCAAAAAAGTCCAGAGCCAGCAAGGGATTAGCAGACAAACAGAATTCATGCACCTGGAAGTCATGCAGCTAAATATGCCATCTTCGTAAGATACTTCAATCTAATTTGCAAAGAAACAAGAACAAACAGAAATTACTTAATGTCATCATAATTATGATAAATCTAAGAATTAATATAGAGTTTTGGGACTAGATTAAGTGGCGGTAGTTTTCATTTAACTGCAGTAATCTGTTGAAGGACTTATATAACCGTCATAACTATAATGCTCTCTATTTTATATTTAAGCTGTTCCTTATTAATGCAGCATTAATACCATGTTAAGTGACCAGAACCCTGATGGCTCTAGAGATGAATAATGCAGATGGTGCATAAGACTTAATGATTTCATGTAACCTGTAAAACTTTCATTTCCTTCACTAATATCTTTTTAACAGCAGAAGTTGTGCTAGACAGCCCTTTCCTCCTCCCACCACTGCATTTATCTTTCACAGGCATGCTCTCACAAGCCACTGAATCTATGTGTGCTGGGTTCAGGTAAGGCCTAGTGCCACCCCCATGTGCCCAGCCTGTGTGGGAAGGACTGGACAGCAGCTGCCACATGAGGCTGAGCTGTATTCTGAGCAACTCCTTCACTGCATTCCCATGGACTCCCATGCTCACTGCCACCAAGTTTTAACTGGAATCAACTTGTATCCTTACCTCCACAAAAGCAGCAGCAGCAATACTGACAGACCAAAGTGTATTTTCTGGCATCAAGATGGATGACACATATCCAGCTCAGTGTCAATGAACTTCTAACAAAGCTGCTGCATAGTCCACTGAGAAGTATTATACAAGCCTCAGTGTGCACTGGGGGACAGACAGCCCAGGACAGTTCAGATGGGGACTTTTCCTTATAGTTATGCACATACTTATCATGCCAACAGAAACAAGTTAGTAGAAGAGCCACTGAAATATTTAAGAAGTCAGTAAATTAATTCTGCCCTTATTTTAGAAGGCTTATGGACAGAAGTGAGAAATGCTTCATGAAGTTTCAGGAATCAAAAGTCAAAAGAGCTGTCACACCCTAGGAAACAATAACAGAGAATAGCTGGGGAGCACCAGAGTTATCCCAATTGTGGCTCAAAAATGGCTTTGAAAATGAGCCACCACCAACCTGTCAAGGTAGTAGCTAAATCATCAGTGTTGAGATTATGCATTACAGAAACTCCTGGGCAGAAACCTGTAGGAATAAGCACAGTGCATTTCAACAAAATACAAGATTTTTCTAACATAGGCTACCAATGTCTTCAGTCACTGACTTAAACATCAGAAGCAGAAAACAGACCCTGATGGATCTACCATAATTGTTTACTGGATTATTTTGAGAACAGTGTCTGTGCAATCACAGTAATAACTCAAGGTTTGGAAATGGATGTTAACAAACAACTTTCCTCTATTTTTCTGAAAGTATAAGTTAGCTGTAAAAGTTTTCTTGTATTTGTATAATTTCAAACTTACTGTTGTTATAAAGTGAGAACTGTATCTACTGGATCTGAGCCAGCTCAGAGGGAACTAACTCCCTGCTACGGGTGTGGGAGACCTTGAGGTCATATGTATAGAGAGGGTAACAGCAGTGGAGAGCTGCAGCCGATTAAAAGTGCATTCACATCTATTGACCTTCCCTGGAAACTCAAACAAGTAAAAGGAGTGGTAGCAATTCACAAACTTCATCAGTCCCATGAGGATGTTACAAGCAGCCTCTTCTCTTCATGAATCCCTAGTGTTCAATTTGTTTCCAGTTTTCTTGCCCAGACAAAATACTGAAAAAACAGAAAACTTGAAAAATAACTTTCCCAGTTCCTTAATTCCACTAAGCAATCTCCCAACTGCAGCTTCCTCTTCCTTATGCAGTAGCATGACTAATGTAAATGCACTCCAATCTTCACAGATAAAACAAAACAAAAACCCTAGCTTTATTCCTAAATCAAACTTAGTTTCAATGTAACATAGTTGCAATAACAACTTTCTCAAGTTGTTTAAAACCAGAAACTACCACAAATCAGTGAAAATAATATGTGTCTGGATGTTCTATATAAGCAAATTTCTTTCCTAGCAAAATAATACTAAAAAGTCAAAGTAGATGACTGTTCTGGATGTAGACCATGTAACACAATCAATGTATCAGTTTTTCTTGTCACCATTTTCAAAGTGTAATCACAAGCAATATCAAGTAAATGAATGCCCTCACATATGTAGGCTTTTGGTGGTGATTTCTGCCCTGCCCCCCTCCCTTGGTTTCACTTTGTAAAGTCTCTCTTGGGAAACCTTGTGGAAGCAGAAGATTGACAGAAACTCATCAGAAATCAGCTCAAGTGATCTGCCCACTATCTTTCTACTCATTTTTCCATTTCCAGCAACCAGCCTCCTTCATGATGCCTTCAGGAAAGAGTTCCAGACTGCATCAGTCACTGTGTTTGCATACAGAGTGCTGATGAAGCAAAGATTTACCTCTTCTGAACCCATCACTCCTCTGTACTATTCTGACATAGAAATAATCGGGAGTAAAAACTCTCTGTGTGACAAAAAAACACCCAAAAAAACGCTACATAGTCTTCTTTGTTAAGCAGTAAATCCAATGGTAAACAAAAGATCATATTTCTCAAATTATTCATGGAACAAAATACAGAAATAGTCATAAAAGTAGGCATGAAACAAGCCTTTTGACATTCCAGGACAAATGCGTGGCTCCGTGTCTTGTTGTCTCATGAACTTTACCCATATTGCCTGAGGAACTCTGAATTATTCTAAAATGTTGTCAAGTGAATACATAGGGGGCAGCGGATAGACTGGCATCTGTAGCACTCTCTATGCAAGTGGGATACCCTGATTTCAACATATACTGTATATACAAGGTTTCAATCTCAGCTTCCCGACCTTATTCTAGCTTGTAAAATGAAACTGGAAAACTGGGATATTAACAGCAGTCCAGCAGAAGCAAAAGTGGCCTTGGAGGGAAAAAAAGTAATCTACAAGGGGGAGCCATTATCCACAAGAAAAACAGGTAGCCACAGAAGAGGCCACAGCTGACTTGCATTTTGGAAAAACAGGAGGCCTTTGCATTATTTGCATACATACCTCCCACCACACCCCCTTATCTTCTTTTATTGTTTCTGTGGGCATAAAATGCTTTGGTCTGGATTTTCGAGGACTCTGAACATGCCTCCAATCAGGGAAAGACATGCAATGCAGCCTATAGTAATTTCACTTGGGTACTGGCAGCTGATAAAGCACCACAACTCAGCATCCCTGAGCACAAGCACCTGAGCCACTGTGTCAGCTGAGAGCCCACACGACTGTGTGGTGAGGTGGGCACCCCCAAGGACTGACACTGAGACCAAAACCTCCATGTTCTCAGTCACTTATTACTGCTTCCTGACCCAGCAATTCTTGTCTCCCCTCTCACATTCTGCTTTTGCAATTGCATGGATACAGTGGATGCTGGCCCCCTCCTAAAGCTACTGAAAACCAAAATCTTCAGTCCTGAAGCTGCTTGGAGAGAATACCATAGCAACTGCAATCCTGGATGTCTGTCCAACACACTAACTCGCTTCATACTACTAGGCAGGAAACATCTGTTTCTCTTCGCTCAATCAAGTTTTCCTTATAAAGTGGTCCTGAATGTGCAATTCTGGGTCAGTTTGGACATATACTAGCAGATGAAATATTTTTACTCTATTATATAAGTTGGAAGTGAATTATACTGGAATAGCTTTAGGAGGTCCACCTAGAAATGGTAGAACACACATGGAAGCAGTTTATTTCAAAAATAGCAGAGGCTAAGTAAATTTACACAGTTCATAGGGGTTTTTCTGAAAGGTTTTTTTCTTCACTATTCCCAAGTAGGCATTTACCTAAAAATTACTTGGTAGACAGATGCACACTGTGCTTGAGAGTACATCTACTGATGTCTTGGTATTGCACTTTAATTCCCTTTTCTCCCCAGTGGTGAATTTGCATACGTCTGGAGAAAGAAAGCCTTTTACTTCAAGCATAGTGATTCACACAGATGCATGGACAGTAGGTGACAAGTTGTGCTGGATATCCCTATGAATTTATTTTACCCTGTGCTTATAGATAAGACTAATATATAATCACTACTTTTTTGTAACATTGACATTAATTAGGTAAAGTTTTAACTTTACACTTCAACTAGTGTTAAACCAGACTGTTGAAGCATAGTTTGAAAAGTAACTTTTAAGGCCCAAAAGTAGCTGGAATCTTTAAAAATAATCAAATAGAAGGGAAATTTGAGCAGTAAATTATGCTGTGACCCAGATTTTTTGCATATCTATAAAATTAAATTTCTGGTTTTTTGCACCAAATTATACACATATATTACAAAGTTATTTTTAAATTACCTAGAATTTAAAGTGATTTTTCATTGACCTACTTCACAGAACACACCCATTCACCTACTGTAGAATTCCTTTTCCTTTATCTGTTAAAGTATCCCAAGGCAGCAAGCTCACAGACAGCGACTAAGACACTACCAGATTATGTTTTCAGCTACTGCAGGGAAAAAACACATGAGGGATGTGAAAAAGATGCTATCCTATAACCAGACAGTAGTTAATCCTTTCCCCCCCCAAATAAAAGAGGATAAGGCACCTACTCAAAATGCTAGTCAGACCATCTCTGGATCAATTAAAAAAAAAAAAAATCAGGAAATTGCTATAATTTCCAGAAATGCTTAAGCTTACACAAGCATGGTTCCTGGAAAACCTTCCAGTACAAAAAGGCGCCAATGAATCAGTGAAATCAATATCATGAGTTCAATATCAATTTCATGTTCTATTGTGAAAAGACAACAAAGTTGCACAGTCACAACCCACTGAGAAGTTAAGGATCTGCAGAAAATATTCCTTTCTAAGGCCATAGAAATCTATGCATAAAAAATTGGTAATAATAATTTAAAGTCAATAGAAGTATTTAAGACAAATTGCATGTAGAAACATGCATTTTACTCTTCTGTTTTCCAAAGCAGACAAATCAATACACAGAAATATTAAGAGGGGGAAAAGAGATCACAAGGCAAAACACTTAAGTATTTTAAAAGAGGGAAAAAAAACCCACCTTCTCTTGTCAGAATTTCTCATTAAACTCACTGCACTTGTCTATCAGGGTTTATTTCTCAAACTGGTAGAATCAGCAGTTAGATGATCCTGTTGGGATATTTAAACTCATGCGCACCTTCGTCCTGTCAGTGCCATGAAAACTGAGTATATCAAACACCTTCCAGTTAACACACAAAAAGGGGCAAGCAGGTCTTCAATGCCCCTTTCTGACCTCCTCTGAGCCTTTGCATTTGTGACTGAGAATGGCGTATCAGTTTTCCCCAAAACCATCCATGGTAACTCTTTATTTTAGTGTTCAACCTCCAGCTATTTCCCAGGGCATGCTTCCCTTAGAGTTAACAGCAACAATCAAACATGCCCTGCCTTTTTTTTTTTTTTATAACAAGGACAGAAGAGAGTCAGAACTGAAAAAACGAAGGTACACAGTTAATCCTCCCTGTGTCAGACAGTAAGCCACAGGAGGGAGCATGGCTCTTCATGGTTCTCCCACTTCCCAGCCCCAAGACAGGCAGCCCCAGAAAGCTCTGACTGTGACTCTTACACTGTGACATCCCTGGCATATAGACTTCAAGAGTGAAAGACTTAGGGAAGGTCTTTCACGTCTCATCCCTTGTACTAGCCAAGATTTCTGCTGAGCAAGGATACAGAGGCAAACAGCAGATCTGCCCATATTCTAAATCAGCAGAGCACAAGCCATTTCTAATACAGAATCATTGAGAAGCTTTAATCTTCCTATTTCAGTCAACCTATATTTGCAGTCTTTATTTTTAATCCACAGGGTGTTGCCCTTCCTCTAGTGCATGGGATGCACTTTTTAGCAGTGCCACAGAGTTCCATGGTAAAATAGCTCTTAGAAGCAAGATAAGTGCAAGAGCAAAGACGGTCGTACAGTTAAAGTTACTGAATATTTCAGGGAGCACCAGAATTTTTCTCTAAAGTTCTGATGTGAAACAAGATTTTATGCTAAACAGACTATTTTTCAGAGTGTACTGAGCAAGGATGAAGAAAAAAAATAAACAGTATGTAACAATAAATTACTAGAGAGCACCAGAACAAGTATGCACTTAGAAGCCCAATTATGCAATTTTAAGTCAATCTTTAGATTGCCTGGCATTGCACTTTTGATGTAATTTTTTCAGTGTATTTTATGCAACTTAAACCACACAGTATACATCGATAATCAGGGAGCAATTTTCCCAATGTTATTCAGGTAAAGTTTGATTGCTTCTTCTGTTTCCAGATGGTGACCAAAAGGCTGCTCAAATGCTTGCAAGTAAACCTGTTGAAGAAATATGGCATGTGTGTCTGATTACAAGTTAGCATATATACCTCACAATAAAATCTTAACCTGTACCTTTTCTGCTGCAGATGAGGTGAATCTTTCCTGCTTTGTGAATAATCTTGCTTAGGACCAAGGCACTTTCACATCATCAGTGAGGTGCTCATTGCTTTTCCAGTAGATACTAGCATATAAGATCAGAAACTAAGCACAAGGGAAAAACCACACCAGCCATTTAAAACCTCAACCCATCCCTGAAGCAGCTGTGGAAATGCTGGCAATTACCTCAGAAACAAGAAGCAGCTGGGTTCAGTTCCTGATCTTTACAAAGCAAACAAGGAGAGGGAGGGTCTTATATAATGAAGTGGGTTGGGAGTGGTGGGAGAACAAGTGATACTTGGGGAAAGTGTAGGGTTAACAGCCTGTTAGTGTGCAGTTGGATAAGCTGTCTAAAGGGCCCTGTGGTTAGTTACTGATGGTGTGGGGGAGAGTATAGCCTCAATTAAAAAAAAATAGTGTGTTATCCAAGTAGAGATACTGAACATGGATGTGTGGGTTAATTATGGTTTCTTTAGGAAACAGCAGTAAGAGCTTGGTGGAAGTAATGACTAAGGAAAGACAGTCTGGAGGTGGATCTGTGTATTTTATTTCATCTGCTTTTTTCAGTGTAGCCTGCAGATGGAGGGGGAAAAAATATCAGAGGAATTTTTTCTACCTGCCCTCTATCTTCCTATCACACAGTCATATCTCTAGTTGCAATGTGTATGGCTAGAAGTGGAGCTTTGAAAAAAAGGAAGAGGTTAAGATGAAAAGAATCACTTAGCAAAGTATTATCTATGTTCATTTTGTTTTTCTTGGTTATTCGCAGGGACTGTATAATGATACATTTGCAAGTTTGTCACTAGAATATAACTTGTACAGAGAACATATATATTTACATCTGTAGGGTGGCTGACCAGGTAGCTGTGAAACCACTGTGAGCTCACAGCACTATGAGCTATTCAGGGCCACGTGACACCGCAGTCATACACATGCAGGTAAATGGGATTCCCCTTTAAAACTGAGAAGCGTTTTTACCTTTGTTTCAAATATGACTATTCTGCTTGATCCTTCTCTGCAACTGGTAACTATGCATTCAGCATCTATATATCCTATACTTACATGAGGAGAATTGTGGCATTCTAGGTTGCATCAGGAACAACACTGCCAGCAGGTCAGTTCCTTGTAGGAATTCAGATGCTCGGGTAACCCTATCCTTTCTGGTATACATTAGTTTCACAACAGGTAAGCAGGAAGCAATGTAACACTTCTCATTGCTGGATGGGCTACATGGTCTTGACTTGAAATAAAAATATTCTATCCCTCTGTCCTAAATTTTTAATAAAATGTTGTAAATGTACACTTGCAAGAGGTTAAGAAGACAACTCCATTATGAGTTTCAAATAGCTCGTAGTAGTACTTCCTAAGAATAGAATGCTAAAGATTATGTGAATTGTTATGGGTAGTTTTCCCATTTTTTATTTCATTAGAGTACCCCTCATTTCCACTAGGCAAGTTAAAAATATTTATCTGCTAATATATACTGCAGATTCACACCACAGTTGTTGTTCTTTAACTAAACTTTAACTAAAATGTACAGCACATTTTGCAAAGGAACAGGGAACATATAGGCAAACCAAAAGACCAAGAGTCTTCGTTTAAAATAACACTGTCAACCCCAGGTCATTTGGTCTTTTATAGGAGTAGAGGAACTTGGGAGATCTATTTTCCATTCTCTGGCTTGATACAGCTGTTAGTACTGTGGCTAAAAGCTGGCATTCATCTTTGAAGATAAGCTGCCCACATGTGTCTCTGGGGTTAGCCAGATGGTCGGAGCATGCTGCTGGTGCACAACTGCACTGTTAGTACAGGCTGAGTGGAACTAATGGGCAGGAGCGTGGGTGGGATGCTCAATGACTTAAACATTTGTTTCTTTTTTCTTCTTTAGATGATACTGGTGGTCCATGCAGGCTAGCAAACCTTAGCTTCAATTAAGTTTGTAGGTGTAGGTTTCACACTTTGGTGATGTGTGAGTACAGAGAGCTTGCCTTGTCGCACATTCACCATCAGATATGCTGTACTCTCAACTACCTAAAGCACATGTAAATTTACATTTTGTACTTCCCACAAACATAAAACAGGGCTAAGACTTCTCATACAGCTAATATGTTTATAATACACCCTGCAGAGGGTACATATGCAAAACATCATTTAGCAAGGATATACTGAATATTGATCAAAACAGCCCTGCATTAAAAATTAAAAGCTATATTTTTTATCTATTGGTTAGCTTGGCAATGCAGTTAGACAAGAACCCTGCACTGCACACTACAAAATCATATGTGATTTTTTTTTCTGCAACTGGTGCTTCACTGCTCTTTTATCTAAACTGTGTTACGGCATTTAAGGATGCTACCAAAATTCTAAGAGACAGCAATAGGGAAGGAAACAGGAAATCTCCCAGGAGGACAAGAGCATAGAAATCCAGCACTGAAGTAAGCAAACGAGAGTTCAAACAATCTGTTGGTTTTCTGTTGGAAGAAGGTTAAAACTGACTTAGGAAGAAAACAAACCAAACCTTTCTGTTCCTCCAGCATTCTTCCTCATCTATACAGAATCTGTTCGCATTACACAAAGCTTCTTGAAGAGAAAGAAAGCTTTCTTAACCACAAAAAAAAGCCCATTAATTCTGGGGAAAGAAACTCTCTTTCCAGGTGTTGTTTAGACTTCTATAAATCACTATTTTCAGCACTTTACAACTTAGCACTTCAAAATGGCATCCTATAAACTATCAGCTTAAATACAGGCTTACTTAGGAGGTACTTCACAGTCATTCAAATTTCATTTATTATACTAAAAATTAACCTATAACTAGAATCATCCACCTTTCACTTTCCTAGATATTTTATACTTTTCCACAATTTCTCTTTTCAACACTAAGAAAACATGAAAAGAATTAGATTGATTTCTTAGGAAAATTAACTGTCTACAATCACAGCACTAAATCACTTATAGCCTGAACCACAAAACTTATATTCTTCATTGTCACTCATAACTTTCAGCTTACTTTCCAGACTTAAATTCCCGAGTTAGACACCATAGTCCCAGCAGAAAATAATGAAACATTGTAAAGGGAGAATTAGGAGTTTCCTGAATGGGACTTGCAACTTTGAGCAGACTGACTGGAGAGAAGCTGAACACAACACCATGGGAACACCAGAGAGAGAGGTATGCTTGTAATTCAGCCATCTCTGAGACATAGACTCCTCCTAGCAGCTTGAGTTAATCTCTTCTCTCTGAGGCTGAGCTTCACAGCCTAGAAATTCTCCTCAAGATACTGGCCCCTGGGCAACATTTCTCATTTCAAGTTTGGCAGAAGAAGAGCAGTGGGTTGTGGTTCTTCTTTCCTCCCCAAAGACACAGATACAGTCATATGGCTTAAGCTAATTTCTGAAAATTACTTTGGTTCCACTCTTTCAGCATACGTGCCTGCCTCCTGCATACAAAACCTGATTCACCACATCTGAGACTGTCTCCTAGCCCTCCTTTTGCCTTGCCACTACCCAAATACATGGGGCACAGAATGAACACATTTGCCTTGGTTACTTTTTATTTTCTAGGGTCCCAAAAAGAAATCCCTTAAGTGTGTGTTGTCACTTTTGACTACTGTATCAATGGCAGCGTTCATTTTCTGTACTGTTCATAAGCAAACCTCCAGTAATGTTAGTCCTTTGACCGTTCTCACACTCTTTTATTAAACATGAAGAATGTGGCAAAAGCCTGTCATATTTACATGAGTTGCCATACATTTTTACTCTTTGTTTTTCTATCACAGACAAAATATCTTCCAAACCATTCCTAACATTGACAGGAGGAGGAAAGTAACTCTTTAAACATTCAAAACCCAGTATTTTTCTAAAGTTTTCAGTTTCAGGTAAATAGCACTGAAATGCTTGGTATATATCAAATCAATCAAAACTACAAAGACCATCAGTTTTGAAAACAAAAAATGTATTATATGTTTTTGTCTTAGTTTGGATAATGAAAAATTACCACAAGTCATTGCAGAGAAGCACTGATTTTTCAAATTCTCTGTAGTATGCCAATATGGTAGGATACAGAAATCAAAGTGTCACTATAAAGCAGGAATTCATCTGCCCCTGCCTCCTACTGGTAGAAAGCTTTCCAATGACCATGAAGGGTGGCAGGCCTGCTCCTGAAGGTGATGGCCTCAGAAGATATAGATCCTGTGGTCAGTAAAACACCTGAGATACAGCAGTAGCTTTTTACATAGTTTCACACTATACTAGATATCAGTAGAATTTTCCAATTTTTAGAAGAAAACTTTCAAAACTTTCAGCAAACTCATCCTTCTGGGGTCATGCTGATGTCAGAGGTTAGAGTATACAGCTAGATTAGAGTCTTACTCATAATTATATCTGTAAACAACAGAGGTTGGTTATTACATGAGACTTATTTGTAGTCTGTTTAAACAAGCAATATCTAATGCCCATAAAGACCCACTGACATTGCATGATGTTTTCAAGATACGTTATTTATGATAAACAGCAGCTGTGAAAATGAAGTCCCTCCAAGTAAATGCAGAAGGCATCTTTCTTGGCAATTTGTCAGACTGGACTCTGGAGTCAGCAGACGCTTGAATGCAAATGATGAACTGCACAGCAGCCCACTGTGTGTCTGTAGCCTCAGGAAGGGCAGGCACAGCCCTGACTTTTAAACAAGGACACATAAACAGAGCCAAAATGCTGAAAGCCATCATTATAAAGCCTGAGACAAAATGTAACAACAACAACAAACAATTGGGTAACCTTTTTGAAGTGGATATACTCCTCTTTTTGTGTTTTCTGAATCTCCTTAAATTTTGATTGGCTTTAGATTTAAAAGCAGTTGGCAGACAGTCAAAATTTAAAATTGATGAAGTACAATTGGTCTGTTCATGGGATGCTTGGAAAAGAAAATAATGATCTTTCAGACAAAAATGTTCCGAGGAAGCTAAGCCTCCATGTCAACAGATAAGAAAGCAAACAGTGGTACTGGAATTACTTGGAACAAACAGTATTTAAAAGAAGGTTTTGTCCTGGAGGAATTATAGCAAATTCAGAGGGCTCTGTACTTGGTGATCTTTAGAATATTCTTTTATGCTTCCAGGACATGCTGGCAGTATAAAAAAATCCAGGGGTCATACCTAATTTGTATAAATAGCATTAGTCCAGAGGGGAGACCTGAAAATCTGCAGCTCATAGCATAGAAGAATGATATGCCCTATATTGATCCAAAAATTTTTAAGTGTCAGTCCTAATTAGCAGTCTTTTAGACCACACCCCCCAAAAAAAGAAAAAAAAACCCAACACCAAAACACTAAAACCCACCAAACCTCAGTTGAGATGGCTTTGACTTACGAACAAATTCAAGAAGGCATATAAAATACATGTAAGTTAGCCTCCCCTTGGCAAGATGTGGGGCAGAGCTGAATCACTGTGTGTCTATCATTTACTTACATCTTTTCCTGAACGAAAAGCAGTGAACTTAATGGGACAGCTGCTGGGTTCTGGCTCAGCAAAGTGCTTGGCTTCTTAATCTCCCTTGCGTCCTGAGTCACCTGTGAGATGCTAGGAGATTGAAGAAGCTCATGGCTTTTGCAGTACTGTGGCTTGAATTTGCATATAAAATTTAATCTACTTTTGCATCTGGATGACATATTGCTGTTGATGGTAAAGTGTCAGAGAAAAACTAGAGATGTGTAACAATGCCACTCTAACTCTCAGCTACCTGAGGGTTCAGAAGTTTGTCCTGTCTTCAGTAACAAGGCCAACAATATCTGGTGATCAGTAGGACCAGTGTGAAAGAAGGTAAATATAAGGAAGAATTTGTTTTGTGAGAGTGGTGAGACCCTAGGATGTGTTGCCCAAAGAAACTGTGGATGCCCCATCACTGTAACTCTTCAATGTAATTTCACAAGACTTTGAGCAATCTGATCTAGTGAAAACATGTCCCTGTCCATTCTGTAGAAGGGATGGATTTTTGAAGGTCCATTACAACCCAAACCATTTTGTGATTTTTCTGTGTTGGATGATGAACTCTGTGGTACCTTATGGTGGAAGGTTTCTGACATAGTGTTACACTTTGGCAAATCCAGGCCACTTATTGGCATCTGTCAGACAATAAAGGAGCAACTCCTAGAGTAAAAATGGCAATAATAGCTTTCTTTCCCTTTCCTGACAATACATGCTGTTAAAAAAAAGAGGACTTCAATTTATAAGCATAGTCCAGGTGAATCATGTCTCTTTTGATCAGCCAAGTAACAGCTCACAGGGGCACCAGCCAGTACGCTGAGCCAAAGGCTGGCTTTTCTTCAGCAGGAATGGAGGAGCAGGGACAGGATTAAGTGAAGGATCTATTCTTATGGGCTTATTGGTTGTCTGCTGACAACAGGTTGGGGCAGTGAAGGGAGGGCAGCAGGCAGTGTGTGTAGTGTGTGGGGAGCTGGGGAGTGGATGGAAAATCTGTAACTAATAGGCATCTTTTCATCTTTCTCACTCTGTTTTCTTTCCAGTGGTGCCCAGATAGGGAACAAATCTTCCCGTAAACAGTAATCCTTTAGAAAGTGCTCAAGTATGGCTATTACTTAACTTCCTGATTAGTAGCAATCACCACCTGCTACTTCTGCTCCACATTGTCCAGCATAATAAAAGTGTTCATTTCCCTGGCTGTGAAAAAGTAACGGGAGGGGAGTCCCTCTTCCCTGTTTAGGAAAAAAGAGCAACAGTCCCTCCTTTTCTTCTGTAACTAATCCCAGACCACATTTATCCAAGAAAATAAAATTTTATTTCTGATGACAAATAGCTGGATAAGGCAGATTATGATCACTTAAAAAAAAAACCACCAAAAAACAAACAAACCAAAACGAAAACAACAAAAAAACTAAATCACAAAAGCAATCATTCTGATTTCTTTGAACTAATTACGGGTTCCTGCTGCAGGTCTTTTTTTTTTGCCTGACTATTGCTTTGAGATCCCAGAAAGCACCAAGCAAAGACAATATATTCAATATTTTTGACAATTCAAACATGCAAAGACTTTGCAAATACTTCTGATTTCTTCGAACCTTACAAGCTGAAGCTGCCAAGGGAGTTGCACATGTTGCCTTGAAACATAGCTGTTTAAAATAGTCCCCTTTGATCAAAATTCTTCCATGTTTATAGCTAGAGCAAGAGAAAGTATTATAGGATTTTCTTAGCACAGACTGAAAATCATAAAAAGAATGCAAAACCTGAAAAGTGCATTTGTCACGAGCGGGCATAACTTTTGAAATGTCAGTTAAAAGAAGACAACCCATGAATAGAATATGAGGATTTTCAGACTTTCTATTTCCCTAAAGTCCTCTTTTGTTTTACACTGGGAGTGGTGGTGTCCCTTCCTAGAAAAGCACAGGCAGGCAGTAGATTAGTCCTTATTTAGATGGTAAGTTCCAGCCTATTTGAATTGTATTAAGCATTCTCCTTACTTCTGTGGGATTTGTCATAAATCTTGAGTAAATATACTTAGCACAATCTCAAAGACTGAAGTTTTGATTTCTCAGAGGGCTCAAATCTTTCAGCCTTAAAACTTCTCTTGTTTAAGAGAGATAAAGCAAAACAATCTACTTGTCAAAACAAACACAGGGTAAAAAACCCTCAGTACAACCCTAGACTTTATCTCAATGGGAAGTGGCACTCATTCGGGCTATTTCATAGCATTCTTTGCCCAGGAGTGAAATCTATTATAGGAATTAGTACTGCCCCTTAAAATGGTAGCATCACTAAGATGAAAATGAATCCTACTCTCTTTCCCTCTCTTTTGCCTCTCATTCTCTTCCCTCTAAACAGTATTCAAAGGTTTGTTCAAAGGTCTTCATCCTATCTTTGTTGCCATGGTCTTTCACAGAGTTGAATCAACATTTTCAAAACTAATGCCAGCTCTAAATGCATTGTTGTTGGGATGCTGAGTCAGTTCTCTGCTGACTAGGGTGAAAGAAAGAGAATCTTTGAAAATCAGTTTTAACATTCAACTAACCTGAATGGGGAAAAGCAAGATATCTATATGCTACTAGACAGAAGCAAAACTTTCCAGGGGTGAGATACCTTGTATTTTGGAAAGAAACCCAAACTGTCTCTAGGGGTTTTTTTGTGTCAGCTATGCTGATTTTACTCTTTCTTTTTATTCATACTAGACCTGAGAAAGACAATTGCTCCTTAGAAGGGGAGAAAAAAAACAACATAGAAGGATCCTGTTGGTTAACACACACCTCCCCCCCAACTAAATCTTTCTGTGGAGGTTACAGAGGATGCATGGTATGCAGTTGTGACAGGCGGGACTAGTTTTGGCATGGCTGAAATGAGTAGGGGGAAATTATGAAGAAGCACAATTATTTCTAAGGGAACTAACAAGATATTTTGCTTGTATTCAGCTTCTCTGTTTGCCTCTCTTGTTTAACTACTTGCACATTCTTTGAAATAAGGTCCATCTCTAGCACACATATTTGTCCAGCACAAAGGGAAACAAGTTTACTTTTTTAATTCAAACTTTTAAGCTTTATTATACAAACAACATCTATTTGCTATGTAAATTAAGGTACTGCACACTCTGTACACACATTTCAAAGAAAGACAATCTTTGTCACAGACTTGCTTACATCAACTTCAAATTGTTTTTATATGCCTGGCTTCAATTTTTTTGAGATCTTTTGAACATCTGTCCTTAGCCCATGGTCTGGCACGGCATGCTAAATTCTGTATATTTGTTCATTATTCCCAGGGGAGGAATTTACATGAAAATTCTGTTGGTCTAATTATATGCCGCAGCTAGAAAAACTATTCATCTGTCCACAGCAAATTTCACCTTTATGAAACAGATGATGACTTTGCCAGAAACTTTCTGGACATTGTAACAACTGAAGGTTTTACAGCCTACATTTGTAGTATGGGTCATAAACTGAATTGAAGTGGAAAAAAAACCCCTTAGATCATTACAATGCTTCTGAAAACAGCCCTTCATCTTCAGGGGAAAAAAAAACACAGTTTAATGGAGAAAGATGTTTGCAGCAGCATATTAGGGGCAAAATGTAGCCTCGCCTGCTACTCATATCTCCTGGAGTCAGGGAATTCAGGTTGTGAATGAGGGTAAGCTCTGCAAAGATCTGAAAACAGCATGTTGTGGGTCTCAGTCTCTGAGATAGATATGGGACTGAATACTGGAAGTGTTTCAGGGTGACAGGATGCAGAAAGAATAAATGGGTGAGAGTTCTTCCTATAACATAAAAATCATGATTGGGAAAGCACGTTCACAAATGGGAATGGTAAAGCTCTTCCCAATTTTTCATCCTACAGGATGAAGATGGATACACCAAAACAGAGCTGGTGATCGTGGGGTTTGCAGTCCCCAAAGCTGTCCACATTCTGGAAGGTTTAGAGGTATTTCTAAAGAGATGAAGACAGACTGCACATTGTGTGTACACTTCTCCTGCTCCTTTCCCCCAGTTTTCTCTGTGACCACATCACTTTTTTCCCCCCATGATTTTAATTCACATAACTCTCCCCTTTTTACTTCTAAAATCTTTCTCACCGGGTCTTTCGAATTTATTCTTTTTCTTTCTATGTTCCTTGCTCATAATTTTCTAATTTTCATTAAACTTTACTTTTCCATGTTCTCTAAATTCCACACTCCCAAAACTTTCACATTCCCCTTTTCTAGTCTGTTCTTGACTTTACAGTTTGTTAAACACTGTTTATGCACTGTTGCTGGGTTTTCCATTGCCTTTTTAAAGTTTTCTCTATATATTTGCATTCTCCAATCAGCCACACCAATCCATCAATCCTATTGCCTTATCTACCACATACTCTTCTTCTTAATCAGTATCATTACCTGAAATCAATTTCTCAACTAATTTCCCTTTTGGATACCAGTGCCACACATCTGTATTAATATTTTCACTTTCCATGGCTTGGATCCTTCTAGGTTCATTTATTTACTGCCCAATAAGCTCCTCTTCTAATGAGTACATTTTTTGAGCTCCTAAGTATGTATTTCATTATCCTTATCTTCTTCCTAAAGGGATTGCTCTTCCCCCTCCCCCCGCAACTTAACTAAAATATTCCCCCTTTTTGTACCCATTAGAGTGGCATCCGAGAGCCTAATGAAAAAGAATGAAAGAGCATTCTCTGCTTGTCAGCCTGGGCTTCCCCTGCCATGTTACCTTCTCATAGCTTGTGGACTTTCTGTGGAAATTGCATTTTCCCTGGTGATCCATCAGTGGGATTCACAGAGCCATGGGCAGAGGGAGCAATGCCTCTTTCACTGCCTGCCCAATGTGCTTCAGCTGCGGGCTTTCAATCCTGATGGGTTGCACCAGAAGAGGAAGAGTTATCCTCATCCTTACAGCACAGCTGGATCTCTCCTCTTCTCTTCCTCAGATAGATCTACTGACTGCCGCGGCACAACCTGTGGCAAAAAGCGAGGCAGGATTTGGCCCCAAATCAAAGACCTCACCAATGTGTCATACGAGTTAGCATGAGTGTCTGTCTGTGCTGGGGAAGGGCTAAGAGCTAGAATAGCAAGGGTATTTCAGGTCAGGCCTGAGGCGAATTAGCAGACAAGTTGTGAAGCTTACACAACATGTGGCCACATTATGTGTGGCTCCAGTCAGCGCTAATAGCCTGTCATTGAGCTCCACGTTTAAACAATTTGAGCAAACAGCAAACACAGAGGATGGGAGGAGGGAAAAAGACCTTCGAGGAACAAGAAAGATCAGGCTACTTAGTATACTTCACAAGCAAATATTGCAGCGGTGAGGACAACGGAGTACCTATTAGGTAGAGACGTGACCCAGTTCCTACCATACAAAAGTAACCTAATACAAAACCAAAAATATACAATTTGTCCAATTTTAAAATTCACTTGGCCAGCAGTTTTTCAAGCTACATTGGAAACCAGTTCTTGGTTTAGGCTGTATGTGATCACACGCATTATAAGAGAGAAAAAAATAAAACATCTATGCTTTTGGTTTAGCAGCAAGGAAACTAAAAAGGGGGGGAATAGAAGGAAAAAGAAAGAAACAGTTTTAGTAACAACAGAGAATAAAGCTCAACCACATCCATATAAATAACATTGATATTAGTGTAGGGAAGTAAATATAAAACATATTATAGCAGAATTTAGAAACCATACCGCACTGTTTAATATGAAAATAATAGCCTTTCTAGCCAGTACTGTTAGAGTACTTATTTAATCCAGCGCAGAATTGGCTAAGAAACCATCCACTCTACCATGGGAATGCTTAGCTCAGTATCTGGTAGGTTGCCAGCCATTTAAAATGTTTTTGTGTTGGTTTAATGATTGTTCCCATGAGCACTGACGGTAAGGGTTGACATTAATTAAAATACTAAGTCATCAGAGCTTGCATTGTGGGGAGAGAAAGAATGGGCTGGATCCAATTGTCTTCAAGGTTTCTTCAGCCTTGCACGTTTTTCTCTTAGCTGGCATCATACGTGCCAAGTATCCTTTTAGCTGAGGTGTAACAATGTAAACAGGCTGTCTCCATAAATACAATCTTTTCAAGTTTTTCACATACTTCCATTTAACCGATTAGAGGATAGTCATTAAAATCAGCTAATCATGTAATGTGGCTGTGTCCTGAATTCTAAACAAAATGCCTAAATGAAAGAGGATTTTAAAACAGTGTCTGCTTCTCAATTTATTTCGACTGTACACTCAAATGGCACACAATACAGTATGAATTCTGGGCTTTATCCTCATTAACCTCAAAACTCATTATCTCATATAAAAAGAGGCCCTTTCCATAGAGCGTTTTGCAAAAGCTATGAAAAAAACAAAGTAGAGATGTATTTTGGCACACACTCTGGAAACATGATGAAGTATTTCACTTAGAACTGTGAAATTAAACCAGAACGGCATAAAATCCTGAGCAAGACTCACTGCTAAAATGATTTTTGCATCATTCAAATAGAATAGTTATCTTTATTAATTTCTCTCATTTTATTAAACAATTGTTCAAGTTCCAGATCTTCAGAGGCACAGGAAGAAGTCACTTAACACCTAGAGTCCTCAAAAGGTCCCCTCAAAAACAGGTAGAGGCTGAGTTCTACTCCCATCCAGCAAGCCTCTGTTTTTTTCCTCCTGGCTGGGGCTTAATATTGCAGAGAGCAAAAATGCAAGACATAGTTTATTCTACATATAACATGATCAATACCCTAAGATAAAACACTTCTGGCTTGACCAATATGAAGAAGCAAGCTGAGCCTACATAAATGCAATGGGACATTTTCACAGAAAGCAAAATGTATCATAAAGGACACTGGTGGTCCTGACACAAAAGATGGAGCAACCCTTTCTATGTATGAACCACTTTTGCTCCTCTGGATCAGAAGTCATGTGAACCTGCAACTTTGGGTCACCTCTGTCTTGGCAAAGACCAAAATCTAAATGATGTGTCTGAAACTAGTTACCATCCCAGCTCATTCACCAGCACACAGCTCACACTGCTCCCCATCACAGCAGGGGACTGCATAAGAGAAATCCTCATCTCTGAATATTTGCAACCACCACTGTGCTTCGCAAGTACAAACATTGCTCCTTCACCTTCCTTGTAGGCAGACGCAGACCTGCTGTGCTGTCCTGGCATCAAACGGGGCAGGGGTTTTAGACCAGCACAGGCAGATTTCTCTGATGGCAAGCCCTGGAATATGGGAATGCTCTTTGGCTTTTTGGTGTAAATGTTCTCTGAATAATCTTCTCATATAAATAGACTACCTGGACTTTGAGTCACTCAGGAGCTTAGGTATGTAATGTAGAAGAGGCAGAGCAGGCAATGGAGGTCCTTGTTCCTTGTCTATGAGGGCAGGAGGCCTGACGTCCTCCTGAGGCTTGTTTTCAGCGGAGCCAGCTGCGGACAGAAGGTTAAAAGGCTTCGGATGGTTTAATATTAATCTTTTTATTTGAAACTCTTGGGCTTAGTTTGAGGGTTTTAAATTTTGTTTTTCTGGTGGAGTTGCTGTTTCAGGGTGATGGTGTTTTTCTGTTTGTTTCCTTTTAAAGGACAGGCAGACTCGCAGGGATGAGGCAGTGCCCAGGGAGCCCCACCAGCCCCTCGCCAAGGGCGCCACAAAGCCAGAGTGCCCGAGTGCAGACTCTCAGCTCAGCCTGGCCGTGTCGGTGCATCGATAAAGCGGGTTCCGCTGCTCCTCCGTGCCGCACCCAAGAGGCGCGGGGAGCCGGAGTACCGCGCACGGGCTCTGGCCCGGAGGGCATGGGGAAGACGGGCGGTGAAGACATCGCTGCGGAGGCCGAGGCCGCGCTGAGTGGGTGGTCCGGGCGGCCGGAGGCGCGGGCTGTCCCCCTGCCCCGGCGCCGGGCGCGGCCCGCTCCCGCAGCTGGGCCGGAGGCGGCCCGCAGACCGCTCTCGGCACATTTCTTCATTTCTCACTTGAGTGCCCTTCTTTAGTTCCTTTTCAACTGCCCACTTTATATCGGCTTCATTACACCACCGCTCCATTTGTGATGTAAATCGGGAAACTCAGGGAAGTTTTTCTTTTGGCCTTGTCTACGGAAGAATACCGAGAGGTATTCAAAACGTATTAACACAAATCAATGGCACCAATAAAAGCAAAATCTCCTTAGCAACATAATCTTGATTGCAAAAGGAGAACTGAGAGCATTTAGCAGAACAGTGGCCCACATGGAATACGCATTTGTCTAGAAGAATGCAGCACAAAGCCTAAAAGCGAGATGCTGAAAAAATCCAAAATTAACTCACACTGAACAGTTACTCTTTTTTTCAAAAGTACACAATTGGCTACATTAAATCTATCGTGCGCTTTTCTGCTCAGCAACATTGTATCTACCGCTTTGCAAGCCCACATTACAACACCCGGAATGCTTCACAGCGCCGGGCAGGAGCACCCCTCCCCACCCGCACGTTGGGACATGAGCATATCTAACACACCCTCTCATGTATGTTAGAGACATTATACACACACATATTATGAAGAGGTTGTCAAGACTTCCACACTAGAGTAACCAAAGAGCTTAAAATGTTTCATGCAAGGAAAAGCTTCCGGCTGATGAGAACCAACGCATGGCAGAGTTTTTGTTCATAAGGTTCAGGTTAACCAGCATTTCACATTGGATGGTCTGAAAAACATGTGAATTGCATGGATGGGAACGATTCCCTTCTGAATAGGTGGCGTCTGCCTTAACTAGATGAAAACCCTATCTTGTTTGAGAGAACACATGAATAAAACATAAAAGCATAGACACAACTTCCAAATCACCCTCCAACCATAACGATAGTACATTTAATAAATCCTACTGTCATTAGAGCTAGAAAAGCTTAAAGAACCCCAAATGTGGAGTTAATGAAAAACCAGTTTGAAACACTTAAGGCAGGCAATGCCTTTCATTTGGTAACTCCAGTCCTAGAGTCACCTAAATTACCCAAAATAATTTTCTCTCCCCTCTCAGCCATCCCCCACATTTAGATTAAAAGTATCAACTGGAAGTAAGATGAGACCATTGCACCATACAGCAGTTTCTCAAGTTTTTCCTTTTCTTCCTCTCCTGACCATCCCCTCCCCGCAACACAGATGGAAAAACGGTAAGGCTTAGAAGATAGGTTAACAATTATTTTATTTGTTTATAATACATACAACTTAAGAAATGCTTTTAAAAAAGTTATATTGGAGTCCATTCCAATTCTGGGTCAGGTCAGGAAAAAACAATGTCGATGTATTAAATAATATTCTATAATTCAACAATAGATTAGCCTCAGTAATTTAGCACACATGGTTAAATATTCTTAAATATGCATATATACAATTGTGCAGCCTTTAAAAAGTCCTTTGATTCCTATCTTCTCCTCCCAAAGCTGTGCACCCCGTAAACACAGTACTGGCTTCTAAGTTTTGAGTCTCTTACCCGGACTTGGGATACTTGAAGAGGAATGTTACAATAGTGGAAGTCACAGCAACCCTGTCTTTCTAAACTCTTTGTGAGAGGAGAGATGCCCAACAGGCAAAGTTAACATCAAGTCTCTCTATAAGCAGCAGCTTCTTTAATTTTCAGTTTTAGGTTAAATTATTGCTTACACATTTTCTGCTTGAAATGGATTCTTAACATACTACAGAATACTGGGTTTTAAGTTTTCCCTCTTGATGGCAACATCTTTTCAGCAACTTATTTACCATTACTGCTTCATACATTTAACAGGTCTTTCCTAAGCACACACAGTTCAGTGCAATTCTCTGCAAATTCTTTTACAGCAACATGAGTTACACAGGTCTAATTTAGCACACAACATTTAGGCACTGTTTTGTAGTTTACTAATCTCTTTCAAATTTATGTGTGGAATGAGTTCATGCTCTGATTGCCATACTCCATCCTTTATGAAAACAAGAATATGGGTTACACTTTTCAAATCAGAAACTACTTCACATTCCCTGTTATCTCACTGAACCAAACTGTTCACTGACAATATTAACCAGTAGGTACACTGCATATCCCAACAAGTTAGAAAGCCTATTGCTAGCATAAAAGGACCAGAGACAAACATTCTGAGTAGATGAGTTAGATATTTATACCAGCACAATGAAACATAGAACCACTAAAAATATAATTTACATTGCATCAGGATATGACTTTTTGAAACATTTCTAAACACGACTTAAAAAATGTATTAATAAACCTAAAATACTGTAACAAAAAAAAGTCTTCAGCAGACTTCTAAGTCTAGTTTTCAACACAAGGCAAAGTAACTTTCAATTATTAAGCAATAAATGAGGAGCAAACAACAACAAAATAACATGTTTCAATAAGCATTATAAAAATCTATTTGTTCTCTAGAAGTGAGCATTTGTCAACAGTTCCCTTCTCTGTAAAAAACTACAATTAACTACAAAAGTCTTACTTACCTGAACTTAAATTGTACTAACCAGATCCTATTTGTGGGTCTTAGATACACTGTCACATGACAGGAGCTGTCTGGACAGGTCAAGAATTTTCTTTGGAAACAATTAGCCATGCATTACAGGCTCCAGCTTAGGAAAAGACTGTTCTGCACTCAGTGCAGGTCTCATCAGCAATTCCATTTTGGTCTGGCTATTTTAAACGAAGAGATGCTGAGTTTAGAAGGAAGCTTACCTTCTGCATTATTATTCTGCATGATAGCAGAATTGTCTATCAATTAGAACATAACCAAAATAAATTAGCAACACACCAAAATAAAAAAAGTGAACAGAAGTTAACAATTACATAATGACTGAAATGGACTGCTAGCTTTTGCTTGACTTGCATCATTCAATATCTTTTCATTCAGTTCAAAACTATTTTCTGTCATACTCACAGAACTCTAAACCAAATCCCCAAATTCAATCTTTTGAGTGTTGCTTCTCCTAATTCCTATGTTTCATCTTTTGCCTCACTAAATTGTTCCTACTGACCTGTTGTACTTTGAGGAACCAAGCATTTACAAATCCTTTTTCAAGAAAATAAATCTTAAAGAAATATTAATGAGCTAAACAAACCAGAAGACAAACCAGAAGGACAACTTCCACGAAACCAGTAAAATGTAGTTTTATAGAAGATGTATATTACCCAGTGTTATGTGGTAGGGATACATACACACACCAATACAAGTGTCAATATATGATGTTTCATGCAAGGAAATCAGGGGGTTTTCATTTTTCAAACATGGTTTCTAATTCAGCCTACACTGACTGAAATATCAATGTGCAGAAAGATGAAAGTTCAAAAATTAATGAACTGCAAAATACTGTTACCAACAAAACAATACAAATGGATATCTAATGAAGAATAAATGCCTATTTTCAGTACTGATTTTTTTTCACTTCTGGAGTACTTCTCCCTTTGAAATAATTTTACTTCCTAAAGAAGAATAATACTGTTCTCTTAGTACACCAGTATCCCCTGATTCACCCAGCCTACAGAAAGAACTTTACAAAGAATAAACAAAGGAATTAAGAAGGTAGCACCATTAGAAATAATCACTCCATCCAAGTCAGAAAAAGACCCCCTTCATTTATCCTTATCCAACATAGTTTGACATTCAGCAGCCTAGTAATACAGGGTAAAAGAAGCTCTCATAACTTTATATTGATAACATTCATAATGGTCATGCATATTACAATCAAGTTTCTAGGGTGACATTTGCAAAGTAAGCCTTCATGCAGATAGGCATTCAGCTCATAAATTCCATGTTCATATTTCTTATTAGTCCCTGAGAAGTTAATACTTCTACCTACAATATGGCTATTAAAGGCATTATAATGATCATACACTTAGCTCTTTGTAATGGAAAACGCAACGTGGCTATGAAGTGAAGCACAGAAATTACAGCAAATTAGCAGTGATGAATACTGATTTCTGAAATGCTTTCTTTTCATAAGCAAGGTTGCTGAAGAGCAACATAAATGATTTTAGTCACAGATACAAAACTAGCCAGTTGCACTTACCCTTAATAAGTCACTACTATGAATCCAAGACATTTGAGGCTCTGAAACCTTTCTAATTGAGTGTTTCCTTTACACAAAATCATATGGATTTTAACCAAATGTAGGGTCATCATGATCCTTCATTTAATTACTCAACAGCAGTGCTGGGAGAACTTAAAAGAACCACAGATTTTCTTTGCTTAACAAGTTTTTCACTTCTTCAATTAAAGTGATCCTTTTAAACTGTACAGAATTCAAATGGGGTTTTTGGTGGACAATTTGCATTATTGCCAGCTGCTCAAAACCCATAAACTAGGGCTCCAAAACAAGGGGACCAATTTAAAATTAAGACTTTGGGGTGGGGCATGGAGGGAAGGGAATAAAGTTCTTTTCCTTGGCTCCTGGCTTCTAAGCAGTTACAGATTGTTTTTAAAGCTCTTCCTATAACCTTTAGGGATAAATAATGACTTGTAGAAAAAAAAAAATTAAAACTGACTTTTAAGTAAGCCTGTATCTGAGACACAGTGTATTACATTTAAACATCATGGTCTTGAGAATTACAAAAACATATCATTTAACAAATTCATTCAGAGATTATAATTTACATCTAAGTAACTGTAAAAAGTTCTTACAACCTATTCTACTTGGGTTTAAGTATTGTGGGAAATTTTGGATTTGCATAAATAGTTTATTAAAATTACTCTTACTGACCTATTACAAAAACTTACTGACTCCCTGTAACCTATCTCCATGAACATGTTAATTTCTGGTGACGTTTGTCAATCCCAATACAAACTTCAAGTGACAGCTATTTAACAACAGATGAGCTCTTCAAAATTCTTCACATAGGGTCAGAGAGAAAGTCCTTCTCCCTCAGAACTTACTTCCACCTATGACTAAAAAATCTAAAATAATTTGTTTCTACTATATTACAGTAAGAAAGAAATCTTTATTCACCAGTTAAAGGTGACTATATCTAAAAATAATAATTAGCTCTCACAGGGATTCATTGATGCCTTCACCATTAGTTTAGCAGGCGAAAGATGAAACAGGCATAATTAGCATCATTTGCTAAATGATTAATATAATTAACTGTTCAAGGAAATTTGAAATAGTTAAGATTATCTGCAGGAATTGCTGAGTTGCAAGAAGCTAAACAAGTTAGTATAATGTAAATGTAATAGTTATTTTAGCAAAGAGCAGGTGGGAGTCCTACTATAGCTTCTGGTCTGCTCAAACTACAACTTCATTCTTTGCCAAGTGACAAAGAGGTAATATAATGTCTTCTTACTAGCAATCAAAATAAATAGATTTAGTATTTCAGAAGCAACATCAAAAGAAAATCCTGACAACTGCCGCAGGCATTGAACAGTTGATTAAAGCTCCTGCCACCTTCAATTTCCATCATTGTAATTAATGAATTGAAAGGGATTGTACGAAAATGTTTTGTAACATTCTTACCAGGTGAGTATACTACTACTTCAGGAAAGTAAAACTCATTTCTCTTATATAGACAGTTTCTCAAGTTTCTTGATTATATTTTAAGTCAGAGACATTCTTTTAATAAAATATCCAAAATACTCTTTGAGGGAACAAGTCTGGCCTCCTTAAAAAGGGATTTAACTTTTTAATTGCTCCAAGCTCTACATTGGATCTCTATACTATTTCTTAAAGAGAAAGTCACAGCTAAAATACAGAAATGCCTGCTAACCAAGCCTATGACTGCTGATGCACCTAGCAGTAGACAAATTCTTAATCATCACTACTGTTAATGTGGAAGCCTTACTAATGGGATATCCTGTAAACCTGTAAGCCACACTCTATTCACTGCTCTGGTCTCAGCACACACGACACCCAAAGCACCTCTAGTGTCGCTGGGTTTGGGTGCTGCTGGCAAGATAGCTGTGGACATGGACAGAACATACTATGGGAAGTTTGAGTAGTAAACTAAGGCAAATAGCTGCTATGAACATATCACAAGCCATATCCTCCACTAGAGTGGAGGGATAGGTTTCCACATGCAGTGGAAAACTGCATCCATGACACAAATTCTCTCTGTAGTCAAATGAAAATTTTTATAAAATCTAGGCCCCATTTGATCCAATATTCATTTTATTGAAAACTGACACTTAAATCAATATATATTTCTGGTCGTAAGTATTTATCACCAGTTATCACTTCTGTTCAATTCCAACCACTCCTCTGCACCTCCAATCTCCCCAGTTTCTGCTGCCATCAGTGTTAGATTTCTGTCCTCCTGCAGGCTGAAACTAGTTATAATTAATACTTCTGGGTGAGAGGCACGCAGCAGACCCATATTTGTACTGAAGAAGAAACTGAAATTAATTTTTAGAAAATTATAAACAGTTACTTTGTAGAGAAACCATGGATAGCACTGAAAAGACTGAGGCCAACACAAAACTGGAATTCGTTAATTAAAAATCATATTCTGTCAAGTCAAAGAAACACCCTTGAAAGCTTGTATGAAAAGCATAGCTGAGCTATTTTCAAAGTGAACAGTAGGAATCCACAGATGAAAGCTGAGCAAAGGATGAATTTTGGGAACAAATACAGAAGGCTTAGATTTAAGAAAACTTAAAACTTTCTAGACCACTCCCACTATGAATAGCTTAGGAATATAATATTCACTAGGGAATATTTTAGAGAGAATAAATATTTTGAAGACATAGAAAAATAGTTCACAGCATCAAGGTACCTGTAATATATTACCTTGAAATAAAACTTGTATTTAAAAGATTAAAAAGAGAAGACTATTCTTGTAGTGGTATCAACTTTTCATTCATACAAATATTAAGCAGAGTATAGATTTTTTTCATATATTCACATTATTGCTTACTAACACAACTGTACAAGGAACATGTTCTTAACTTATATCAATTTTGTGTAATTTCAGTAATTTTAGATACCTAAAGCAAATTTTAGAATATGAGAGTTGCGATTAAAAAACAACCCCAAAAGCCATGTGTGAAGATATATACAACAAAAGTATTAGAAGAAATGAAATACAACTGGCCTGACCCAAGCATACATCATTTGTATCCAGTTAAAAAAGTCTTATACTTGTGCAGAAAATAACCTTTGTAAACCAAAATGAGCAAAAGAAAGAGTGCAATAAATAACTGCCTAACATATTTAAACTTACACTGTTGCCCAGTACACCCTGCTTTGATGATATTTAATACATGGCATTTGCATCTGGAACTACACTGTTCAAGAACTCTTCAATAACGTTTTTCTGTTTGTGGCTTTAAAATAAACAAACAAAAAAACCCCATGAAAGATCTTCTTGGGCAATTAAGTTTTAGTAAAACAAGCCCTTCTGCACTCCTGTGTACAGGATCTGGTAAACAGTATGAATAACGCTGGCACATGCCAATTGACTGAATTAAAACAGCTACACTATAAAATGCAATAATAATATATTTTTGTGATCTTGAGTTCTACTAACCAGATGCATGCAATGCCCTCAGTGATTCTTCAAGTCTGAGTAAAGTAATTCCACTTGGCTGCCCTTTATTTAAATTTTTTTAAAGCCAAACTTTTTCAGAACCAGTTGACATGACTTCTTCATGAAAAGCATAGTTCTACTAACATCATCTGGGTTCCAAAAATCACAGTTTCAAAAAAAAATTTTGTCTCCTTCTTTTGCTGGAAGAGATAGTCAATATCCCAAAAAGAAAAAAAAGTATTTACAATTGACTAGTCACTGACAGAAGTTTCCAAGCATCTTAGAAGGAACTTCAGCATGGAAATGAATGACTAAAGAGATTTACACAATGTACAGTCAATCAGTTGTATCATATTGGGATAAAAAAATACCTGTTCACTTGTATATAATTTTCAGCTGTGTATTTATAGTAATATATATGTACACACGCGCGCACACACATATAAAAGACTCTTTTGAAAATCAAGATACATTAATAAACAGAAGTAGCAAAAGTAAAAATAACTTAAGTAGTAATCAACATTTGTGTGAAATTACTTTGCAGAGTTTGACCAAATGCACTTAGAACATACTCTTATTAAAAAAAAAACCACAAAAAACAACTAACCAACCAAAAATAAACCAAAACAAACACAAAAAAACCAAACCAAACAAAAAACAAATGAAACCACCACGAGATTCTGTAGAACCAATGTTATGTCACTACCAGGAGAGCACCAAGCAAGGCACCATTGGAAAGACAACATACTTGAGTAAGTCTCTATAAATAAATCGAATGCTAATCTGGTCGAAAAATCGGTGTCTTTGGTAAAAATTCTATAAGGATGACCTGTATAAAAAGAAAATAAATATGTATTAAAGATGGCAGCAATCCTATTATCTATCACAATGATAATTCACATGGTTTTGGCTTTGTCTTTTTTTCTTTTTTTTTAGTGTATCAAGTGATGAAAAGCAGAAATCATGGCTTTTGTCTCAGGCAGACGATTAGAAAATCATGTATGGTAATTGGTTTGGAGTTGAAAAGTTTACCTACTGATATGAAACACATAAACGAACTAAGCTAATGTTAAATAATTATTATGCAGTAATTTATTTATTGGGAAAAATTATGAAATAGATAAATGCATTCCTTAAAAAAAACAAACAAACCTCCTGAATGCATAATGCATGAAAAGTTAATTTTCAATTGCAATTTCACTTACTTCAGAACAGTTGCCACTTAATACATGATTCGAAATCATGTTTATAGTTCAATACCTCTATAAAAAAGTATCAACTTTTGCAAAGCTCCCATATCTACGAATGACCAAGTAGTTAACAAGAACTTAAGTAATGGTTTTGCGTGATTATTCTTATGGTCTCAATTCAAATTTAAATTACGTTTTTCTGAGCTAAGTACACTATGGGGTCCACTCCAGAACAAGTAAATCCAAGTATTTACCCTCTTTAAATAGGAAGCTTAAAGAAAATGTTGACTTGTCCATGTTCTTTCTTTGGAGACAGTCATTGCACAGCAGCATGATCTGATTTATAAACAAATAAATGCATCTGGTAACATAAATAAGGATTTTATTTACTTGTAAGGGAAACTCACCTTTTTAAGAAGTTAAAAATTATTTCTCAATGTTTTTGATTGTAAAAAAGAATAAAACTTAGCTGCTTAGAGAATAAAGACTTCTATCTCTGCAAGCATACCAAGCCTCAAAAAATAAAAGTAAGTCTCCAATTTTATTTTTAAGGCAAGTACTTTTGGATTAACACTGCAATCAGGCATGCATGTTTATTTCTCGTGATTTTCAGAAGTGACGTATTTTGAGAAGTGATGCAAACTGCTCAAAATCCACTGATCACTGACCTGAGTCAACCACTAGACTCTGTAGAGACACCAGGACTTCTGATATTCAGGCAAATTTTCAAAAAGGGAGCAAGAAGTAAAGGTGGAGCACTGTGTTTATGCCAAAGGTATAAGATTGTCTTTCGTAATTTATTTATTTATTTAACATCTACTACAGTGGATTTCAAACCTCAATTTGGTGAAGCAACAGGTTTCGGGTACAGGAATCTTATTTAAAACATCTATTTTGTGAAAAGTTGAGGACAGGCGTTTATTATTTGAAATTAAATCACAATCATATTAGGGGCAGTTTTTAAAGACACTAGCAAGTCAGTTCACTGAAAGAGAGAAAATGTCACAGTGAGGCTCTGTAAAAATTTTCTCATTAAGCATACTCAAAGATAGTATCAGACATTTCACTAGTTGAAAATAAAATTATTGAGCTTTATTTTGTAAAACTCTATGCTCATGCATATATTATTATAGTAAGCAGATCAACTGATTTGAAATTGTATTTAACAGAATGAATATTTATCTGTAAATGTTGCTGGGCCATAGTATTTAAAAACTCACATTATATGGTTTTTTTCAATTGAATCTGCAGAACATTGGTTTTGACAATGCTTCCTGCAGAAAAAGCTTTCAGCAAAATATAAATGCTTCATTTAGGCAAAGCTTGAATCTACTTTTTGAAATTTGATTTATTCCATTTTTCAGTCACACCCATATATCTAACCTAAAAAATTCACCAGGATAAATTTTACAAAAAGTACTTATTCAGTGAACTGAATAGAGCCATTCTGTAAAAAGTGCTTTTTGAAAACCTTGTCTTTCAGGCAAGAGATAAGATCTAGTGGAGGGACAGGGAAAAAGAGAAGATTAACAGATAAAGATAATTTAAATATAATTTTGTTCTGTTGAATCACATTTAAAAATTTTATATGCATTATAGTTTTGTTATTTTAAAGAACGAAGTGCTGCATAATGGAAGATCAGAGATAAGTTAGAACTAATGCAGTAGGTATTTCTCCAAAGCTAATCTTTATTTTTAAAAAGTTAACCTTCCTACAGCCTACTTACTAAAACATTAGAAGAAATTATAGAAATTCTAATGTTTCTTACATTTTAGCAGCCTAACTTCATCTTATGTACTTCCATATTGAAAATGGAAATAAGAACAGCACCAAAAAAGAACAAGTTGCAAGCTAAACAAACTGAAATCCTACACAGGACATCATTCATTTTAAACCACACATAACTTCTCACTGTGTATTTCCAAGAAGGGTTTATGGAGTCTCAGCCAAAGACTGAAGTAGATTAAAACTCCAGAGACTAACTTAAAAATATTTTAGTGACACCAATTGGAGATAAAGATACTTTCAGGATAGTTGAGGTAAGGGGCAGTTAGAATTTAAAAAGGCTAAAGGTTTCTTAAGCTCCAACAGCTTAGTTGAAAGGTCTTCTTCCATACTTTTGGACTTGATTAGCATTATATAAAATAGCCATATCTGACTTGCTGCGTAACCGAAGTTGTGGTTATTCTTTGTACAGCATCTAAAATTTCACACTCCATCAGCACATGTTCAACCTATTTTATCTTGGCAATTAATTTATTATTTTTCAGAACACAGTGAAGCCTTGTTTTCAAGTCATTCATAACTTTATAAATCAGTCCTGCACATGAAACCATGCATCTGTGAACCGTAGAAAATCCTTGCACTCAGGCGATTAAGCTCCTGACACCTTTACTGATTAATAATCATGAAAAGAATAAGATCAGAAGCAAAATAAATGATCATTTAATAGAGAAACTCACAAAACAGCCCTTTAACTTACATATTCCATCATGTTATTCGTTTCACATTTCCTTTTGCTTAGTCTCCAATGCAAGCACAGCTAGACAAGGAGGAAAGAAAAAGAAGAAAAATGAGCTGTATTTTATTGCAGCACACAGACTAGCCCATTTGTTCACCTTTCATATTTTTCGTTCAACAAAAGCATCTGTTTCCATACTGTGCAATTCAAACTCCAACAGTACGAAGCTGCTCCCTGCGGCACTCACCTTGTGGTATAACCTATTGTTTTCCCATTCTAATAACTTCTCAATCGATCTTCGTGTCTGGAAGACAAATGAGAAAGAATTTTACTCTTGACTGGTTTTAGAAAAACTTTGTTTTGCAGCTGCTTTAGTGTGAAAAGGAGAGAGGTACAGGACAGTGACTGAGTACAAGGTGGTCTGTAGTACTATCAAAACTTGTCTGGTATTAAATAGTATCTAGAACAGAAACAACTTTTGATGATAACCAAGTAAGTACCATCAACCACTTAGGAACAAAAACTGTTAATATGTATGCTCTCTGGTTCTTATGGGAGTTTTAACTTTAAAATCACAGAAATTTCCAACTGATCCAAGTATAAAAAGCAGGAACACTGCTCCCTCAGGCTCAGTGGTCTAAACGTACTGCTTCTAAGGTCAGCATATAAACTCACAAATGTTACAAACTATTTTGCAATGCTGTAGGTCAAGTGCAAATACACAGTAAATAAATAAATGAGGAGGTTTTGTTACATTTATATCCAGATTTTAGAGAGTGAAAAAGCAAATGCAGAAAGTTACAGTAAATTCCACAAATAAGCATTACTAGTTTGTGATCTGTATAGAGAGCAAACCCAGAATTTAGGATTCTAAAGGAAAAGTTTACTGCCTGTGTCATCCACACTTGACATTTCAGATAGAGAATCCTGAAAGCTGTTCTGCACAGCTTTTTAAGATTATGCATCCTAGAATTAAAGGATATTCTGTGCTGCAAAGTTTCACAGGATTTTGAATATAATTATTCAGTTATATTTACATTTGAGAAATATATACTGACATTTATGGTCATTTGACTGCCAGAATATATATTGCTTAGCTCTAAATGGGATTTGCTACAGAGAGTGAATAAAAAGAGGATAATTCATGGTGCCAGGTGTTAAGATGAGACCAACAGAGCTGCAGGTGCAGAAGGACGGAGCAATGACAAGGATCAAATACAACTTAGTGCAGCTGCAGCTTCCTTACAAGGCAGAGAGGGGTGAGGGGAAAGGATGAGAAAGCATCTTGCTGTTATTACTACAAAATACTAATACTGTAAATGAACTTTAACAAACCAAACTAAATGCTGTCATGAGAAACAAAAACGCCTGAGTAACATAAAAATCATTTTCCCCCAAATATTAACATCTTGGTTTTCAAAAATCCTCTAGTTTAATACTGAAGCAGTTGTGGGGAAACACAGCTAAGCATGTACTGTGGGCACATGATTAAAAATTAGATCATTGCTATCTATCAGTATTCATTACAGCAAATTTTTTTAATGTTTTATTTTAAAATCACAAGCCAAGGAATTATCACAAGGTGGACATACCCACTGACTAATTTATCACATCAACTGGAAATTGAGTATTTTTGGGGTTATTCTTATTATTATGTTTTTAAAGACAGTGCCCTTTAACAATAATCAGTAGACCTCACTTGTTTCTTTGTAAAGATAGCCTTTTAGAGTCTGCTCTCCTTTTAAATGAAAATAGGGCAGCAGTTATGGTCACACTTTTGTTAATTTAGTTGCCAGTCAGCTCCAAATCAAAAGAAAATAAGGCTGCAGAGTGTAATTAACATTCAGTTCAGTCGTTTTGTCCCTTGTCTAGCCCCCAAGCTTTGTTAAAATTGCCATCTGAATGCTGAAGGCTGTAGGGAAATCGATTTGATTCTAATCGCACCATGAAAAGAACATGATCTAACTGCTTTCAGCCCTCCGTAAATCTGTACTAGGTCTTTAGCACAATGCAACTTCCAATTTAAAAAGCACTGAATGTCTCGTCAATGACTTTGTGAAGAAAAAAGAACAAGGAGCAGACATAAAAATTCCAATAGTTGTTTAAGCATTAAAGTTCATTTGCATCACAGCAAACCTGAAAAGGGCTGACCTCTCAAACCGCCTCTCAGGTCTATGAAGTTGTAGCCTTGACAAGCTCACATTGACAGAGCTCATTGACTCTGAAAGGCTACTCTATCAATGGTGAAAAATGGCAATAGGTTCTACTCTGAGCAGGCATCTGCCTGCCCACCCGCTGCTAAACCAATGGCAAAACTGATTCAAAACCTGAATCTACCTTGTAATCTTCCTTTCCAGGACCTTTTAATAATAGATTAAGATCACTATACAATTTAATTTCATTGTTTGCCCCAAAGACTGTGAAAATCATCCAAGCTTTTCAAATTCCAATAAAATTGCATCTATATTACAATGTATAAATATAAATAAGAAATTGATAGGTACTATTAATTGGTTTATTCAAACAAGAGGACAGTTTAAAGTCATTTGATTAGCATGAGATAAAAATACATGCAGACTTGAGACCATAATTCTTTATGTTCCCAGAGCCTTAAATACTACCCACCCTTCCTATGGCATAATCTGGAATAGTCATAGCCCCTAAACACACCATACTATTAATATAGAAATGTTAAAGAAAATTAGACCGTAAAATATTTCTACAAACCTCAGAGCTTGGAATAAAAAGAAATTAATTAAACAGCATCACACAATTCACTATAGTAAGTTTTCTTCCTACTTGACAGGTGAAAAAAAAGCACTTGCACGTGCAGCTTAATTAATCACTGCTCTTGACATCTCAATGATTTACAGTGAGGAGCAGGTGAGGATATACAAAACCAGAAAGGAACACTTGATTTGAGTGTAGCATTTCCAGCACACTAGGATGACAAGCTTGTATATTCTATCAATGGTGTACAGAAAAACCCATACAGCAAATTATTTGTTAGCCACAACAAAAGCACAAATTAAGTGGAAGAGAGACTTGCTTATTAGGAAGATTTAATACTATCCAGCTTTTAATTTTTTTTCTTAAAAAACACAGTCCAATATTTGAGCAAAGAAAAAAACCTGCAATTCAAGTACACTTTTCAGCATACCAATGATAAGGAAGTATGCTTTGTAACATATTTCACGAAAAAAGCAGACAGTCTTCAATGCCATCCACATAACTTTGTGAAATAGACCTCTTCAGCTGTCTAGATGCAATGTTTAATGACACATTTCTGTAAAATAACTGATTCTTTAAAGATATTAATGTCGAACAGTCTTTTGAAAAATCAGACTCTCAAAAAACCCCAGTGCAGAATACACTTTCACTAATCTTACCACTCCTGATGCAGTAAAGTTTTTCCCTCAAACATGGAAGAAAAAAAAATCTAAGCCTAAATATGAACTTTCCAAACAGAAAGAAGGATAGTACTGAATATATTACCAATTGCAAGACATTACTGTTACATCTTCGCAGTGTCTATCCAGTTAGCTCCAGATGGAATTATGATCTGGACAGGAAGGCTGTGCAGCAACAGGGCCCCTCTGGCAGTGCATGACCAGGAACACGCACACTGCACTAAACCGCACAAGCAAATGGGACAAGGCCCCCTCAAGTCCTGCTGCAAATCAGTGAATGACTGGTACAGTATTAAACAAAGGGATCTTACACAACTCTCAAAATGGTGCTAATTTGACTACCTCCCTTTGTCTTTATTATGTGGAAAAACAACATGGATAGTCCTCAATTAATAATTGGATTTGTAATTGTTTGGGAAAAAGCAAAGAATCTCCCACTACGTGCATTTCATCTTTGACTTCCCATCTGAAAACATGTATATGGTAGTGCACTATTAGTTCAATAAATAGCATGAGATTTTCAAATTCCTTCATACAAAACTTTACCATAACCAAGTATTATTGGTTTTGGATATCATCCTGAACAAATATACTTTATGCTTAAATTTCAAAATACAAAGAGACAATGCTAGGCAGACTTTTGTTAGCTTCTCACATGGCCAGAATTTGTATTATACACCTCAGAAAAAAGTCAAAGGATCCTGCCACAAAGGATCCTGTGGATCTCCACTCACTCAAACAGAGAAATGACAGAAGCAGGAATTTCTATTCATTCTGACTACAAAATTTATACCCAAGTAATTTAGCTATCAGCACAAACGATGAAATAGAAGATAACAGAATCACATAATGCTCACTTTCAACATGGCAGAACATCCCCCAAGCAATTTTGAGACCCATACTGGTACCACAAAAATGCCAAAGCTGTACTCAAAACACACATAAATGAATGATGTACATCTGTGTTGAGAATGTTCTCATCTTGAACACTATACCTCAAGTAAACCAACCTGAACTATAAATTGGTAAGACTCCCATCTTGCTATGGAATTCTCCATTTGCAAAGGGAAAAGATCACAAAGGTGAAACCTGAGTTGATTTTGATATCCTAACATCCTGGACTATCTGCTTTACTGCACAGTAGTTTGAAAAGATGTCTGTCCTACTACATAGGTAAACATGGAGATCTTGCATAATTTCTACTATTAGTAGCTAGGATGTTTCTTATTTTAGACCATTGTAAGGATGCTCATCCCTTACAGCATCCATGCAAGAAAGCAAGTGAAATCTATACTAAACAGAATGAAGAATATCTGGAAATAAATGCAGCAGTCTGTGCTTTTTATACGATCTTGAAATAACTGCCTTGTCCAACAAGATTGCTATTGCTGCATCTTGCCTTACTATATCGATTACTTTGTGCAGAAAGTGATTCCAGCCTAAAGCACAGATCAAAGCTCAGATCACACAGAGAGAAATACAATCAACAGAATTCTGGAGCAGGAGAACTGACAACATCAAGTTGACTTTGCATTTTGGAAGATAGCCCTGACGATATCGTCTCACACAATCCATAATCTTAACCTCTTTTGTACAGGTCTCAACCCTGGGTTGGTACATCACAAAGAGACAAATTTAAAGCTTAGTGAATCGAGTCACACCAATTACTTTCTGGAAAGGTCTCTTCCACCAACTATTTGCTGATACAAAGAGAAGCTCAGTGTTATTTGACACTACTGCATGTAACACTCTTTAATATCTAAACTCAAGATGATTCCTCAGTTACTCTGGTTGCCTTAATTGTCAAATTCTTGGAGTGTTTAGGAAAGCAGGAAAGCCATTAAACATGTGCAGGATAGAGAAGGTGTACAGAAACATACACCCTGTGTATATTATCTAGGAGTAAAATGGAGAGATGTTGTATTATCACCAACATATTAATTGATAGATACTGAATGAGTATTTTTCCAAAGGCATTTTGGTCAGCAGTAGAGACACTTAATACAGAGAAACTGTCAAAGAAAGTTCCTAGACGTTGATTATAGTCTTCAGTTAGCTTCCTCTCAAATATACAAAATCCAAAAGATTCAATATGCTAACTGATATTTTAGCCACTGGATATTTTAGCTTACTTTAGTCTTACATGAGCTAAGTCACCAACTAAGTGCTGCTAGCTACTTTCTATAAAGAGGTATCACTGACTAGAGTCAACCATATGTGAAAATTTCATACTATGGAGAAGTCTTGTAGTAGAAATAAAGTTGACCTTGGCAAAAATAACACACTTCCCTTAAGAAGGCCTTGAAATGTAGTGAAAAACACATTTCACAGGCACACAGGTGTTGACCTGATCAATGAAGCATCATGCCTACACTTCATGTTGTTACTTGAACTTTTATATAAAGATTTGTAACTCATTCATTCTAGGATTAAATTCTAGCTCTGATTCTGCCATCATATGGAAACAAAACCCATGAAGCTCTGACCCCTCCAAGCAAATTATTCAAATCTAGCCATAACAATCTAAAGCATCCATCTCCTGCTGAAGGACATTCTCACAGAAAAGGCCACAGAAAATGAACATGTAAAATGGAATTGACTGTAACAGGGATGAAAACAGGATCAAATCTCCACCAAATAACTCATCTGGTATCATTCTCTGTGGGAAATTTTACACTGAACATGAATGAAAATTCCATCTCTTCTTTTAAGGTTAGAGAGATGTTAATTTTGGTCACTGTCATTTATTTCCAAAATATCCAGGAGTATGCTATGGAAAATAGCTTCTCAGCCTACACTGGCCCTGAAGTAAGGGATCTCTGGTTACATCTCTATTAAGAAATGAAACTGTGCCCAGAAACTTTCCCATTCATTTCAAGCCAGCTGGCAGGGAACAGCTTACATCTCTATCAGTAAATTTTCATAACCTCCAAACCACTCATAGTGCCTGAAGCATTCTGATAATGCCCATGAATTGTTATACAATACAGAACCAGAGCCTGTCAGGACTGTAATTTTCTAAAAGTACAAATTATAAAGCACCAATTCAAATCCTAGGAACACTCCCAGGTTTAGTTTACTAGTATATAGGAAACCTTTGACTACTGCTGTAGGAGTGTCTAAGGGCAGTGGTCAAGAATGGGAGAGAAGCTACATGGCCAGAAATACTGGAAGGTGGCTCGACTTGACAAAACTCCATAGAAGACTGTAAAATCCATCACTTCACTAGTCTGCATGCTGAAGAGAATGATTGCTCTCAAAAGGACAGCCTCTACAGTCCCTTGTACATCTGATGGCTGAAACAGAAAAATAATGGTTGATCCTGTAACTACTTTACCAATTTAGAAAAAATAAATCTGGCAACTTAGCATTTCCCATCATCGTTATTGTTCTAGATCCAGTAATTTATTCTAAAATTCAGAAAAAAAATATTTTTAAGAGCTAGAAAATTAGAAGTACCTGGTCACTTCACGCTTCATGTGTTTGGTATGGGACAAGATTTATTAACTCCTTCACTCTTCTCTTTTGTAGAACTGCCCCCTCATCCTCCCAACTACTGTTTTCTTCATTAAATAACTTTATATATAGTGCTTGACTTACTAAGAATGCTACACTTCAGCAGAAAATATTTTACCGTGATTTGTTTTAATAAAGCAAAAAGGTGAATACTTTGCAGACCTAGGGTACTTTGAAAAAAATCAAGAGAAGAGGCACAGAAGTGTGCCACTACTCCACACTTGCCAGAACTTCATTCTAGTTTTCTGTTTTACTGTAACAATCTAACCAGCTATTGTTCTGTCAAGTGCTTCCCACTTACTTTAATTTTATCATGTAAATTTCAGGTAATTTTTCCTTCTAATTCTTTCCTCAACAGTGTTTGAATATATTCTTTATTTGGGATTATCTTTAAATTGCTGAAGACAGAATCCTAAAAATGTTCCTTTCTAAACTGATTTCCAAATCTGATAACTAGACTATTTTTAGCATGCTCTTTCAAAATAGCTCTATGCACGTTTCACCCAACTCACGCTTGTAGTTTCAGGAACACATCAACCTGGACAGGAAGAGCAATATGAAAAGCAACACTAAACCCAAACCACTGAATGATCCCTTTATATAGCTTATCCACCACATAAAAGAAGCTATAACATGGAAATGTTAATTTTACCCAGACTGTTTTGATTAATATGAAAATGTTCAGAGATATAATTCTAATTACAAATGCAATCAAATTTTAAATATCAGTTGGAATTGACTATACATCCCAGAGATACTATATTTAGGATTAACATAAAAAAATCAAGAAAAAACAAAATCACAATATATATCAGAATATATCACAATATATCAGAATATATATTTTTGAAGTACTAAAGGGTTTGCATTTGACCCACAAAGAAAAAAACTAGTATTCTGTGATCTACTTTTACCTCTAAGTATTCTTCACGTCAATCTCATTGCCTTGTCCACTACCAAGCAAGTCTATCACTTAAAAGACATGGAAAACTAGCTGCTCCCACACCCCAACAACAGTAGTGAGTTGTGCACCAACTCACTACTATACCCTTCAGGAAAGCACATGAAAACCTGTAAGTTTGTGTAGGTTGTTGCGAAGGAAATGAAATCTGATTCCAGATATAGAAAAAAAAATAACCACATAGGTATACATATGATGAGTTCACATTTATTTGTTCTACAACCTTAGATATATATATGAAAAATATAAATAATAATATATATAAATATATAATATATAAAAGTATATAGTATATATAAGCAAAATATACCAGGCCTGAAAAAAAACAAAAAGAAAATACCTCTGAATACATTTGAAAACAATGGTCACAAATGCATATTTGATACATACAGGTTCTACTTTAAAAGAAGTTATAAGCTGACTAGAGTCAACACAGAGATGATATGTACTCTGGTTAGGATAACCATAATAAATACATTACAGTTTTAAAAATTCTTCCAAACTGAACTACAATGTAAACTGTCACAACAGATAATTCAAAAACATGGCACTTTTTGTCTTAAGTAATTGCCTTGTAGAACTCCTCAAAAAAGCATTATTATGCTATTAAGAGTACCTCCAGTGCAAAGTCCCTGGCAGATGGGCACAGAAGAAAAAAAATATTTTCTTCAGTTTTGAAAATAAATTGAATGTATTCATAAATTCAATCAACTGACCTAATATATTTTAACATTAGTATCATCCACTGACACACAACACTATTGAATTTAAGAAAATTCATTCCAGCTCCTCCACCATATATTTAATTTATACTTTGGAAATTGTAATTAGCTATGTTTATACAGCACTCTGAAGATGTGAACTGCTATGAAAGTGACAACTAATGATGAGGCTTAAGCAGCATTCATCAGCTTTGTGTGAATTCACAAACAAACAAATCACTCTTGAAAGTATTAGTTCAGATCACACTGTTAAATATCTAATTCTATTCATTTTAAGAGATTGCCCATGAAGCATCTGAAACATGCAATTTACTTGTACAACACCAGCTTTTAAGAAATCTAGCAGTACTGCAATTCTATCATAGCTTTCATTGTTACTGTTTCTGTTGAAATTATATACCCTATTTACCCATCAGGAACTACAGCATTTAGTTAATACTGAAAGTGAGTGCCAATTCATTTGAAAAAGTGGCTTCAAATGGGCACCTCAGCCTGCAGTGCTTTTTGAATTATAATTCACTATGCAATTCTTTCTGTTTAAAGAACAACAACTTAAAGATCTAATGTTCATTTGCACAACCTGGAATTTGTCCCAGAAAATATGGTGCATTCTATGAGTAAAACTTCAAGATCATTTATGATCTAGATCTGCAAATGAAGGATTGTACTTCCTACAACTTTCTTGCAGCTTTTATTCATTAAAATCAAATCAAGACCACATAAAAGGAGAGAAGCAGTAAGATACTGAATCAAATAAAACACTTATTTTACTGCTGAAGAGTAGCAGGCTTTTCCCAAATATCTCAGTGCAAACTAAGAAAGGAAACAACACTATACAAAGATTCCAAAACTAGCAGTGAAAAGAAACATCCAGTGAAGGGAAAGTTTTCACTGTATGGAAATGCACTAAAATTATATAACTAACAGTTAAACTTACAAACATCTGTGGCTTAATAAATTCCTAGTTTGAAGCACCTGCTGATTTAAGGAGAAAAACAATTACCTTATTTTTCACTGCACAAAAAGAAGCATGTATTCTCATTATACACAAACTGTCAATAATTGTAATTCCAGAAACTGTACTTAGATTTGTGATAATTTTTCCACATTAGAATTTAAAAAGTCAGTGCAAGGCAATAAAAATACAGAATGCATAGAGACACTAAGAAAATTATTCTAACTCTAAAGCTGCAATAGACATTTTGCCCACATGAACCATAAAAAAAAAAAAAAATAAATCTTTCTCTGAAAAAGAGCCACAAACTATACCAGCAATTCAAGAGCAGGGTAGATTGATTCAGACTCATTAAAACAGACATTTCTTAATTGGCCATTCTGAGAAAAATTCCTCTTCTATATTAAAAGTAAGCAATTCTGTGGCTGAAACTATTGTTTCATTTATAAAAATCCTTGAGAAACTGTCCCACTTGTTAGCTCACGATATCTTTAATTCAACAAAACAAATTTTTTAGTCTTCTATTTCAGCAGAAAAGGGCAAATATGAAGACTTGTATATTTGTTGTGCAATTAAAACATGATCTGCAAAAATTTCAGGATAGGAACACTCCCATCATGCTTTTGGAAATCAAACTTTCTAATTGTAAAGTCTTGGGAGCCTTCTGTGATCACTGCAGTAAAGGATATAATACAAGTCAGTTCCAAGTAACTTTCACTGGGAATTACTTAGAACAGCGCTGAGCTAGCAAAGCTCTCTGGGTAACACTTCTCAGACAAGTGCAAGTGATGTAAAAGAAGCAACCTTTTATTTATTGATCATTTGTTATACTTGTTTTACAGTGGGAAATAATTCATTGTATCTCAAAATTAAAGGGAAGAAACAAGCATACATCATCATGGACCCCCATTTCCTCAAGAATCCTGGCTGTTGTGTCTATACTTATGGCTGAATCCTGCCAGGGAAAGGATACCTAAAGAAGTCAAAGCAGAGAAGATAATTTGATCAACACAACCCTCTTCCAAGACACAAAGTCAAACACAAGCAGTTTAAGAGATCAAATGTGAGTAGTTCACACTGAATACCTTAGTCTTATGTATCAGCAAAACTGTGGTACTAGCAGCAAACCAAGGTAGTCAATGAATTTTTAATTTTTTTTCCTTTTTTTTTTTTAATGGGAGAATATGAAGTTGCTTCTTGTCACAGTTCTACTGGAATCTACTGAGCAAACAACAGACTGGAACCTAGATGAACCAGGTATTATTTACGACTGCTGCTTTTGCTGAGCAGCTCCAGGTAATTCCCAATGCACTGTCTCTTACATTCCACTTCTAGGAAAGTACATATTGTTAGTTTCCTGCACTTGCCACAGCACTTCAACATAAACTGATGTAAAGTCCTAAGATTATTCTTTTATACAGAAGCTTGTGGATACAATACAGTACTGAGATCTTACAGGGTTCAAACTCTGTAACTCCACGTAAGAAGGATTTAAGGGATCACTTCATATTTTCCTGCTCTGGGTCTACTAAGACAAAGTTAAATCCACCCATATCTATAAAAGCAACCCAAGTGGCAATAACTTTTCACCATTGTTCTGTAAGTAAAAGTAGTAGCCCTGACTAAAATCATTAAAATTCTTCTGCTTGTTTCTGACACTAGAATTTCCAAACATGTCCTTGAAAAATATTCCACAGCTTTCCCCCGTAACTCCTCTACCAATGAAAAATATTCTTTCCCAGCCACTTCCAGGATTAAGAGTTAGGAGTTTGGGAAAGAAGTCTCTCCCCTTTCACTTTGTCTTTAAGAACACAAGTTAATTTTCTATATATACTCTCCAGATGCCCAACAGACACCAAGTTCTGAGTTTTCTGTCTGGAAAACAACTCTCTAAGCACACACTCATTTGGCGAGCTGCTGACACAGACAAGTGATGCTGATCCGAAATCTCCAGATTGATTTAAATTACTTTTACTTGTGAAGAATAATCAAACTGTCAGCAGCGTCTAGTGCCATTGTGCCATCTATGGTGGCACAAGATACTCTGTTTAGGCAGCTGAGTCCTAAGTTGCACTAATGCTGGACATCCAAGCGCAGGAAAAGATACAAAGGTCCATAAATGTCTTCTGGAACCAACTTTAACAGGAAAAATGCAACATTTACTGATAGTCTGGGCCACACTCTAGGATGACTTACACAAGTTCAGTCACAAATCTGTGTCCACACTCCTGCTGTTCATACTCTTTCCAAAACTCTTCTCTCCACATGCGTTCTCTATTACAGCAACAATGACACCACTATCCTCTCTCCAGCCTCTCTGAACGAAGTATCTGTAGTTGTTTAGTTTTTTTTCCAGATTTATCCTTTTGGAAGGAGCTTACCTTTTTACTTATCCCACACAACTCCTCTAACTGTTGCTTCACCAGGTTCCCACATAGAACCTCTCTCCTCAGCTTCAAACTATTTTCTGACCCCAGATGCTAGAATCCTTTGTGTTTTTTCTGACACTGTTTAACAATGCATAAAAAGTTGATTAGAGGACACTGACTAGAAGATGAGAGCTTGTGACATCAGTCCCTACCAAGTTACATCCTGTTACTGCTTCCTGCTACAACACATTATGTAAGAAAACTGGGTCAAACTTTGTAACCCCAGAAGCATTCTCATTTAGAAGTTAAACATGGACAGAAGCAATGGATGCTTCCCTTGTGTTTGTTACCTACAGTGCTAGGCCTTGAATGGTAAAAGTCTTCTCTGCAAGCTATTAAGTCACCTGCTCATCTGTTGAAGCAATCACCAGATTCTAATTTCTTCTACAAGATTTTTGGCTATGGATATACACTCATGCTGCAGGATACTTACTAGTTTGCAAGAGCTTGAAGACAAAAAACTTAGGATTTGATATAATTCACATTGACACCAATATTTTTGTTTTGGTTAGTTTCTCCACAAACTCCAACATTACCAGGAGGCTTTTCCACTTGATTTTGTATACAATTAAAACTACCCTTAAGTAATCCCTTAAAGGGACTAAGCATTAAGATCTTAACACAGATTGAATATAACAAAACCTGTAAGCATTTTTGTATCATCTAACAATGTTCATCCTATAAATATTTTTGTTAGAATTCCTTTATTTATTAACTCTAAAAAATTAGGATTTTGATAAAATCATGATAATGTTCAGTGTACTGAATTATACACTAGTTGTAGCATTAAGAGGTATTACACAAGACAAAACATATACAATGCATGACACGAAATGAAAAGATGAACAATACTAAACAATGAGGAGATGATGAGGAAGCACAGAGACTTCTTGCAAAGTAGTGAAATAGAACTAGTCAAAGACAATTTTTACACACACAGAAACAGAAGAGGTGAAAGGGTAGCCTAATTAACCACACTGAGAAAAAGAAGTGAAAACCAGGTTCATGTAATGAGCTTCTGTTGTGAACAATGTTCTAAGTGCCAAGTGCACATAGTAGACAAAAGGCTACTTTCAAGTTCATGTCAAAAAAAGCATCTTACTCATCTACAGCTTGATGAGTAAGCTGTAATTCAAGTAATTCAAGAAGAAAAATCAATTATTCTTTTTAAAAACTGCTGTTCTAACAAAAAATATGTGGTTCCTTGAGGCCACAGTGCAATCAGAACTTCCTCAAAAACAAACTGCCACTCATACACTGCCTAATTCTGATACTCTCAAACAGGTATCACAGAGAAGATGCAACTATTAAAGAGTATGTTGAAAGTTGGTTCAATAACAGTAATTCAGCTATACTACCTCTCATTGAGTTAAAAGCTCAAAGTTCTGACTCATGTCTCCTGTAACTTTAACCAGTACAGCAGGCAACTGATACCAAAATGTACCAAAATAAAAGTGATTTAAGTAAGTTCTAGCAGCAGTTTTTAATGGTGAAGGAGGGGAAAAAAAAACCAAAATGAGAACAAAACTAGTATAATTCTAACTAGCAAAAATGATATTAACAATGCAACTTACTCTTTTACTGAGGCAGATAACTGGCCACATACTACAACCTAAAGTGCAGCAGCAGCAAAGGCATCCACATAGTAGCCATCGAACATTAACTGGAAGATTCTTCTTAAGACAACTGTTAACTCTACTGATGCTGGCTTTGAATTCTTCAGGTGCAACCTACAAGGGAAATGAAAAAAGAAGAAACAAACTAGTACTACAGCAGTGTAATTTATTACTTTTACAGTATTCTATACTTGGAACACTTGTTTTTGTAATAAAACATAAATTCTAATTCCAAACTTCTATTCAAAGCTACTCACCTTTCCAGTTAAAGATGAAGGAAATTCTGCTTCAAATTTGTTGCTTAGTCCAAACCTGCAAAAATAAAATTTAGATTGTACCAAAATTATAAATAACCCTAAACCATGCCACAAATTACAAGCACCTCATAATACTCTCAGGGTCTGTATCAGTAAGAGCATTAATTTCAGGAAAACACTACTTGTTATTAAGAGTAATTCTTAAAATTATACTAACAAATGAAAATACACCATTGAACACAGATTTAAAACCATCATGCCCATATTCTTTTCTCATAGTTCTCTTGATACTATTGACTCTTCCCCGAAGTCAGCAAAACCTATAAGCAATAGTGGCAAGTGAGGTAAGTGAAATACTTAAGGGGAAAGGGAAGCAACTTAAGGCCACAGTTTGAACTACCTCTCTCCTGCACCAGTACAGATGTATCTTTGAAGAAAGGCTCATCCAGTGCAAAATAACTGTTCTAAGCATAAAAATGGAATAAACACCAGTTTGGTTTTCAGAAAAGAAATAGCATTTTGTGTTTTGAAACTTATTACGTAAGTAACAAAACATGGCATAAAAACAACTAATTATAAATGTAAATTTGTAAAGCAGTTTGAAATGAGCTAGAGTTATTGAATCTACTGGGTTTCACAAGATCTAAAGATCAGAAGAGTGTCAGCTTAGCTATTAAAAAAATGTTTTCTACCTTACAGTTGTTTGGTTGGGTCAATGAACAGATGAACCTCAAAGAAAATCTGACTATTTTCTGGCATCTGGGCTGGGCAATAACTTAGTAGAGACTACACAGACTATAAAATCATGAATAACACTATGTGACTGGTTACTAATTTGGTATACAGCAGTCAGCATAAAATTTAAGTTGTAATTAAAAGAATTCTAAATATAAACCAGAGCAGTCTATCAGATAGTACAAAGAAAAATCAGAAACTAAACCGCTCAAGACTTGAAATATTGGCAGCAACACCTATCACACGTTGCTGAGTGGTATGCGGAAAAGCTTACCTGAGCCTTGACAGCTGAAGATTTTAAACACATAATTTGCTTTCACAATATGCTCTTGAGCAGCTACGTACTTCCCAGAGTTATGGTATCAGTTTGGCTTTTTTTCTTCTTACTGAACTGAATGATCTGCATGCCAATGGAGAACTTTGTCCAAGTAATTAAATAGGCAGTTACATGGTAAGCTACTGTGGAAATCTCATAAAACCCAGTGAACAAAGTGGCAGATGAGTTTCTTTGTACATAAATAAAAGGTAGTACATTTTGGGGTTCCTCAACTATGCTTATGTGATACTCAACTAAAGTTTGACAGGTACAGCTCACAGAATAGATCTTTTGTCACCACTCATTATTCTCTTAAACATCAGCTCAGTGAAAGCAGCAGCCACAAGAAATAGCAATAAAATACTGGGCACCACTGGGAAAGTGATTAACATCATTTTGGCCCTGCATAAAACCCTCATATAAACCACATATTCAGTACTGGATTCAGCTCTGTCATCCACATTTCATGAGTTAGAAAAAGGCAGAGAGAAGGAAGGCTAGTATAATAAAGGGAATAAATCAGCTGCCTCAATAGACTAAGGCTGGCATTAAGCTGGAAAAGAGAAGGCTGAGGAGGACATATGATTAAAGTGCAAAGTTTCAGGAAGGCAATGGGTAAGTGTTGGAGTGTTCCTCACCAAATCCCACAACAGGAAGTGCTGACTGAAATTAGTCAGAAATTGGTTTAAAACAGTTAAAAGAAAGTGCAGCTAAAAATAAGGTGCAAGTAGCTAACTTTTGGGTTTGTTCCCACTTGACATTACTGATGTAAACAGTGCCAACAGATTTAAAGCAAGATTACACAAGGTCCCTGGCAAACACACTAAAGCAAAGACAATACTAAAGTATACATTACTCACATAGCTGCAGATGCCAGAGAGTACAAGAAGAATGGACACCAGGAACAGCCAGACTTACATGCAATCCATATGCAGCAATGCCTGCTGCCAAAGTTTGCAGCATCACACTAGGCTACATAGTTTAAGGCTGTAGGTGACTTTTTCATTGGGTCTCAAGGCAAAGTAAGCAGGTAATTTTCCTATCACTGGTTACAAGCAGTAGAATCATAGAAACATAAAATTATTTGTGTTGGAAGGAACCAAAAATCATCTAATCTGATCTCCCTGTCACGAGATCAAAAAGCTGCATCCAACCAACACTTCCAAGGAACCAAGTGTTCCATTGAACACTTCCAATGATGGTGCATCCATATCTTCTCTGGACAACCTGTTCCAGTGTCTCATCACCTTCATCCTTATAACCAAACCAAACCTATGCTCTTTCTGTTTAAAACTATTCCCCACAGTCCTGTCAGTATAGACACAGGCAAAAAGTCTCCACTTTTCTTATAAGCCCCCTTTGTATATTGAAAGGCTGCAATAAGATCACACAGGAGACCTTATTTACACAGACATTATCTACCATTGAAGTATTTGTAACTAGAATAGTAGCTCTGCAAGACTGTAAGTCTCTCAAAACTGGTAAAATAACAAATGAGAATTGTTACACAGAAACACATATGGCAAGTTTACTACTTCAATGAAGAACAAAGGAAACTTACTGGAAACATGCTACCACTGAAAATCCTGCTGAATATTTCATGACAGGAGGACCATCCACCCTTTCTTCAAACTGCTGAGTGAAACTAAGTGCTGAGGCAAAAGTTATGTAAACGTCAGAGTCATGCCCTACCAGGTAAGTGTCATGCCCTACTTAAAATTGCCAGTAAGTTGAAGTGGATATCAAAGTCTGAAAAAACCCCTTGGACTCACATACATTTTAGAAGCAGACAAGCTTGGAGAATGATACACAACTGCCATCACAAGTCTCAAAACTAAAAGATAACACCACTTTACTATATAATTAATTTATTTAATCAGTACTTGTGAAGTATTCAAATGTTGACAACTCCATCAAACACAAACTAATATTCATAAACTCAAAAAAGTCAAGTCTGACAAATGCAACCCTCACTGGAAAGGCTCTACAGCTATCTGAAATTACAAACACTGAGGCAGAGTGAGGCACAGAAACTTGCAACCAATGCAGTTACACTTCGTTGAAGTTATAAGCAAAGAGACTGAGAGCCTGTACTCAAGGCTTGTGGTAATGTTTAATACATGGTGGGGTACCAAAGCTGAAACTAACTCAAACAGCTACCAGCATAATTCTGAGCTTGACACATCAGAGTGTTGTCACCATATGCAGGCAGTAAAAAAGGGTGACGCCATACATTAAAAGCGTACCATACATTGTAAGTAATTATGTGATCACAGAACTGTCACTCTTGACTGCAAGTTGAAATTGGGAAATTAAAGTACTAAAAACTCCACAGAACACCACTATACATTCAATGTAAAAACGTAACTGCTTTGACCAAAAAAAAACCAAAACAAAACAAAAAAAAAAACCTCAAAAAAAGCCTTAAAATAAAACATTGGAAATCAGTATTTTGGAGATGCATTTCCTCAGACAGCTGTCCTACTATAGCACTAGATTTCTTTAGTACAATACTGCATCTCCAGTGACACAAACCCTTCTCTGCTTGCTCTATGCCTTTCCCACTTTAATCATGTCTTCAACAGATCCATGCTGACCTCATGCATGAGTACTTTCTTTACCCTTCTTGGACCTGAACAAGCATTTAGGGAACCTGACTGCCCTTGAAAGGTAGAGATAAATTCCTGCCCTTGGGTACAGTGGAGAAAGAAACGGAGACAGGTGGAAACTTTAAAGTACAGAAGTTTGCAGTATAGGACACAGACAATTTGGAACCTTCCCCAACATGCAGCTCAGATCATCCTAATACAAAAAATTTACACATGCTATCCTCTTCCTCTTTGTCCTCTCTCATGGGGACTCTAAACAATTTTTTCTCTGCTCTTTACTCTTTAGGTCCACATGTTCCCAATCCTTAAAAAATAAATATATATTTCACAAATATATAACATGCTCCATAATTCTCACCTGTTTTCACTCATATGTCCTTGATACAAAGTAAGGTTGAAAAACATATTAGAAGACTTACTTGGATAAATACATCTTTTGTAAGTTCTTTTTCCCCCCTACAAAAAGTTATCTTGCATTAAGATATAAGGTGCTGCAACAACAGCACAGAAAGGCATTCATCAGCACATCCCAATGGCTTTCCATCATTCCAGTACTGCAAGAATAAATCCAGTATTACTAGTTAATACAGTCTGCTATATATATGGTACATGTCTCAACTGGTTCAAGGAACAGGAAAGCAATCACTGGAAAACACTATCAGACACCTATTATAAATATTCTCTTCATGATTTTAAACACATGCACCTCCATTCCCACCATAATATGATTTTAGAAACAAGTATGAAACACCTTGGACTTTCAGCTCAGTTGTAAGGATCTATTTTCACATCACTTTCAAGTTTTTTGCCATTACGAGAGAACCTCAAATTTTCAGCAACCAGGTGATGTTACCCCTGTTACCAAGCTATCAAAACTCTGCTGGTGTGAAAACGATTTAACTGAATATTTAAAAAACAATGTTAAAAAATTTTAGCATTGCCCACAGCATGCTTCAAACAGTGAGTTTAAGGAAAAAACTGAGTGCTAACCAAAAGCTCCACATCCCCAAAAGGCAGACTTAATATGTTATATTTTGATAATATTCAACTGCTTTCCTTTAATTGATTTTAATTACTCAACTTAGAAAAAAACTCACACACTTGAATTATCTTTTGGATGAAATCAAGTACTGGTAAATGTCTTTCTGATGTTAATATGTAGTCACGGAATTGACATATTTCAAACTCAACATTATGACTCCCATGTAAGATCAGAAAGGATATGACAACAGACTATGAAAAGAGAGCTTCTGTTTAAATATGCAGACAGCAGAAGCAGTCAGCAACTCTTCAAACTGCAGAGCTAGGGAGAGATCAATCCAGTATTTGCTTAACTGCTGATCATTTTTGTCGGACCTTCAAAATGTACACGTTTTTACACTGGCAAGACTACTTCATCACAGGACTTGAACTATTCCTTATATCCACCAGACGAATGTTCCAGAAGGGATCTATTTAACTTTTAATAATAAGTTTCTGGATAAATGACAAAAAAAGTAATAGGCTGCACAAAGGTAAAAGTGGCTGATGCTATGTAGTTAACTGTTAACATCTGGCACAGTAAAGAATGTACATGAAGATCAATTACCTAATTTTGGAAGCACACATTGGTATTTCATTGCTCATTCAAAACCTAAAGAACAAGTACTTTAAGGAAGATCTTAAAGTAATAATGAGCTAGTAACTATTAATGAACAATTAACAAGGTAGCCATCCTTCAACCACAAGGCCCTTACTAGTCACAGCCAGTGCTTCACAAGCTTCCCCAACATTCCACTAACGGGCCTTCATCCTGTCTTGCACAACTTACCTTCAAGTATTGGAGAAGAAACCAGTGTTTGCCTCTGTTTCAGTTATTTGTACTTTTCATTTCCTAATATGAAAACTATCTAATTGTGATTTTGCTCTGTTTTTCAGAAACAGACTAAGATTACCGGCTTATTTTCAGTGAATCACTAGTACAGCCTCAGTTCACAATAAACAGTCGTAAGTTGAACACACTGACTAACATGCTTCTATTCTTTCACAGGGCCTCCTTGTCCGGCCCCATCTATGTCCTTCTAACTTTCCAAATGTCTCTCGGTCTATTCATACCTTACTTCCTGTTTTTAACTGGACAGCTAACTGCACTGTGCAGCTATTAGTATTTGTGTCAACCAGATAATAAAGCAGCAATGTACCCAAGCGCCAAAAAAACTTGTCAGGTCAGTATCTGAAAAATCAGTAGAGTTTATGAGACTCAGAGCAACAGACCACAGTATCTACAGCTTTTATGTCTGTACTACAAACCTAGTTCTGCTGAACACTGAATACAAAAAACTAAAAGTTTGTACTACCATCTCTTGTCTCCAGGTTTGTATTTCAGCTTCTGACACTATACATTGTAACTGACAACTACTACACTTCAACAGAGTGAGCCTGACAGAACTGATGGAAGGAATGATACCCTCATCTCTTACATTATTGAGAGTATTACACAAGCTTCCAGTCACTTGCTGCTAGACTCATAGATACCAAACACGCACAGAACAAAGTTGCTTCCATGTCAAACACAGTGAAACAACACACACCAATCACAATATAATTTTACATGTAGCCATCTGACTAATGATGCCTTTTCTTTGTTAAAGTCCTCAGAGCTATAATAGCTGCCACAAGTTAAATGGGAGTGGGTAAGAGGTACATAAACAACCTTGTTCAATAGTCCAGCCGGTCATGTGCTGGCACATACCTGTTATACAAAGGAACACAGGCACCTTACTTCCTGACAGCTCATCATTTTGGACAAATACTCCACATTCCTCTGCCAGTCACAGCCCAAGCCAGTCTTGTTTCCTCAGCGCCAAGTTAGAGGTTTGCACCTGCCTGCGAGTTCCCAGGCGGCCCCCAGCTGCCCGGTGGGGCCGCGGAGATCCTTCTCGCAGCTTCACGGACATAGGGGAAGGGCGGCAGTCCCAGCCCGGTGCTCCCCACGGCTATCCCCGACTTGCCCCAAGTTGTACCCACGGGCTCGGCGCTCCCGGCCGCCCCCGTCCCGCCGCCCGGGCCTCCTCCACCGCCCGCCCCGGCTGCGCAGGCCCTGGCGCGGCCCTTACACAGTGACATGGCCGGAGCCGCGCACCACCACCGGGTCGGGGGAATACTTCAAGAGCTGCTCCTCCAGCGCCCGTTCCTCGTCCTCCTCCTCCTCGTAGATCTCATCGAAGTCCGCCATGGCCGGGCCGGGGCGTCCGACGAGCCAGAGGAGCCGGGGAGNCCAGAGCACACGGCACGGGGCTGTCCCAGACGGTTCCTGAGTATCTTCGGTGGGGGTGATTCCACAGCCTCTCTGGACAATCTCTTGTAGAGTGTGGTCGCCTGCACAGTAAAGAAGTTCTTCCTCTGCACCAGTTTCTCCCCATTGTCCCTTTTCCTATTGCTTTCCACTCCTGAGAAGAACCTGGCTCGATCCTCTGACATCCTCCCTGCAGTTTCTGATAGATACTGATTAGGTCCCCTCTCAGACATCTCTTCTCCAAGCTGAACAGGCCCAGCTCCCTCAGCCTTTCCTCATAAGTGAAATACTCCAGTCCCTTAATCATCATTGTTGCCCTCTACTGGAGCTGCTCCAGGAGCTCCATGTCTCTTGTCCTGAGGAACCCAGAACTGGACACAGCACTCCTGATGTGGCCTCACCAGGGCTGAGTAGAGATCACCTCCCTCAGCCTGCTGGCAAAGCCCTTCCCAATGCAGCCTAGGGTACCATTGGCCTTGACCACAAGGTTTTAACCCTCTTGTGGGCATCCATCCACAGGAGGGGGTGGTTCAGACACCTGCTGTGAGCTGAGGGTTGCCCACTGGTCCCTCTGGCTTAGTGCAGGGAGATGTGGGAAAGTGGCCCCTGGCCAAGACTGACCTGTTCACGTGAAGGCTGAGACCAGGTGTCTGCATGTCCCTTGGTGCTGTCAGTTCCTGGATCTGCCATTCCTGTGGCAGCCTTGAATCCTCCATGGAAAGCATCATGCTAAGGCCACTGTTTGCAGAGCAGATGAACAATGAATTTGCAGAGGAACAGGCCCTTTAGGACTACATTGATGAATGCTAAGCAGAAAACCCTAAAAATGGCAGGGATTCTTCTTCTCTCTTGGCAGTTTTGGTATGTGTCATAACCAAAACTTAAAACAAAGACTGGAAAATGCCAGTGTGAGCATAATAGCCTTAGCAACAGGTAGGCTGTCAGCTGTTGTGATGACAGTGGAAGGTAGTGTAACATGGGATGGGATGGGATGGGATGGGATGGGATGGGATGGGATGGGATGGGATGGGATATAGCAGTAGGATGACATTTTAAAAAGTGGAGAAAACCTTTTTTATTTGACAGAGTGGACTGGTGGATTATGTACTTACAGCAGTATCTATAAATTTCTATAAAGTCTATAAATTTCAGAGGGTTCAGCCTGAAGTAGTCAAAGAAAAAAAAGAAAAGGCAAATCTGCTAATCATAGAATGGCTTGGATTAGTCAGGACATTAAAGATCATCAAGTTCTATCCTGCCCTGCTGTGGACAGAGACACCTTCCACTAGACCAGGTTGCTCAAGGCCTTATCCAGTCTGGCCTTGGACACTTCCAAGGATGAAGCATCCACAGCTTCTCTAGGCAACTTGTTCCAACATCTCACCCTCACAGTAAATGTAAAAAATATGTCTTTACCCTCACAGTTAATAATTTCTTGCTAATGTCTCATACATATCCTTGTAGAAAGTCCCTCTTCATCTTTCTTGTAGGCCTCCTTCAAGTACTGCAAGGCCACATTCAGGTCACCTGAAACCCTTTACTTCTCCAATCTGAACAACCCCAATTCTCTCAGAATTTCCTCCTAGCAGAGATTCTCCACACCTCTAATCAACTTGATGGCTCTTCTCTGGACTCATTCCAGCGGGTCCATGTCCTTCCTGTGTTGGGAACCACAGAGCTGGATGCAGGGTTCCAGCTGGGGGCTCACCACAACAGAGCAGAGGGGCAGAATCCCCTCCTTCTCCCTGCTGCCCACATTGCTTTGGATGGAGTCCAGAGCACGTTTGTGTGAGTGCACATGGTTGGGTCATATCCAGCCTCTCACAGCACCCCCAAGTCCTGGGCAGGGCTGCTCTGGATCTGTTCATCCCCAGCCTGTGTTGATACTGGGGATTGCTCCAACCCAGGTGCAGCACCTTGTACTTGGTCTTGTTAAACCTCAGGAGATTCCCACATGGCCACTTCTCATGCTTGTCCAAGTCCCCCTGGATGGCATCCCATCCTCCAGGTGTGTGGACCACACTTCTTAGCTTAGTGTCATCTGCAAATTCACTGAAGGTGCACTAGATCCCTTTGTCTATGTCACTGATGAAGACATTAAACAGTGCTGGTCCCAGTACAGACCCTTGATATCACTTACCACTGATGTCCATCGGGAGCTGTTCCCCTCTACCCTCTGGATGCAACCATCCAACCACTTTCTTACCCATCTCACAAACCACCCCTTAAATCCATCTCTCTCCAGTTAAGAGAAAAGGATGTTGTGGGCTTTTGCAGGCTTTATAGAAGTCCAGATAAATGACATCTGTAGCACTGCCCTTGTCCACTTTCATGAATATGAAGGGAATTCTGCATTCCACTTTACTTTTCTAGTACTTCATATTTCTTATTTACAATAGCCTCCTTTTCACATTAGATAATTTTTCCTTTGAAACCTACAGTTCTTTTTTCCTGGCTTGTTTCAGTATATCATAGAATCATAGAATTGTTGAGTCAAAAGGGACCTTAAAAATCATCCAATTCTCCTGCCATGTGCAGGAAACCTTCCACTAGACCAGATCACTCAAAGACCCATCCAAACTGCCCTTGAACACTTCCAAAGATAGAGTATCCACGACTTCTCAGGGCAATACATTCCAGTGCTTCACCACCCTCACAGGTAAGAATTTCTTCCTAACACCTAATCTAAACCTATCGTGTTTCAACTCAAGGCCATTTCCCCTTCTCCTATCACTACAGGTACCTGTAAAAACTTCCTCTCCAGCCTTTTGCAGGCTCCCTTTAGGTACTGGAAAGCTGCTGTGAGGTCTCTGCAGAGCCTTCTCCAGGCTGAACAACCCCAGCTCTCCTAACCTATTTTCAATGGAGAGGTGCTCTATTCCTCCAGTCATCTTTGTGGCCCTCCCCTGGATTTGTTATACTGATCCGTATATTTTCTGAAAGACTGCGTTGCCACTTACTCTCCATAACTCATAAAGATCCTCATGGTGTATTTCTCAGGTGTAGAGTGTATACAAAAAGGTGATGATGCTTGCTACTCTGTGTAAAACCAGGGTAGAAACAGAGTGGTTGTGAGTCCATGACACTGTCTTTGCTGCAAAGGAGAAAGCTGCATTTTGTGCTGTAACACTGAAAAAGCGTGACAGTATTTCTATAATGAGCTACTTGCAACAGGTTTCGTTTCCTAAATAACAGAATTCTATAGAATAACACAGAATTTGCCTGAGTTATAGTGTATTTTCATACTAGTATGCGTAACTCATGTGGGTTTTATCTAGTTACTCTACTTATATGTCTCACACAGAAATTGGATTTAGCAGGATTGATAGCTCATTAGTCCTGTCTAACAGTCCTGGAATTGAGAAAACGGACTGAATTTAATGCTGGCAAAACCAAAAGAAAACCCAGTGGTTTCAGTGAAGCTGTGCCTCCTTATTCTGCCTCACTCAACAGATGAATTTGGTAACCAGTTTGTTTTCAGATACCTGTTTCACAGTATTAGATGAGTAATCAGGATTAATGCTGTGCAGCACAGCACCATGCTGGAAGTCTTGGAAACAACGTTATAGCGATGGGCTTACCTACATCACACTTAAGCCTGTGGAGCAGTGCTGCAGGGACCAGCAAATGTTTGAGGTCCAAGATCTCTGTGCTGTGTGGCATGACAGGCTTGGTTAGCTCACTTGATGGATTTGAGATAAGACAAAGAGAACAAAAGTCACAAGCCTGTTGATCAGTTCATCACTTTAGGTGTACATTACTTGCCTAACAAATGCTGGTTCCACAGTCTGCAGTTTCCAGGAGTTCAGTATGTGGCAGCCTTTAACAGATGAAGAGCTGTGGCAGGTATGATGTGGAAGTTCTAACTTTCTGAGGTGCCCATGATAGTTCACTGTGTCTTCACAGCACCTGGTGTGCTCGAAGCCTTCAGCACTGGACTCAGCAGTACTGGACCACCCTCAGGCTGCAAGGAAGCTCCTCATTTTGTGCAGCTTGTTCTACCACATGCACTGAAAAAGGCAGACCTCTCCTTTGTTTCAAGGAGCATCAGTGAGTTGTCACTTCTTCTCCACTGCTGATGTGTTTCTGCTATGTGCCAGCCCTGCCACCAGCCACGTACTTCCAAGTCCATGCTTTTACATCACAGAGTTTGCTTGTGACTGTTTTGGTGTCTACTCTGTCCCAACATTGTGGAACTCCCATTTATAGTTCATTGTCCTTTCTCTGGGAACAGTGAGAGTAATGCCAGGCTTGTACTGATTGCATTTTAAAGCAACTTAACTCTCATTATATCTAAAGAGGGTAGGCTTAAAGTCCAAATTGAGAAGCATTATGCTGTTGTTCTAGGTAGGAATGCCCTCCCTTCCCAGTGAATTTCCTTACTGCACTAGGGGAGAATTGATACCATGTACAGATCTCTCTGACAGAGGTACTCACTGTCCTCAGAACTGCTCTATAAGAATTACATACTGTAATCTAAAGGAGACTTTAAATAATTTCTTTCTGTGCAAATCTTTATTCCAGTTCCCCCTGTCTTTTGATTTCTGCTTTTTTTTTAAAGTTTCCTCTCCTTTATTGTTTGTCCCTCTCATTTTTTCTGTGTTTCCCAGTTTCCCCTTTGTAACTGCTTCTTTCCCCTGCATTCCTCTGACATCTCAGTTGTTACTCACCTCATTCCTCCCACAGTCTTTGTCTTGTTTCTTCATCTTTTCCTTTGTTAATTAGTACATTGCTCAAACTTCTGAAGGAAATTGTTTCACGCAACAGGGCATCAAAGAACAAGCAGCAGGTGCAGGCGTAACCTTGTTCTTTGAACTTCTACTACTACTCAATAGCAAAGCAAAGCTGGCAGGAACCGCTTCTCTTTCCCTGATTAATTAAGAGAAGAGAGGTAGCCAGAAGGAAAACAGAAGTGAGTGGTGATAGCAAGGGAAGGGGCAACCAAGAAGGGATAGTACAGGAGCCAGAGAAGAGAAGATAGAAATAAAATACACTGCAGAGGGAGTTTAACAAAGCTACAGAACTGTAGCAAACCTCCAAGGGCACTCACATCAGGCTGTGCTTTTCTTGGTCTGCTCTGAGACCTGGTCATCAGTCCCTTCTTGTGACACAGAGCCCCTCACCTCTGAGTTGGCTCCTCTGTCCTGATTAAATCTCCCATTGCTCTTGACAAACCTGGATAAAGCATATCTTATAATGTATATGTTTCTGCTAATGGCATCAGTGGCCACCATGCCCTGAGTCTTAACAAAATCAAATAATTTTTTTTAATTATTTACGGTATTGCAGAAAGATGGAAAGGCAAAGTCAGGAACAGCTACATAGCTAAAAATAGTTACTGCTAGAACTTACTGTAGAACTTACTGTTAGTCATGGCATTGTATTTGTTTGTCTGACCAATTTCATTATGTAATTTCTTGCTGATTAACTTATTATTTTGCAAAATCACTGTAAACCCCAAATAAACTAACCAAGATTTTCTGTGCAAAAGTCCCAGGGAAGTCTTGACACCAAACCGTTATGATAAGTCGTATTTCTGTTTCTGACTTTATGATGAAGGATTGAGTGAGCTCTTAGACTAAAAAAGTATGTTGAATAGTTTCACTTTATGTCCATTTTTAGAAGTCTTTTTTTCTTCTGTCAAGCAATGTATTTTATTTTCCTTTTGGTCCAGCTTCCTGTATTGCATGAGGTTAATGAGATGAGTTCGAAAGATACGTGTATAGAATATAGTATTTCTGTAAGAGACTCTTTAAAAATCGTAAATAAGCATAGATTGCATATAAAGAGAAAAGCAGATGCTTCCTTTTCAGAATTTCCTTAACATATAACAAAATAAAGAATAGAGTCCTTGTAGTATCAAGTCTGTTAAAACTGTAGATGGGTGGAGTTCGATACTCCTGATCTTTCAAGGACCAAATGACTGCACATTACTGAAGACAGAATCTCCTAATCCATAAAGAATTTGTGATATGCTTGACTTAAAGACCTAGTTGTGTTTCACATAACCTACAAGCAGGATAAACTCTTGGCTGTTTTTAGGCATTACACTGGGTTTTGTTTTATTCGTGTAGGACTCATTGACATGAAATATATATGGCAACTTGTTTCTTCTCTTCCTATCAATATTAAAATCTAATACAACATGCTTGGGTTTTTTTCCTATAGTCACATCAATAAAACAGAAACAGACAATTTTTAAAAATTTTATTTCATTTTAATATAGCATTGAAACTAATAGGGTTTTATTCAGGGCTGGGAGACCAAAAGCATAAAGTCCACTAAAGCAAAATGTAAACACAACTATATAGACATACAAATGGAACAGCAAGTTCTAGGTTTTAAAGACATTCTTAAAATAGCAGATGTATAACATCAATCCTTTCTTCAGAAAGTCACCCTTAAGAACAGTATCTGCTGAAAGTGCTGAAAACCAGTATAAAGAAGTAATGCAGGCTGAGTCCTCTGCTGTATATATTAGAGATTCAGATACTGTAACTTGAGTAAAGCTGTGGTCAACTTCTGTTCTAAAAAAAAAGGAGCCAAAACATCCCCACCCCAGTATGGTCAATGACAAATGCAGGCCTCCCCCAGCTGCTATTTGGGTGAACAATCCCACTTCCCTGAATACCAGCACAGATTTTAAAGGAATGTCTTTATATTTTCTTGTTTCTTTGTTTTTCCATCCTTCAGTGCCTTCTTGTAGCTTATATTTATTTCGCGGACAGCTATTTTCCTCTTAGTAAATATGACTGAATGACTAAATTTTTTACTCGCTGTCTTAAAGAAACAGTGGGTGACTACTTAACTACTGCAACTGAACTATAAATCTCAAAGTCATTGTAAAAAGAAGTAGCTTTTATATTATGAAATTGTTAAAATAAGATTTACTAATCTGTATTAAGGTGAAATGCCTTCATGTAACATATTTTAGAGAATTAGATGATGCCTTTGTCCATTTTTGCTTGAGAATAGAAAGTGCAAAAGTTTTTATCCTGCTTAAAGACAAATACCCGCTGCTATGCCACCCACATGTACCCAATCTGTTGGAAAACGAACTATGTAGTCCTTCAGGGTTGAGAACATAATTCTTTCCCTGTCAGATTATTCTGACAAATTACATTATAATTACTTCCTCATTAGTTACTGTGACAAATGTTGATCTTAAGAGAACAGGGAAGGATGTCTTTCATTTAAAATCATTAAAACATGAACAATTGAGATTTCTTCTGAATGCTTTCAAGTTCATTAATATTTGGGAATGCTAGGATTTTCATTCCTATTGCATATAAGCAAAGAGAGATTTCTAGCACCAGCCTCTTTCAAAAACGTCAATTTTTATTTCCTTTTGAATATCTTTAAAATAACATCCTTTCTGCTTCCAGGTAGATATTTTTTCTCCCTGATAGTACTGGGAACTATCCTTAAATAATGAAAACATAAATATTCTTATTATGAGTTGTTTAAAGTGTGAAAAATTAATATACAGTGGAATTTATTACATTCCTAGAACATGATTTCCTCAAGGAAGGCAGAGAACAAATAACAATTCCAACCTCTGTTGTAAAGCATGAGAGAGGAGAATAATTTGCAAACTCAAAATAAACTTACTTTCCTTTCAAAGCAAGACAGACATTGGAAAAGAATTGCCTTTCTGCAGGATCCAGTTCCTTTGAGTTCATTTTTGACTGCTAGCAGTCTCATCCTAAGAATTGCCTGTGGCAGCTCAGTGAAAAATCTGTGCTTTATCCCATCACTATGTGAGCGCTACAGTTTCTCGATGTGCATGTGAAGAAGCAGCAGAGGAAAAAGTTGCACATCTGATTCAAAGGCACATTGTGAACAGATTCACTGCAGCTCCTTTAAGACGCTGGGAGCAGAGTTTTGCTCCCCTCAAAGGGTATCAATTCCAGCCTGCAGCAGATAATTAAATCAGTGAAGTTTGGGTAACTGATCTGTTTATATGCAATGGCCAGCTTGTACCAGAATGTCCTTGCAAGCAGGAGAATAACCTATGTAAGTTCTTACCCACAAAGGAATGGGAAAGCTGCATTAGGCTTCCTCTGCCCAATGAGTTATTAAAGTACAATCAGATTCAGCAGACTCTTTGCAATTCTTCAAGGTGCCTTATGAAGCACTGAAAAATACTGCAAGATGCTGAAAAACAGGAGATTTTGGGTCAAATCTCAGTTCTGCAACTGTCTTGCTCTGGCACCTTGGATAAAATTGATTGTTTGAATATGTACACCTTTCCCACAGTGGGTGAATTGTTGGCAGGACTCTGTTAATTGGGACGCTCCCAGGGGTTTTTCCACTGGGTAATATCTTAACATACAAGTGTTGTTTCTATGTGTGCATCTAGGAAGTGTCATCATGGCCTTTATTTTTATTTCTTTGGTATCCTTGAAAGACCTTTTGTAACTCTGGAGAATGACCTGACCTCTTTTGTTCCCTTTGCCTGAAAAAGGTCATATTTTGTTTAACTAACCTTTGAAAACACCAGGCCAAATTCTACTCCCACTGCACCATTCAGAAGAGCTGCGGAGTTATTCTGTCTTACAGCTCTGAACTGAGATAGTCTTTTACCCAAAGCTTTCCATCTTCTGACTTGTAACTAGTCTGTCTTAGTACGTTTGAGAGTGCAGATAGCCACAGCTCTTATACACTGTAATGTTACTTGTGTTCTAGACACATACATGTTTTAATAGGAATATTCATTCCTTAGCTCGGCTGAAGTGTAAGAGAGAGAGCACACATTGCTAATGTGGACACAGTTGTGTCTGAACTACTCTTAAAACTTTGGACTTCTTTTTGGCTGTTTTTTTTTTAAAATCTGGTCAATGTATGATCGTAATTTTTTTGCACAATAGATTTGTTACTTATACCTTCACAGTTACATTTTCTACCAGTTTATGTTCCAATACTTCTTCCTTCTTCAGAGGACTTCATACTGTTTTAGATTATTTGGTTGGTTTGGGGGAGTTTCTTTCATTTTAATGTATTTTCTTTTTCATAGAAGAGTGGTCTGAACTTCATAAAATTATTTTCAAGACTTCTATTGTTCTCTTTCCATTATATTTTGACATAGCCTCAATATTATAGCATATTAAATAAGCTTTGAACTAATATACTTACACAAGTAAGCTTCAAGTACTTATGAGCAAAACTGAAAACACACAATGGTATGCTGCAAGTCATTATATTACATTATATATAGTAGCTCCATCAAGGTATATTTCCTGTTGTAAGATCTCAGGAACATAAGCAAGTTCCGCAGAATTAAAAAACAAAGACCCACCACCAAAAAGTTAAGTGGTACTTTGCTGTTGCAGTGCATTATTTTATTGTTGTTTTCCCTTTTTAAATGGTTTATTCCAATGTTGAACCCTCCCCCTTGTTGTGATATCAGTTGTCCAAGTTCCCTGCTTCTCCCTATGAATCAGCCCTTGCCCCATACCAGTTTCCAGAGTGTTCCCTGTCTGTCTCCTGAACTCCCTCCTATGAAGTTGTCAATCCCTCCTGCCCTTCAAGAGAATTCTGTGTCAATCATCCCCTCCTTGGAACATTATTTGCTGTTATGTATTATACCCCGCCTATGTTTCCCCCATTGGTTAATGAAGTACATTCCGCTCCTAATTTACTGCGATTGGTTGTTGGATTGTACCCGCCCTTGGGGAGGTCCCCTATTTAAGTTGCTGTTTCCCTATAGCTTGTGCGTTTTGTTGGATTCTCTCCTTTTTCGTTTGGCCGTCTGGACTCTTAATAAACCCTTTCCTTGGCCCAACATAAGGGCTCCCTCTCGTCCTTTGGCTCTCCCGGCCGTGGCCGCTGCCGGAAGGGCCGCGCAGCCCTGGCTGTATCTCCGGGACAGCTGTGTCCTGGGAACAGCCCACTCCTGGCGCTGGTACCTGCCTGCTAGGCCGGGCGGGGCTGGAGGGACACGTTGTGGATACATGTGGGCCGAGTCACTTTGCCTTTTGGTTTTTTTGACACTTTTCTATATTGTACTCTTTATTTTTTTTCGCACAATAAAACATGTGAAATTAATTTGTTTCTATGATTTTTCAAACCAAAAGCTTCAAATACAAGCTTGGACAATGTATTAATGGGAAATAAGAAGAGGCAGACTATGCAAAACTTTCTTGATATTTTTCTAATAAAAACCTTAATTTTGGTTTCATTTTGTCGTGCTTATATTGTGTTCTCCTTCCATATGTGTACTTACTTCATAGCAAAGAAGAAGCAGAGTACCTCTAGCCTGTATTTCACTCAGACTCTACTTCCTGAAACTTTAGATTTTGTTCCTGTATTTTAAATTGAGGATACAAATACATGTAAAAATATGAATGTGATAAAGGTCTGCTTCCAGGCATTAGATATTTGTTTTCACATGACAGCTGCTCAGGCAAAGCTAAGACTATGTTGTGAAAATGGAACTGAAGAAACAAGAAGATGGGTTTATTTCTTGTAGAAGTTTATATATTGTATCAAAATCAGATCAAAGTTTATTCTGACATTTGGAAAAACCCGACCATTTTAGCACATACGGGTTTTTTTACACATTGTAACAGCAAATGTACAAACAGGGGGAAAACCCAAACAAAAGTAACAGTTCCTGTTGGAGCAGAGGAAGAACACTCAATAGGCAATGAACAGGGATGGTATAGGGTAGAGGACCGGAAGGATGGAGCAGAGCACTACTTCCATGCTTGCTTTAGGTGCTCTGTGGACCTTAGTTTTTAGAAGTACAAATCCAGCATATTTTTTAGACAATACATTCCCTAAAATAATCAACAACTAAAAATTAAATCAGTACTGTTTGAAAATGAATGTTAAGCAGAGTTTGTATGTGTCTTTAGAAAAAAATCTCATAACATCACGGACTGTCACATAATAGTCAGAAATGTGTCAAGTTTTCTCTTAAAACTACTTCTTTTTCATATTCCCATTGGTAAATCTCCCCTTTCCATGCTAAATTTCTACATGGCCGGAGTATATCCAGCTGTTTTTATGATGATACTCTTCTTTAGATAGAGTAGCTCTTCTCTTTTGTGGATATTTACCTCACTGGTATAAACAAAAATCCTCTCTTGAGTCTTCTCATGGGGTTCCATGTTCCTCTGATACTATACTTCTAAAGCTGTTCACTGGATGTGCTTTGATTTATTTTTTTTCTGAGATGGACATGGAAAACTGTCTGCCATCACTGATGAGGTTTCTCCACGCAGAGTGTCATGGGCTTTGACCATCTATATGGGTTTCTCCATGTGTGGTTGGCATGCTCTAGAATCCACATGCACAGTATTTGTCTCCTTAGTGCAATGGCCTTGCCTGCTCTGCTCTGTCATACCTGTTACTTGATCATACCATAGCCATGCTTTGTAAACATGGATTAACGTGTTCAGGTGCCCCAGTCACAATGTTGTATTCAGCCATGGAGCTCCTAGCTTCTGTTGGCTTTGTCATTGCACTTCTTCCAGTATGGCACTCCAGCCTCCACAGGTACTCACTTCACCTCTTTCCTGTGAATGGTGAAGCCCTATTGGCTGTGGCAAGAAAACAGATTAAACAAAGTAATTTGACTGCTTTGGAGACTTATCCTTGAAGAACTCCATCATAAAACTTGAAGAATTTATCCTTGAAGAACTCCTCTCTGCTTCCTGAAATTGGAGTAGTATCATCTCTCCTTAGGTAATTCCTTCATCAGTCTACAGTTCTTGAACTATCCCACATCCATACTTTTATGACAGGAAAAGTAAAACTTTTAACCATTTTATTTGTTTAGGTTGTGTGAATTGAACTTAAAATTTACAGTTTTCTGACTGTGAAATAGCTCCTACAATATGATGATACATTTGATGACCTCTTCATTTTTATCACAAGCAGCATTTGAATATCCATTCCTGTTAACCTGGCTTTTAAAAATGTGGTACTTCCTCTGGTAGGCTGCTTCTTGGTCACCATTAGGCAGAATGCTAACCTAACCGTGGCACCTAAGGATCAAAATTAATGAGGTCTGAATTTCAAGGAAAGGAATGGCGTGGGATGTTTAGTATTACACAGAATCTTATGTTCTTTGTTGGATTGGGGCCTGTATCACTACAAAGAATCACTCTTGTGTTGATTTGTGGTACATCGCTGTAAAACCAAAACAGATCGTGATTGGTGTGTTCTAGAGTCCACAGCAGCATTTTGAGTCCTTGTTCTGATGCACATGACCTTGGGGTTTCATCTCCATCTCCCAACATAAAACTTCACTGAGGCTGCTGCAGGGGTTTAACTTTGTCCCCTTTAAAGAGAGACCATCGCAGATTTCTTTCACACATATAATGTGTAACAGCTAGCAATTTTAGCTGTTAGAGCTTAAAACAATGGACAGTAATGAAACCAGAGCCTAGGCCACCTGTCATGTCTGGCCTGATGCTGGCCTATACCTGAAGAGTACTAGAAACATGGCAGACTCAGAGAAACATCAGACAAGACTGTGATCTCACTGGGCATTTTCTTATTCAGTCTTCACACGATCTCTTGTAGAAGGGCGCTATGGTGAGGAGATGCGGACAAGATGTTTGCTTCCAGACACTGAAGAGAACCCATCAAAGTGCTAACACTCTTTCTGAGAGAGAGAGGTGAGATAATTAAGGCAAATATATGAGCAGACCCGGTTGACTTAGGAAGAATCTCCAAATTTTGCACTCCAAATAAAATATATAACAGACTTAAGCCTTCTGGCTGCTCTTTACCTGAAAGACAGTTTTCACTGTAGGCCTGCAGGTGAAAGCAAAAAGCACTGAACTGGACTGTGAAGGGAGAGAGCCGATGAAGGCTGTGCTGGAGCTCTTCGGAAGCACTCATTCAAACGCACCTTATCATAGTCGCCCTGAAGGACTCGTGTAGAAATTTGCTGCCAAGAGTGTGAGTAACTTTGTGAATAGCACCAACAACGTGGAGTAGCATCATCTCTCTAAAGGCTGGAGGGGGTTGAAAGACGTAGCAAGTTGCTTCCTAGAGAGAGGTGGCTGCTCCCACTCCAGCTGGAGTTCCGTGTCCCGCCACCCACCACCACCCCCACACCACCAGACGCGAGAGGGTACTGGGGCAAGAGGGGCTCGGCAGTTCCGGGCAGGGCAGCCGGGAGCCTGTACTTGCTGAGTGCAGGAGTGCCCCTTCATTCCCTCGGAAACGGCGCCATTTCCTGGAGGGGGGTGCCATGCCAAGTTATGTGGGGTAATTTTTGACCGGGGATGAAGGCTAAGGAAATCTCTCACGGAGGGGAAGGACACCAGTGATCTGCATCCGCAGGGAAAGGGGAGAAACTGCCTTCCCTCTCCTCAGTTCGCGGTCAGCCCGCAAACCCTTGGGTGAGCCCACTGGCCGCTGCCTGGCTGCGAGCCGGTCTCGGTGAGAGGCTTCTCGCCCCTGCCCTCTGAGGCCGAGGAGGGAAAGGCGGATGCCCGAAGATGGACAGAGTTCGAGGAGTGGTGGGATCTCGGCCTCCCCTCTGCCCTGCTCCCCCAGGCATCGAGGAACTGTGCAGGAGGCACTTAGCGCTCACATCCTCGGGGCATGGTTCCCGTTCCCGACTTGGCCGCCTCCGGCCCCTGCCCTTAATGAGATTCTTTGAAATCCAAAAAAGCGAGATTTAATGTTACATCCTTATTTTTGGAGGAGCGCGGTTTTCTTGCTGCGGCGACGTCACTTGTTAAACAATCCGCGGCTGAGCCCCTGAAAAGAGAGGCATTGCACCCTTCGTGCTGAATACGCTTCTCAGTGCACATAACGCCAGGGCCTTTTGATGTCTCACAATGCGTGTTACGCCCAAAGATTGTCTCTTTGGACAGATCTACAACGCTTGGCTTCATGTTTGGAAGTTAAATGGACAGCGAGGTTGTAGAAACTCCCACGCTTGAAGCTGGCGCAGACACTCAGTACTTATGCCTGTTACTTTCCATGAGTGAAAGCGGCAGGGGTGGAGGGAAGGGGCTGCTGGTTTAATCAGTGCTCCGAGGCAAAGGGAGGGGGGAAAGCAATCCAGACTTTTCCTCTCTTTTCTTCAGTTTATTCTTTGGCAGCCTAAAAATAAGAGCTATGTGCAAAGCGTGCGCCCTGCCTAGGTAGCTTGTGTCTGGAAGTCGCTGGCAATGTTGCTGCTCCATGAAATCAAAATTTATGATTATTCAAATGTTGGGGACTGTGAAAAGAGAGGAAGAAAGAGAGAAAATTAATATTGCAGCTGTTCTTCTGATTAATGAGAGATAATTGCTCATGAAAAGTCACCCCTGTGGCATTTTGTTGTCTCCTGGATCTTTGTTCTTTTCCACTATTATTGAGGACTTTCTTGAAGACTAAGCGGTTCTTTTCAATTTTTGGTATTCAGAAAGTGTTGCTTGGTTACAGATAATGGAGAAATCTCGGGCTATATTGGGTAAGATGTGCCACAGACAGCAATATCACAATGCCACTTTCAGAAAAGGATGGATACAAGTTAACGATGCGCTTTCAATAAAACATTAATAGACTTGTTCACGCTTTTATAATGACCTCCTTAATGGGAGCTGGGGGCAAGTCCTGTCATTAGATTGCGTTCACTTCAGAAAGGCCAGCGTCGGGATTGCCTATCACTTTGGAAACTAATAGGAAATCAATGTTAGAGTAGCGAATAAATGCGATTATAGCGCAGGAACCCGCGGCCCCTCGCTTACCTACGCACGGCTTTATTTTGAGCGAGACTTTACCTCCCCTACGGGAACTGCCCCAGCCCGGGGCGCAGCCTGCCCAGCGCCACCGCATGTCACCGTGGTGTGATGTTTGCGACCACGGCTGCTCTGCAGGTGTTGTTTTGGGTGGGGTTTTTTTGTTTTTGTTGGTTTGTTTGGTTGTTGGGTTTCTTTTCTGCTCGAAACGTGTCCCCGGGCTGCGGCGCTTTCCACTGAGGCAGCTCCTCCCGTGAACTCCGCAGAGATGCGCGCTTGAAAGCCAGCGCTTTCTCCGGGCGGGCATGGCTTTTTCTTCTGCCGGGAGCTGCCGGGGTTGGGGGAGGGAAGGGAAAGAGTTGCTTTTGTCATTTAAGCCGTGAATCTCTTCTACATAAAGGTGTTAGAGACATCTGGAAGAAAAGAGGGACCAGCACCCAGTCCTGCGCTCGGCGGACCAGGGGAGCGGCTCTGATGTTCTTTTTGAACTGCTCCACTTTCAAAAGGGGGCAATTTCGTTACATTCTCATTTGTTACACTGTCTTGAACTAAAGGCAGACAAAGCTATACTCTGTCACCCCGAGCAGAATGAAGGGAATCAAAGGATTTTCCCTTAAAAGGACTAATTTTCTCCTTGAATTATGAAAGTAATGGCTAGGTAACAGCCTGTGCTCTGTACCCAACTGCTTAATACCTTCTAAATCCTTCCACGTGGCTCTCCCAGTCGTAGCAATTAGAGCTCATTATAGGCTCATAAGAGCTCTCATTTCGGGGATTACTTAATGGACAATGAAATTTTATCGGACAGAATTATTGAAAAATAAAATTGTAACGAGGCCGATGTGATGTGGGCGCACGCCTTGCATCATTCCGCCTGGTTTGGGATGTCTTTGCTTTCAAATGACTTCTTTTCTTGCTTTGGCTTTCAGGGGTGGGTTTTTCATAGTGTTTTCTCTCTCTCTCTCTCTCTCTTTTATCACTGCATTTGGTTTATTATAACAATTACAAATTGCAATTTTGATCCGACTCTTGCTCTGTCTGCCTCCCCTTACGACAGCCCCCTCCCCAGATCCACTCTATCACTGCAGACAGCTTTTTCCACTGAGCTTTGGGGCTGTATTATTATATTTTCATTTTCCAGAATAACCTCTCCTAGAGGAAAAAAAAATTAAAATAAAATAAAATGCAGATATTAGTTCAAATCTTCTCCAGATTTAAAGGGGAAGAGCGGAACCAAAAAATGCCATGCTTGTGCACGGTGACCGTGACTAGAATCTCACGGGCCCCACCAGAGCTCAGGAGGCAGAGCCCCCGGGTATTCCCGGGCCGCGGACCCCAGGGCCTCGGCGGCGGCGCGAACAGCAGTCGCCGGGGCTACAGGGCCCTGCGGCTGCGGGGCCTTGGCTGAGCCTTAGGCAGCAGTTTGGGGAAAAGTAGGTGAGGTTGGAGCCGACCCGCCTAAACCCCGCGAGCCCCTAATTGTTGTCACAAGACGCAGGATTAGCGCATTGCTGGAATAGCTGTCTGTTTACACTCAGGAGCCCCCGCCGGCCGGTAAACACTTTCTAATTGAATTCTAATCACATTCAAATAGCCACATAACAGGCCTCAGCTGCAATTCATAAAACTTTAATTGCTATCCATAAATCCTCAGATCACCGAGCGCGAAGTGTCCCTAAAAACGCTGTTGCATCGTGCCTGCCCGGGGAGGTGCGGGGGGGGGAAAAGGGGAGCAGGGTTAGGGAAGAGCTGGCCTCGGCACAGAGGGACTGCACAGCGGCACTGCCCGCAGCGGGACGGGGACGGGACAGCGCAGCCTGGCCCCAACTCTTGCTCGACTTGCACCGCCGAGCCTTGTTGGTGCCAGGGGCGAAGAAATGCCGGCTTCATCAGAAGGCGGTTTTATTTTGCTGGGTTTAACAGCGGGAGACTATGTGTGCGGGAGGGATGGCAGGATGTCCGCGGCCCGGCCCTTGTGCATGATAACCGCTTCTAAACACATTTCGGCTATTGCTGCACTCACGAGTTTCTGTTCAGCCTCTGGTAATCAGGCGTAGTCTGTGTTTTCTGCTTTGAAGCACAATTGTCACTTCCCTTTCCCAGTGTCAAGTGGGATGGGATCCGGAGTCTGTTTTAAACGCCGCTTCGCATCTGCTAAACAAAAACGCGATAGTCCTTCTATTAACGATAAGTGTCCTCTTAAACTCCCATAAAACAGGTCATTGGAAAATCGCGTAATATGCTGCGAATACCTTGGCTTTGTAATGCACTCTGAAATGCTTCGGAGCCACCGACCGTATTTAGCTGTTTATCCAATTTTACTTTGAATGATTGCTTCAGCAAATTTGGTGGAGATCAAAGAATCCCTCCCTGACATGTTCGCTTTTCATTAGCACTGCGGTCCTGGAGCGGCCGGGGAAGTTCGCTTGGAAGTTTTCCGTTTTGATACCGTTTGGCTGAGAAGTGTCCAGATATTTGAAGGCTTTGTCCGTTGCAGTAATTGCCAATTTGGCAAGATTCACTTGAGGTGAAAAGGGCGAGGAGAAAAAAAAAGGCACCCAACTCACCCTACGTGCATATGTATGCTCAGAGACGCAAACACCTCCATCCCTAGCTTTATATCCATGTGTACCTGGCTCCTCTGATGCAGAAAGGGCCTCCTGAAGGAGTCCTGAGTGCAGGGAGTGGACCGGACTGGGGAAAGTGTTGGCCCCTAGCCTCCGTGGGATCTACAGCCCTTTGGATGTTCTTTTACTAAGGGTGAGGGGGGCGGAGTTGAACCGCTTGTTTCAGGGCATTACCTGCTCTCATCTCGCCCTCCGGGCAAGGGAAAGGAGCGTTCTCCTTGGGGAAAACCCCTGAACAGAAACTTCTTCCGATGAATTTCATCCCCTGCCTCCCGGGTGTGTTGACAGAGGGACATGCCTGCGAGCGCGACGTGTGACGGGGCCGCGGAGCAGCCGCCCCCTCCCTTCTTTCTCTGCTCCTATAATTTATTTGAGGCGGAGGCAAAGGAGTGAAGTCATCAGGCAACGAGCAAGCACGCACACTTTGCCCCCCTCCCCTACCCCGCTTTGGTCCCCCCCCGGCAGCCTCTCCTGCCGGCCTGGGAAGCCGGGGAGATTTAGATCTGCGAGGCTTTCAGCCATCACGTGTTTAAATACTTGATATAAAACCCCGGCGCAGGGGATCCAGGCGGGGGGACTTTAAGACCAGCCCTCTCCAGGGACCCTTTTGTTCAGCTCTCAAACATAAGCACCTTCTCGACTCGCCAGGACTTCAGTGGCAACTTGGCCAAGCAGGAAAAACCCGACTTCGGAGAGCCGCCCCCGGCCTCGCAGCCCTCCGCAATGTCACGCTCCTTCTATGTCGACTCCTTAATCATCAAAGACTCCTCGAGGCCAGCTCCGTCCCTTCCTGAGCATCATCACGGCCAGGACTTCTTCATCCCTCTCAACATGCCTTCCCCCCTCGTCATGTCGGTGTCGGGCCCGGGCTGCCCGTCCCGAAAGAGCGGCGCTTTCTGCGTCTGCCCGCTCTGTGTCACCTCGCACCTGCACTCCTCCCGCGGTGGCAGCGCCGGCGGGGCCATCCCTCTGCTCAAGAGCCAGTTCCCCAGCGCCGCGGGCGAGGCCCAGTGCTGCCCGCGGACCGGGCACGCTCACCACCCGCCGCAGCACCCGCCGCCCGCCGCCTCGGTGCCCACCGCCGCCCTGGGACACCCTGCGCATCACCCACCTGCCTGCGCCGCCACCACCTACAGCGTCAGCGACCCCCGGAGGTTTCACTGCCTCGGCATGGGTAGGAGCCCTGCGGCCGCCGGGGAAGGGGAACAGCGGGAAAAGGGGTGCCGCCAAGGGAGAGCGGCTGCCCCGGGTCGGAAAGCTGCTGGGGAATGTCTTCTCTCTCTCTTTCTGTCTGCTTGTCTGTCTCTAGCCCCCCCTTCCCCCCTTTTCCCTGTCGCGCTGAAGTTCGCATTTCTCTCCTGTCCAGGAGGGTCCGAACCCAGCCAAATTCAAAATGGGAAACGGATGAGGACTGCTTTTACCAGCACCCAGCTCTTGGAGCTGGAGAGAGAATTCTCCTCCAACATGTACCTGTCCCGGCTGCGAAGGATCGAGATAGCCACCTACCTGAACCTGTCCGAGAAGCAAGTGAAAATCTGGTTCCAAAACAGGAGAGTGAAGCACAAGAAAGAAGGCAAAGGCACCCAGCGAAACTCGCATGGGGGCTGCAAGTGCAGCACCAGCCAGGGGCATTACCCCCGGTCGGAGGATGAAGAGTCTCTATCCCCCTCATCGGCTACCGAGGATAAAGAGATCTCCCCGTTATGAGCCCGGCTCGGAGCTCCGCTCCTGCCGCCGGGTCCCAGCCCGGGGCGAGGTGGCGGCACCCCGGCTTACCTGGCACCGCTGCCCATGGACGGCAGCCCGCTAACCTGCAGCGGGCTGGCCCTCGCCGCCGCGGAGGTTTAATTGTCATCCATTCGCTGTAATAGAAAGATATATATATAAAAATATATTTTCGGAATGTAAATGTTTTAGTCGTGGGAGTTCAACCAAAACGTTATTTATGTAACCCCAGGAGAGGGCACCTGCTTTTTCTAAAATGTAACATGGGACAAGGCTCTCATGGCCCAGGGTGCCTTCCTCTGTATACCCCCCAGGCAATTTAAAGGAAAAAAAAAGAAAAGCATTTGAAACCGAAAGGCGNATAGAATCATAGAAAAGATTTTTACAAGTTGTCTTTTTCTTGTGTAAAGGGAAAAAAAAACAAAAACACAAACAAACCTGAAAAGCAAATTAAAACCTGTAGAGAACCTTCTGGACGGACTCCTTAACAAAAATAAGAACAGACATAAAGATCACCCGTTTGGGTTTGGGACGGCTGTTTGTCTGTGAATAGTTTTATATAAAAATTATATTTATATTTATTTAAATAAATGAGATCAGACAAGAATTTAATTTTTTTCTTACCCTCCCCCCATCGACCCTTCCTCCCATCAAGTGCCAGCCCAGTCGCAGCAGCGAAGGTGGACTGGCTGGGCAAGGTGCTTTTCTTTGCAGTCCTTGTCCTTCGTACGGTGAAAGCATCGTTGTGTATGTGTCAGATCTTCATAAAGAGTGAAAATAAAAGCCATCGGCTACTAACATGAATATGTTTTCTGTTCCCCTGTGACTCGGGAAGGCTGGGGGACGGAGAACGGGGGGGGACTCCGCTCCGGCCGGAACGCAAGTACAGCCGGTCCTCTGAGTCCAGCAGCCTTGTGTTCCTTCCCAGCCGGAGCCAGCGCACGCCCTCCTGGCGACTGACAGCTTTCTGCCGTCTGCTGGCCCGGCGACACCGCACTGGGGACACGCGGGTGCTGCTGGCCCAGGGCCGCTGGTCACGGCACGGGGCCGGAGCGAAGGGCTGTGCGCCGGGATCCCGCACACGGCCCCCGCCCTGCTGCCTGGTAGCCCCCGCTCTTCCCTCACCGAGGGGCTGGCTGCACACATCGGCCCTTCACCAGGCTGAAACTCCGCTGAAGTTATTATATGGGTTGATGTTAACCAGAGAACAGGGATTTTTTTTTTTTCTTCCCCTCAGGCGGCACAACAGCGGTAGCTCTTTTCGGTGTTAATTTCATTAGGCGCCTTGACCAGGCTTAGGGAGAAGATCTGAGTGCAAACCCGTTAAGCTGAGACATGGTTGAAGTTCTCTGCAATCGGCGTCGGGCAGCGCCCAGCCACGGGTCCCATCCTGCCTCTGCCTTGGGCAGCCCATCCTCAGCTCCTTGTAGGAGAGTTACAGGCAGCTGATGGGAGTGGGATGGACCTGGAGCTAGTCAGTCCCAAATGAGCCCCTTTACAACTTTTTTCCTAGCTCCTGCAATACTGGCAGACGACAAGTCTATATACAGCAAACAATATAAGCAAATCAGAAATGCCTTTTGCACATTATGTTATTTCTGTCACCTTTTACTTGGGTGGATTTTCCACTAATCCAATATTCACTTTTGACTTCAACTTCCGAAGCTGTGCCAAAACCTTTTTCATAAATGATTCCTTCAAAAATCCCTATACTTACAGTGTTTGATCCCTAACTTTGGAGCTTCAGCTTCAGGTCTCCAGTTTGACTTGCCTGCATGCACCCTGGATGCTGAAGAGAGAGGCAGCCCCAGTGCAGTGACACTTGCACTGCTTGCCTGTCTTGGAGGAGAGGCCAGGTGCATGGGCAGGGCTGGGGTAGGATGGAGAGAGCCTGATATGGGCACTACTCAAAGCCTGGACCAGCTCCAGGGCTTGGGCAAAGGCAGCGTCAGTGCACTCACATCTAACAGGAAGGGAAAGGAAAGGCAGGACTGAAGTTTCTAGCCTGGACTTGGAAAACAAATACAAAATCTCACTGATCCATATTGTTTCACTGCCTGAGCTGACTACAGAGGCCAGCAGCCCACATGCCAGCTGAGTGACTGGGGATGTTGGTTACCCCAGTGGCAGTCCTCTCACTTGCCAGGCAGGGGAGGCCAAAGGCTTGAAGTCCTTGTGACTCCTTCCCAGGGGGACTTCATGAAGGATGTGGCTGAGGTGGTTGTCCCCTCTTCCCCTAAAATCTGCTGAGGTGGAAGCTGGAAACTGTTGATTCTCTGCTTCAGTTCACCTGTGTCTAATCTACTTGAATAATCACAGTGAGTCTTTTCCAACTGTGAAGCTCTGGGAGAAGGCATTAGTTTCACAGAAGGTACTGCCCACCCTCTCAGCATTGTCATCCCATAGTATAACAGGAGGAAGTCAACAGGCCTGCAGCAGCCTGGGAAAGCAAAACTTTGCTGAGTGAGAAAAAGCACCACAGTCTCTGAAATCTAAAACTGCAAAACTCAAAGATATTTTAAAACTGCAAATATACACTTGATAGAGTGCATATATTCTCAGTGTAACTCTGTGGAAATATGCACCTCAGTGAATAAATTGGTATTTATCTCTATTTCTAGAAGATAAACAGTGATATTTCTGTTCATTGCAGTGTTTAGCAATTTCTTAAAAATAATAGGAAATTGAAGTTAGTTGATCTTGTAGTAATCAATGCTTTTGTATGTCTTTCAAGGTTTGGGAGGTAATTGTAGCATATCATCATCATCATCACATACAACTGTCATTGGGACAGTTGAGACAATATTTCATTTTATTTCAAAGTAAATGTTTCATGTAAAAACTTTGGAAAAGAGGAATGATGCAATGGTTTTGTCCCAACACATCTCAGAAGGCTGATACAACCAGCTCGACCTGAACCTGGCAGTCCAAGTCAGTGTGACAGAAGTGCCATCGGAAATTGAATATACCATAATTTGCAGGAAATGTTTTGTAGGGTTTCCACATCCAGCATTCAACATTTTGAAATTTAGGCAAATTTACATTAAAATATGTTGCACTCCACCTCCCTTCTTTCTATCCTTTCTTTTTCCTCCCATGAAGTGTGAAGTGCAATTTTTTCTCCTCGCTCATCCTGAGTGCTGAACACAGGCAGTGTTCAGCTCCTAAGGGAGCCACTCCTGGCATAACTTGGTGTCAGATGAGCTGCCTGTATCCTGGGTGGATTTCAGGTATGGAACAGCCCCTAATGCCCCTCTGGGTCTTTTGGCCCCCCAGCAGCTGCTGCACTGGCCCCCCCACAAGCAAGGATCTGCAAGGGGAAAGTTGCACAGCTAAAGCCTGAGCATTTGCACAAGAGATGCGAGTCGTGTTTGTGAGCGACCCTGCTACTGACCTTCTGTGACCTGTTGGGTTATCATCCCTCCAGAAAAGCTTTCCCTTGAGATATTTATTTACTAAGTGTAATTCTACTTAACTCTTTAAATTAAAAAAAAAAATCGGTCTTGAGGAGTTTCCCTGACCTTGATCTGCATGGTTAAGTTCAGACTCATGGCACTGACTTCTTTGGTTGTGGATCCCCTGGTTGAACCTGCTCCCATGTCCTGATCAGATGTGTTAACCCACAGGCAGCATTGGCCATAGGCTGCTGGAACTTTGCAGTACCAAAGACACCATGCTCCCTCAACTGCTCTTTCAAGCCCTGCCCTGAAGTCCCCATAGGTGCTGCTGAAAGCTTTCCCCCCCTCTGAGCTCTTGTCACAGTGTCCATTGCCAGAATCTCACACCTCTACCCCAGACTTGGGGAAGTGGAGGCCCTTGGGTCAGCTCTTTGCTTCCACCTGTGATGTAGCTGGGACACAGTGGTAGGTACGCTCCAGAGACTCTCAGATCAAAGAGCTCAGTGTTCTGGCCGGCTGCACATCCTCCCTGGGAGGTATGGGGCAGCCTAGGCCTCATCAGTGAAGCCCCAAGCACTCATGGAGAGCACGGCTCACAGTGCAGGGATCCAGCTCAGAGAACTGCAGGAAACTCTCCTTCCTCAGCACCTCCGGTTGCTGCTGGGGCTGAGAGGGGACAGTCTACCTAATCACGCTGCATTCACCTCTAGTTTGTCCTAATTTCCTGCTCCCGCCCCTCGCACTGACCTAACCCCCGCGGGACAGGGCCTCGGGTGCGGCTCCCCGGTGCCTCGTGCTGCCCTTGGGGCAGGGGCAGCCGAACCGGCGGCAGCGCTGTTGGGCGGCTCAGCTGCTGCCCGGGGCTCTTTTTCCCTCTTGCATGGTTCAGTCCACGGCACAGCCGCAGGACGAGGCCACAGCCAGAAAGGATCACTCGGGAGTTTCTGTGGTGCCTACGAGGATGAGATGGCCAGGAAGGGGCGAGTCCTATTAACACCGCCCCGGGACCCCAGCGAGCATCCTGACACCAGCTCGGAGGTCGCGGGCAGGGCGGGAAGCACTGCTATTCTGCATCCGGAGCCGAAAGAAACCCAGCCAAAAGAGTTGGGTTTTTTTTGTTTTGGTTTGGTTTTTTTTTGTTGTTTTTTTTTTCTGTTTTTTTTTGTTTGTTTGGTTTGGTATTTTGTTTGTTTTTGTTTTCTTTTTTTTTTTTCTCCCACTGTTGATGTTGCGAAATTTTCGCGGCTGCTCAAAAAGCATGTTAAATACGAGAGTGGGAAGCGCACTGCTCAGCCTCCGCGCACCTCCGTCGGTTGAACCGGGTCTCGGTCCGGACGAGAAAGCCCGGGCAAGGTCGGCAGCCGGGCCCGGGGGTCCTGGTCAGGACCTCGCCCTGAGAAGGAGCCCTCGCTCCGCCGGGCCCCCGCCGGTGGCGGAAAGCCGTGCGCCGGGCAGCTGCCGGGGAGTCCCGCATGACAGCGGAATAACAAACAGCCCGCACCCACTGTGCCACTCGGAAAACCTCGGGGCGTGTGTCCGCGCTGCAGCGCGCTCAGCCTCGCCGTGAAAGGGCCGATTTCACGCAGGTTCTGCTCCGCGCCCCTCTCCGCCCCCCTGCGCGCTTCCCAGCCGGCCCCGCTTAGGGCGATGCGCCCGCATCCGTCCCTCCGCGCCTCCCCCCTGCCCCGACCCCAGCCGGCGTGTCCGGGGGGATTTAAGCTGTTGGAAGCGAACCCAAAGAGATCGGAAGCGTGTGCTGTGTGCTCTGGAAAAATAACTAGTTTCAGATTAATGAAGGAGTGACAATTTCAAGGCTAACGTTGGCACTGCCCAAGCCAGAGCGTGGGGAGCTCGCCAGGCTTTGCTTTATATTGTCTGCTTTTCTGAAGAGCAGACAAAGATGGATAGAGAGACATTGAAAAGCAGGAGGCGTATTTCAAACAGTTCAATAAAGAGGGTTGTCACTTAAAGACAAGAACCATAGTGCTTTGATGACTTTGTATTAGCCTTACCGTTTCAAATAAGTGACTCTACTCTCTTTGCGGAATTCACCGAGTTTTAGTAGATGACACTTCAGTGAAGCCGCTTTAGACAGAAATGAGAGCTCGTAACTGCAGGGCAAAGCTTCTCCTCGGAAGGGTTTTACATAGAATATTGCCGACCCGGGGCTTTTTACTTCCCGTCCTTAAATGAAGGAACCTCGGTAAAACCGAGATTTACCATTTACGTGGAACCGCTGTATGAAATAGGGAAAAAACGCTCCTCCTCCGTGTGAATGTAAAGAAAGCGAAAGGGAGACCTCGACACGACGGCGAGAAACGCTGCCTCTCGGCAGAGCCCAGCAACACAGGGGCGGTCTTTCCAAACTAATTTCTGCAGCCTTGGAGGAAGCACCGACGCAGGGTGTTAGAAATAAAGTTGTGTGGAGTAGCCCAGGCAGCCCATGCGTGTTCCTCCGCACGCCGGGGCACGGTCCCACGTGTACGCGCAGAGTCCCCACGGCCGTGTCCCCTCAGACCCCCGGCCCTTCCGCCGAGCTCTGGTGGGACGATCCCTGCCCTCCGCCCGGGGACAGCCGCGGTGCCGTAGCCCCGGGGTGTGCGCCGTGGGAAGGGAGAGACGCCGCAGCCCTGCCGGGGGAGATTTTGCTGCCAAACTCGATAATTATTTTATATATATAAATGTAAAATCTTTTTTAAGACGAGGACCCCCGACCGCTGTAGCCCCCCAGGCTTTGAAGGCACAGCGAAAGGGCTTCACTGTGGGTTTGAGAGAACCATTTAGTCACTGTTTCATTAGGCACTATTTGAACCTTGCAACATGTGGTAATTTCTGGGGCAAGCTGAAAAGGGGGGATTATGTAGGAGGGACACAAGGAAATTAGCTAACGGTTAATTTAACTCGTTTTCTGGTAGAATTTTCGATACATTCCTAATTGACTGAGGAGGCAGGTGAAGTCTTCAGTTCCAGGCAGACTCATTCACGGTGAGAATAAATGGCTCTTTTTCAACCCTCACTGCTCACAATATATCATCAGGGAAAAGACATGCAATGAATATGTTGATTTAGGGTTTTTTTATCATTATTATTAATGGAATTACACCCTGCTACGCAGGTGTGAGGGTAAAACCTATACTGCGATGAAATCAGATTAACAATGAAATGAGAATTTTATTAGCTTTCTATGTCATATAGACCTGGATTTAAACTGTCAAAACAAGAAACAAGAGGGGGGAAAAGATAAGTTTGAAGAAAACAATGCCAATCAATTGGCAGAAATAGTAGCTTGGATTCCAAATGCTAATTAGCTGCAATTCATATTGACACTCCGTACTCTACACCATTTATATCAAATAGAGAATATATGATTAGCCCATAATGGCAAATCTCTTTTGAGGCCGGGGTTTGCCAATTAATCCTCACCGCACCAATTTACTACGAAACCGGAACACTTGGTCGTAAGGTCCGAGTTTTAATAAAAGGTCCTGTCGAACATAAACTCTGTCTGACATTCTTGCCGTGCTCGCAAAGGGAAAGGAATCTAGCCGGATCGGAGCGTCCCGGGAGCGTCTGGGAGCAGCGGAAAAGCAGCTGTGATCCTGCACAGCGGTGGGATGGAGATGACCCTGTGCTGGGGTGTTGGGATGAAGGTGACTCTGTGCTGGGGTCGGTGGGATGGAGGGGACCCTGTTCTGAGGGCAGTAGATTGGAGGTGACCCTGTTCTGGGGACGGTGGGGTGGAGGTGGTCCTGCGCCAGGGGCTGGTGGCGGAGGCGCTACCTGCGCGGTGCGCGGAGGTGTTGGGCGCAGCCAGGCAGGACCCGCCGTCGCCAGAGGAGCCCTCCACGTTTGCCGAGGGCCCCTTTGTAACCTGCTATAGAAAATGGAGGTATTCTGCATGACAAAGCCCAATTAAGCTCTCTATTCAGGACTTCTGCAGCTGGTAGCCCATTGGGAGAGTGGGAGGAAACGCGAATATATTCATGATGCGAAGGGGCGGTGAAAAGTACCAACAACCGCGGGTCTGGGTTGGGCGTTGGATGTGTTTGTTTGGTGTTTTATGTGTCATTCCCGTTATCTATATATGTAATTTGGTGGCAGGGGTGATAGGAGGAGCAGGGGCGGGGTGGGCGCTGCCCGGGGCGCACAAGTCCCCGCACACGCAGCCCCCAGCAGGTCTCGCTCACAGCTCAAGGAGCATTCTCTTGCAAAGAGGAGCAAGGAAAGCTGCCTGTCAGGCTGCCGGACAGCGCTGTGAAACAGTCGATTAATATACTAGCAAAGCTGTCGGTTTTCTGTAAGAATTCTCTCTCTCTATCTTAATTGTCACTCAACAGGGGTCAGCTATGAATTGCCAAGGGGCTTTCACAGGCTGAGGGGCATGGAACCCCAGGGTGGACTGAAGGCCATCCAGACAAAATACTGGAGACCTAACACTAAGGTTGACCCAGACAATTAATTTATTCATTTGCTTTCCAGTTCTATCTTCCTGAGCCAACAGGCCATAATATATGCATAGCTGTAGTTGGTATGTAAAACACAATTTCCCAGAGTGTCTGAGAAATAGCTTACATGTTGTAGTCATCTTACCCTAAGTAATCTGACTCCTATAATAGCAGAGGAATTTTAGCTCAGACCTATGTGCCGCTTCACACAGAACTGTGTTTGGGACCACAGAGTCTTCAGCACTGACCACCAATGCACACATGTGAGCACAGATCATTCCATTTTCTTTTGTAGAAGAATAACATGACAGAGAAAATTCCATCTCTCCATGCTCCCAGTCTTCTCAAAATGCCATGAAGTTTAAGCCAGAATGTGGTCAACCACACATGCAGAAGATGAAAATAGCATTAAGTCAAGGAGCATAAGACATGTAAAATGCATTTGAACAAAACTTGGTATTCAATTTTTTTTTTCTCCAGTATGTTTAGATTTTACCTAATCTACCAACCCTGTTGTATTCTTCTAGTACAGTTTACAGAGTAGTCATGGCCTCATATCCTCAGTGTTGCTACAGAAAAGCAAGTAGACAACTCCAGTTTAGGTACTGTGAAGGAGGGAGACATTTCTTTTTTTTGTTTTCATTCCCTTGGAAAACCAGTCTTGGCTTTTGATACAACTGGAGTGGATAGACAGGGATCCTATGCCAACTTGGTTTGAACTAGTAATCATAAACGCACCACAGTGTGTCTTAGACATTTTTCACAATTAGTCATGATTCCCTCAACCAAATACAGGAGAATCATGTAGGTGAGTCAATCTTGCTTGTCTAAAATCTGCAATAACCCTGAGGGGAGCTAGAAGAGTAAAAGAAAAAAATTACTACTTGATGCCATTAAGATCAGTTTTAATTTTGCTGTCATCATTTTCATCCACTCCCACAGATTTGTTTTGAAACTGCATTTTTTGACAGTCAAATGAAAAGCCATAACGAGGGGCAGTTTTTTTTTTTGTTTGTGTTGTTTTTATTTTTCTGCACGATCTGCCAATTTCATATTGCCAGTTTAAAATCATTATTGAAATGCTGCTGCCATTAAGAAAAGATCACAAGAGTTTTTGGGTGTTTTAGTATTGTCTATTTTCTCTTGCTAAAACATTTTTCAAGATCTGATTTGTCTTTTGTAATTAACACAGGACAGAGTGAGCTTAGGCAATGTACAATTTAATAGACTGTGGCAGTTCAATGCACTGAATTTTTAGAAAAAGTTACCAAATTGCAGAAAAGCTGTCAAATTTTTTGTTTTTTCCAAATTCTATTAAATATGAACAAGTGATTGCATGCACAGAAAGTAGCTCTCAAGATTTTTTATTTTTTCTTTCTTAGGCAAAGGTAAAACTTATTGAGTTCCAAACACATGTTACTCCCCACTAGTCTGCCTCAGCAATGGATTACTTCTTGAGACAGTCTCTCAATTTGTGAGAAAATGAACAGACATTTTATTTATCAGAATGAGTTTAAGCTAGAAATTTGGTTTAAGGTTGTAATTCAGACCTTGCAGGTGAGCTGCCATTATAGATGAGCTTGAGAAGGAAGAAACCCCCAGCTAAAGATCTTTTCCAAAACAGGCACTGAGTCCTTCAAATACCTTGATTTGGGACTTGTTGCTTTTGGAAATGTTCAGGATCAAGACTGAGATCATACTTGGAGGGTTTCTTTATTGTCTTTACTATCAGAATTGGTAATAGGTCTAGCAGTTACTGGAGGTCTCCATGGGGTGGGAGGACATGTGTCCCCTGCCACAGTGCTGACCTGAGCCATTGATGCTGCTGAGATTGGAGCAGCAGTGCTGGAGCTCACCTTCCTGAGGGTGCAGGCATTGTGCCCATCAGACAAGTAAAGGGGGTAATGCTACTTTTTTCATTGAGGGAAATCCTGTACAAGTAAATGAAAGTGAACCCTGAGAAGTGCTGGCTGCCAGAATGATATGTGTCAGCCTTGTTTATGCTGGAATCTCATGACAGAGGACAGTGTTGCTGCTGAAAAAGATGGCCTTTGCCTCTGGTCATTCACTGTTCTCTGGACTGTTCTGTGTTTTGCTCTTTCTTCTTTCCTATGGAAACTTCTGCCCTTGCCTTCATTCCATTTCTTGAGAAATACACAAAATCAGAGGACATGATCAGGTCATCCTGTTTACAGCCCTGCACCTACATGGGAGGAGAGAGTATCAGTACATATGTATGACTTCTACACTTTTCTAATTGACATTGGCTAATAGATTACCAAAATTACAGGGGAGCTGAGTGGGTGGGACAAGCTTGGGAAACACACAGGTGAAGGTTCAGACAGCTCACTGTCATAATTTTAGTCTCTTTAGAATAAGAAATTTACAGCATCATCTGCTGGCAGAACCTGCACTCCCATAGCTGCTAGGTCAAAGTTGAGATGGTTTAAATAAAACCTTCAGTGTAAATGCAGGCTTTGAAAGAGTTTTTTTCTAGAGGAAGGCCTCTGCTGTGCTTGAGATACAGGAATATCAGCAGGAACCATGGTCTGCCTGAAGTCATAAAGATGACATACTTTGGTGGTCCTTTGCCTATAAGAACTAGGGGGTTTTGACTTGAAAACAAAAGACTTGCATAAAATTACAGGAAGAGGAGAGAGTAAACATAGTGCATATTTAGAGCAAAGAACAGCACTGATCTGTTGTTTTCATAACTGTTTTTTCCCCTTGTTAGTCTTGTGTTTAATTCTTCCCATACTCTAAAGAGAGATGGAATAGATTCACTATTTTTTCCCCTTATGTTAGTGTTCTCCCTGATGCCCTCCAAGGCAAACTCCTGGGCATTTGAAGAAATTTGACATTTGAAATTAAAGACTATTTTTTGTGTAAAAGGTGAAAAGGATATATAGATATTTGAAAACTCTTTCTGTCTTACCCTAATTTAGAAGGGCCAGCTTCAACTTCCCCAGCCTCTGCAGCAAGCTCAGTCCTCAGCCAGCATATCCCTCTCTGTATCTTCACCTTGGCTTCTCCATTTAATCTTATTCAGGTTTCAGCTTATCTTGAGGGAACTTGTGAATCTTCTAAGTCACATTTTGCAGTAAGTAGGAAAGCAGGGTGTATTATACCCCAGCCTGTCTATTATACAATGCTGTCTTTCACAGAATTAACAGTATGGAAACAACTAGTTTTGCTGGATTTGTGTTATTCTCTTCTTCTTTTTTTGGAGGTTATAAGAACGAGATAAGGAAATGTTTCTCTTTCACCAAAGAGTAGCAATCTTTGGAAACAAGGGGAATAATGTTGGGCAATGGTTTATTGTTATTTTGTTGGTTTTATACACATATGCTCTAATACACATATGCATGCACAGTTCTTTCTACACACTGAAAGGAACTATAGAAATTAACAGAAAATTTTGTATTTGAAAAGATTATTAACTAACCAAAATGGTATACATTTGAAAAGATATTTTTTGGCAGGGGATGCTGGCAAATCTACAGAATTAACAGCTCTACAGATGGGCAACATCCAGGTCTGAAACAAGGAGTGAAAGAAGACATGGTCCAGCCAACTCGGAGAGGGACTTTAATGGGAAACTGTCCTTGAACCAGTTTGCTCCAAGATAGAATTTGAACTAATGCCACCTAATGGAGAGTGGGAATCACTGCGGCAGAAGAAAAGATTGAAGTTTAGGGTCGGTTCAGGGGAGCTGGGTGGTGGTTCCCCTCTGGGCTCTCTTTGGAAGGTATGGTGAAAGCAAAAGGTGAAAGCTGAAAAAAAAAAAGTGGAGAACAAAAGTTTTCCCTAGGAAAAGGAGTATTTTGATTCATTGGTGATTTTACTGTTCAGGCTGCCAGACTGTATAAAAGAGGGAACAGGAATGACCATCAAATCAAAGAGGGTACAGGGATTTGAAAACTTCATTGTTATTGTAGCTAGAAGAGAAAATGGCACAACATGAATCCATTCTAGGGGCAATGATTGTAAATGAGAAAGGGAATGGCACAAAGGTAACCCTTTCCAGTCCTAACAAGGTACACTTGTGTGGTCCTAGCACCCTTTGGCTCTGTATTTTGTGTAATTTGCTGGTTTCTTTGCTAGAATGACTGCATGCTTGTAGCCCTGGAGCAGTGAATTAGCAAATACATTTTCATATTTGGAAAACAGAAGTTTCTATTGCAATTACATCAATGCTAACCAATAAATATATTTTAACTCTTCTATAGCATCATGAAAGAGATGTTACAGTGACTAAAGCAATACTTTCTGTATCCACTTAGAGCACTCCAAAAACGGGATGTTTTTGCTAAGATGAACTGTATTCTCAGCAAAAAAAGGTCAAGGGGCAAACATTTCAAACCCTGTGCCTGGCTCAGATATGTGGAAACATGACTGGAGGTACAAACAAACCTTGAAGTGTCCATGCAAACATGAGTTTGCAGAAACAAAGCAGGATGTACACGTAAATGGGAGTTTGCTCACATCCACCAACTAGCTGGAGCAGAAAGCAGGAAAGTTTTACTTTAATTATTTTAGAAAGTAAAGCAGGATGGTGATATTTGCCTAGGCCACTTCACGCTGCTGGCCATTTCCCACCCTCCTGGGAACGTGCTGAGAAGGCTTTGCTGGTTTGTAGGCACAGCTTGGTCGGTTTGTACACAGCTAGAAGAAAAGTGGGGCAGGAATTCAGGAGTGAATTACAGCGAGGGTCAAACAGATTCTCATGGAAAACCTCCTGGGGACTGTTAGAGAGCTGCTGACTGTTAGAGAGCTGCTAAATCTTAAAGCCAGATTTGGAGTAGGGCTGCAGCAGGACTGAGAGTTCACTGTGGACCAAGGTGAAAGCCAACTCTCTCTGGTTAGGTGATTCTCTAACTCTTATGGTATCTTTATTTGTAGACCATTTGAATTTGTTAACAGAATTTGTTAAAAACTGATTAAAAGATTTTGTGAGTACTACAGATCTATACATACAGCAGTATCTCTGTATCTCTCTCTATATCTCTCAACATATACTTGGCATATTATCAGAACACTCAGAAATCCCATTTATTTTAGCAGATAAATGACAATTTTAATGTCTACTTATGGGGGAAAATATACCTAGGTTAAATTTATAATGTAAATTATATATTTTTTAAAAAGATACATACTACAGATAAGGAGATGGGATGGGTGATGACTTCACTTTTAGGCCTCAATTATCCGTGCCAGAGGAAATAGCTATTTTTCCTAATTTGCATTTTTCAATACTTTCTGGTACTTAATAATCTAAAAATGCTCCTTTTCCAGGACCCTATTGCCCTTCTGCTAATTTGGTATTTGGAAGTTACCCACCATGTATGTATAGCCACTGAACTCATGTTAATTTATTATCAGTATTCTGAGTCAAAGGAATGGGTTTAGAAGCACAAGAGAAGACTGGAAGTGCTATGCACTGAAATAAATGCAAGTGTTTATTTGAATGGATCACAGATGCATTTGTGCATCTCAGCAACATGAGGGCAAAATAATTTTCTAGATATGCAGGTTATGAAATAGCAGGAAGTGCCAATGTGCTGTCTAAATGAAATGTATTCTCTCTGAAGGTTTATATTCAAATGCAAACCTGAAGAGACTGATGTTTGTATTGTAGGTATCCACAGGAAAAGGAGCTAAGGCTTTTATGCAGCAATGGCATCATCAACAGTGTTGTGGGAAACCCAGAGAAAAAGCAATGCAGGAGAACTTCTATTAGCTTTCTTTTTCTATTCTTCTAAGGTTTCATTAGTCCAATATTAAGCCTCAGGGAACCAAACTACTTTTCTGCATTTGCTATGCAGAGCAAATTGCCCCTTGACTCAAAATACATCTCTGCTAAAACTGTATGGAAAGCTGTCACTGTTTTTACATTGCTGTAGCTGATTTTGTTTTTTTATTTAGGTTTCTCAGTTTCTTGCAGAAAGTATTGTTTGTTGGCGCTTCCCCCGCTCTGTTTCTTAAAAAACAATTAGTGACAAATCTTGTTCTTACATTGAGTGAGGCGGATGAAAATAATGCACCACTGAGTACAAATGTGAGAGACAGCACCAAAGACCAAGTTTTGCAAATGCTGCTGTCCATGTTACTCAGTATGTTACTCAGTCACTCAGCCCAGTATGAAGGAGTGCTGGTGAATGCTGTTGCATTTGTTTATACCCTGGAGCCACCTGCCTTTTTGCATTCACCAGATTGTCATTCCAGTATTCTATGTCTTCCTATAGGTTACCTAAAAGTTTTGGAGTAAGGAAGTGTTTCACTTTGAGGAATGCCTACTCTTTAGAGCATGGTCCTCTGAAATCAGTGACAAAGTACTCTGATTCCATTGACTACAAGGTCAGTTTCTAAGATAATATTGACTGATGTAAGGACTTTGAGAACTTTGAGCATACAAACCCTAGATTGTAATGTCACACAGGACAGCTATTCCTATTATATTCTTCTATGCATTGTCAGGAATCACTCCTGATATACCTACATTTTCAAAGAACAACAACAAAAAAGAATGTGCTTTACTAAATGCTCAAGGAGAGAATTTTTTCCTTGAATTATTGGGCACCCTAGATTTTACTATCATTTTGAGGGTAGCAGGTATCCTACTAAGGCTTTACTGCAAATTTTGGTAGATATGTGTATTTCTGGCATTCAATGCGAAAACTTGCAGCCCTTGCTCTGAAGATGGTGAGGCACTATAACAAGTGCCCATTAATTCAAAAAATCCCAGAAAATACAAAACCAATTTACATACAGTAAGACACCTTCGGTGGAAATACAATTCTTTTTCTGTATTTTTTTTTCTTTCAAGTAGAAATGTGTACAGGTTATTTTCTGTTAATATTGAAGGATAAAAATTTAAGCACACACCTGAATAAAATTTTATTTTAAGCACAACAACCCAAGAAAAAAATGAAGTAACATGTAAAAAGCTCAGGTTTGGCCCATTTCAGCATACCTATTTTCCTTCATGGATTGTATTCCAGCCTGCTTGAATAAACTCTCAGACTGGATGTCTGAAGTGAGACACAATGAACCCTCACTGGCAGGATGAAAAAACCAAAGTACAAGAATTGGTGATGCTATATATGTCTTACAGGGCATCAGAGCTGCTTGTTATTCCACATTTCCCCAGACTGCAAAAATGTGAGAACTGTCAAAACCAAGACAACTACCTACCCTATGCTGTAAGTAATGATTTTAAAATGTTGTCTCGGCATTTACACACATACTTTCTTTTTTTTTTTTTCTATTTTTTTAATGAAATAGATTATACAACATTGTCAAGGGAATATTTTTACTTTTAACGTGCCTTAAATATTCAGCAGTGTGCTCAAATTCTTTGGAAAACAATCATTATACTGCATAGAGGATTTCAGCTTGAAATACTCAGAGTGTCAGAGAGAGACACACACACTTTACTGTAAGCAAACATTTCATTTGCTTTGAACACAAAAGCTGTCTTGTTTATAGGGTTTCAAGTGAACCATTTTAGAGGTACTGTAGTGGATTTACAAGATGAGTTGACAGTGCTATTGTTAATCCCATTCACCAGTGTAAGTGTACAGGGATTTCCCCTTGGGAGCCAAGTCCAATAGGCCTTTAAATCAGAAGACTTTCTTATTTGATGAGTTCTTTACTGACCTGGTCCTGCTTCTACTTCTGCAGTAGCTCAGCTAAAGGCATATGGTCTAAAGAGAAATTGTGAGAGCAGTTTCTAACCAGAGGGAGCAGGGGATTGATGCTTTTAGTATTTCATGTCCATTGCATTTCTCATCACTGTGGCTATACACTGGAAACGTTCCCTTTTAATTAGAGAATTCAATATTGTTTGAGCACACTTCAGAGGTTAAGTATGTGATTAAGTGCTTTCCTGAATCACTCTCTGGAGACACCTCTCTCTTTGCATGAATGCAGAGGCAACCAGCTCAGCTTGGGTACCTGCATATAGAAGGCTAGAGCTGGCTACTCTAAGTTCTTTCTTGGTGGATATGACTGTAAAAGGAGGCTAGACAATTTTTCATTTCCAGATCATATGTATCAAGCCCCATCAGCCAGTGCCTTCCTCTCCAGGTCTGTCTGGCAGCATAAAAACCTCATTCAATCTGGCTTTACCCTCTCTTGGGCAAATTCTGCTGCTCATTATGCTGTAGCTCTGAAGGCTCAGCAGTGGGTGTCTTCTGCTCACAAGTTTGTCTGATTCTCCCACTGGCTTTCTTACTACTAAATGTTAACCCTTAATGTTTGGGAGAAAAGTATTTGTGGATGTATTCCCTGCCAGCTCAGAAACTATTATGAGATTTTCCTACATTTTTCCCATTTTTTTGGGCACAGGGTAGTGATGTAGAAAGAGCTGGAGGATTTTTCAGCTGTGGGTATTTTTTATGTGGGTGGGAGATCTATTTTCCAGTCCTGCCCTGCCCACATTCCATAGATTCGTCTTCACCTCTCTGAACTTTTCTGGATCTTCCTGCGGAAGGTTGCTCCTTAGAGTGAGTAGTAGCATCTCAAAGGGGTTTTGTTTTGGGTCAGGTCATCTAACAGAGGAAATCTGGAATAATTTGACTTAGGAAGAGCAGTTATGGGTAGATGCATAGTCAGTCAGGTGTAGTGATTAGACGTTAGTCATTTGATAGGCAAGAAATTAAACTCACTGGCCAGAAAATGTGGAATAACTGAGATCAAGCCCTGTGCTCCTCCTAGTTCCTCCATCCCCGTCCAACCTGTACAATGACTGTCAGAGTGTGGGGTGTGCTTCATAGTGAACTCATCAGGGCAGCTCACACTTGGTTGATGTATGGCATGTATGTCAGGAAATAATAGGGGTTGGGATTTTCTGCTCTCATTGTCATGAAGTCGAGAGCTATTGAGTGAACGCTGCTCATGCAGTGTTGGCAAAGAGGCAAAGACTGGGCAAAAACCTAAGAGGCCTGATTGGTATCTACTGTGCTGTTTTGACTACTTTATAAGAAAAAAGAGAGAGTAGTACCATATTTATCTAATACATTAACCTCTGTGAATATTTAGTTAGAAGCATCTTTGCACATGATATAGATAGTTATAGATGGAGAGAGCACATACAGGATAAAATATTAAATACACTTTTATTACTGACATTGCTTCTTCATTTTGATGTTGACCTCAGTTTCAGGTCATCTTTATAAGTTTCTTTATTGGGCCCCAGATTTACGCTACATGTATATTATTCAAACTGGGAGGATTTCTTGGTACTCTTTGCTTCCTTTTCCTAAACACTGCTAATTCATGAAGCACTTCTGCAGTACCACAAATTTGGGAAACCCATGCTGTACACCAGTAATTGGATCTGGCATGTTGGAAGAAACTTTCTTGTGATGGGCAAGAAAGAATGACACCTTTTTAATGAAAAAGAATCTATATTTTAAAATGCAGACACATAGGTATAAAGATTTCTTTTTCAGCTACACATAATACAGATGAATAATAATTTTAAAGGTGCTTAGTTTGAGAAGTCTGTTAAGTGATTTCCTGGACTAGTTTATATAAAATTGCAGGCAACATACACCTGTTTATTCTCTTAGCTGGTTCTCCTTTCATATATCAGGGGTGCAGTGATGGTGTTAATTCAGTGGTATTCCTCCTGATTTGGACTACACAGGAAAGAGGGGGATCTCTTCATGCTGAGTTGATGAACATTTTGTTACACTGCTCAGGAAAATATTTTGACTGATGAGAGAAAATGCCTGTAATACAGCACTCAATATGTTCAGTTGGCATTGTCATTTAAGATAGTGGGCTGAGCTTTGACAACATGAATGTTTGTCATCTTTTCTCAGGAAAGTAAAAATCTTTCATCATTTCAGTGGTGCAAAAACTGGCTTATCAAGAAAGTATTGTAATTTCCAGAGGACTTAGACCATTTTCAGATTTATGGGGCTAAGTCCCTTACAGTTTGGTTTAAAATACAGTTATAATGAGCTGTGTGAAGGTTTCAAATGATGCATTAGGGAAATATTGCTTTTTGCATTAAAATGACCAACTTATTCCCATTCCTCTAGAGTTCATAAGAGTTATAGCCTTTTCCTGGAATTTGGAAAACACTGTTGATTCACTCCACTTTAAAAGCAACATTAAAGCATAGTGGGAAAATGTTGCATACCACAACTCTTTTGAGCAAAATTGCCACTGCTGTCTTTTAATGTTTAGAAAGTGCAACACTAGTGAGAAACTTGCAATCATAGACTTCCTTCTCACACAGAAACTTAATCAACAGCCTCAAGAAGGAATAAGACTTGACAAAACCAAAGTTGTGGAAAATATTACCCTACTATATTGGTGTTAGTGTGCTTAGGATGGCAAGGATTTTTTTTCTGCTTAGAAACCCATAGCTGATGGAGCAATGCCATTCTCCTTTTACACTTGCCTTCTCTCCTGTAAAAACTGAACTGTGACAAAAAAAGTCAGTAAAGGATTTTCCCGGTTTTATTTGTAATTGCTTATACTTGCATTGAATCCCAAATTCCTGACTGCAAGCTGAGCTACAGCTTTGCTTGAGAATAAGAACGGTTATACCAATACAGAAGGCTGCAAGCATTGCCTGGGATAAGATGTTTAGGACTTGGTTCACTGTTTTTGAGGGAGAAAAAGACACAGACACTTTTAGATGACAGACCAAGGCAACATTTCTAGGGTAAACTCCTTGGTGGCAGCTGGGTGGCAGATGTTCTGACACAGCTGTTTACCACTGCACTCCCAGCAGCTCCACACCACTTGCATCTACCCATGGAGCACCTTCCATAAAGCCATTCCTTTTTTTAATAGTCAACAGAGATGGACCAGGTTAACTTAATTGGCTTAACAAGGTGATTTTGGCTGACCTGAGCCATTTTAGGAGAAATACATCAGCAATCCTATGAGCAGGTGTGTGGATAGGGCAGAAATTGGTGGAGTTTCCATATGGATGGTTATAAGGAGCAGAGGAGCTGGGAAGCTCCAAAAGCCAAGCTGCTATGACTTTAACAAACTATGTTGCTCAGCAGGTCTTATTAGCCTGGGCATGGTGCCATGCAGCTGAGGGGACAATGTGCAGCCAGCAGTGGCTCTGGGGTCTCTGTAGAGTGCCCTGCTGTGTAGTGTAGACATCTACTTTGTGTTCTCTTCAGACCATTCATGCTACAGCTGTATTTAAGAGGTTAAAAAGGCCTCAGACTTGACAAGATGTGTGGAGTTGAAGCCCAAAATGAAATTATTAATTTGTCTAATGTGGGCTCATGTATATCTCAGGTTATTAAATTTCACCTACTTCTTTTTTTGGAATCTGGAACTGATCCAAAGCCTACTACAGCCTCTGGAATTGCTCCAGAAAGTTCAATGGGTTATGATTCAGGCTTTGAGTCAAGCCTCAACTTTATACATTTTTAATTATTGAAAGGATTCTAATCCCCTTCTGCCTCTATGTGTGCTGATACAGAGACCTCATTTTCCACTGGTTAATGCTGGGATTTATCACTTTTTGTAGGAAACATGCAGCATTTTCATTCAATGCAGTCAAACAGTATATTTTTCTGATAGATTTTGTGGGTGTGTTAATGGAGTTATGGCAAAGATTTAGGATGTGGCTGACACAAATTATTTCTAAAATTCAATGGGTTGTGAGCATAGAAACAGAAGTATTGTCTTTCAGCTTCAAGTTACAGATGTCTACTCCCTGAGTTGCAGGTGCTGTCCCCAGAGGTGAGGGGTGAGTCACACCTAGGGAGGTGTACCAGCATCCCTGTTCAGGTAGAGTATTCCCAAAGCTTTGAGAAAAAAAAAAAATCTGCCTGGTTGCTAGAGAAATGAAAAGCAGTCATTTGCCTCACACCATTCACAAAAATAGCAAGTGGAATGCAGAAAAGTTATTTAAAGGTAAAATATTTTTGCTTCTGGAAGCAGAAGAGAAGAAGGAGAGCTAGAGAAATGACAAGGAAACTTACAAAGCAAGGGTGGCATTTGCCATGTGAGTCTGAGCAAGCAGAACAAAAGATTTCTCCCCACCTTGGGAAAATCTTTGTTTTCTGTCTGTCAGCAGTAAAGAGGCAGCAAGTGTATGCAAATGAGAAGAGGTTGGCACAGCACTAGCCCATATATAAAATTATTTGAAGAAACTTATATGTTGAGTGCTGAAAAGGAGAGAGAAATCCCTGAGACCACACTGATAGCATGTGTGTTCAGAGTTAGTTAAGAAATACCCAAACTTAATTCCCTTTATCTTTTCAAAAAGAAGATAGAATTGAGTGCTGTAAGAAGAGTGCAAGGGGTAATTGTTTTACAGACATAAATAACGTGATGTCCAGACCATTCTGCAAATACAACTTCCAGTTTTGCCTGATTTAATAGCCTTCCTTTACTTGTGGTGGGGTAACAAGATGATTCAGCACATGGCCAACGTATTTAGTGAAATGCTGTCACCTGCACACCACCTTTGAAGGGCTGTGTGCTGAGAAGGAGCATTCACAAGCTGATGCACTTATGATGTGCTGAGCTGTTCTCAGAGGAGAGTACCAGGTACCAGTGAAGTTAGCAGGTTGCACCTTTGGCTCCATTCCTGGTCTTTTTCTTGCCTGCTGTCCCAGCATTTTAATTCAAGACTGAGGACTAATCCTAGCTAGCAGCTAATTACTGCAAGCTTCAGAAAGGTGTAGTCTTTCTGATGACCTGCCCCATAATCGAGGCAACCCTGAGCAAATACTGAACTTCTAATGAGCCAATTAATGAACCATCAGTGCAATTAATGGTTTCCTTTCATTTAGGACCTTTAAAAATCCTGATAAAGAGATATATACCTCTCTGCACTGCAGTGTTTTATGAAGTGTCATAATTCAGCACCAACTCTCAGTGTGAGCAAATCTCTGCCTCTTCTTAAAGCTCTGGAAAATCAGACTGCAGCTACTGCAGCCACCAGAGAGGGATGAATTGGTGTATACATAGCAGAGGTTATTGGTGAGGGAGATGCCTCCTCCCCATAAGAGGAGCCATTGCTTCATAGTTTGGTTCTCCAAGCTGGAAATGGGATGCAACAGTTTTGATGCCCACTTACCTTTTCTGTCCCTTCCTTCTGGCAAAACAAATGCCCTTCAGGGTTATACAGAGTCTGAGACAAGGTCAGGAGAGCTTTTTACCTCTCAGACTGCTGCAGTGCTCCTGGTGACCAACCTACCATTTTAGAGGACAAAATGGAAGCACTTTATTTATCATCCTAAACACATGCATCATCAATATTTACTGCATTACTGATATTTAATTTACTAATATCTTTTAGCACATTTTTTTCTTTTGCTTTTTTAAAAAGGGTTTTCTCCCTTCTGGTATTTATTCTGTTGATAAACTTTCAAGACATTTACACTTCTTCAGTTTTCAGTTTGACAGACTGAGGTGGCCAAGCACTCCGGGTGTCCTCCCAGTTTCAAGATAGCTCTTCTCCTGTACCTAGGATTTCTTTTTCATGGATATTCTTGAGTACAGCTGAACAAGGTCAGCCTCGTGCCTTGTAGAATGGCATTTGTTCTTCCATCTCTCTGATGTTAATTTCTATCCTTCTATATCCTGTTATCTGTTTGCTTTTTGAATTTATTTATTTATTTTATTTTGGCCATTATGTCTGTAGGAGATTAAAATTATCCCATCAGTCTACAAGTCTTTCTTATACCCACAGCAAAAACTGTTGATATCCCATTGGTAGATGATCTTGAACTTTCTCATGCCAGATTTCATCTTACTTCTCTTGTTTCAGTCCTTAACTTATTTCTGGCCCACTGTCCTGGTCCTTTTGCCTACCAATGATTCTTCCCAGCTTGATGCCAGAAGACTATATTGGCAGACTCTTCCTTGCTGTAATGCTCCAGAAAGGTTTTTGAAGAGCAGCTGTGGCCTTTGCAGTCTTTTGGCCTCCTGGAAGAGCCACCATGGATACTGTATGTTGTTACTGGCTGCTCAGCAAATCCAGCCCTGAGCTTCATCACAGCCTTTACACATATACAACATCTGAAATGGGAAACTTAGTGCACTGTAAATTCTATTTCTGACTTTTTCATCTACAAGACAGTCTAATGGTTCTTAAAGGAAGTGACCAACTTCAGTGCAGACACCTTTCCATATTTCTGATTATAAGTATAAATGAAAGGAATTCACCTAGCTTCTTGACAACTGTGTTTATTTTAGGTTTTGCCTTTTATCCTTAGTGACCCAGAAAATCCCATATATTTTCTTTAAGATCTTCCTTCTGATACAGGTTACTGTTTGTTTTATAATTTTTTGTGCTTCTCTTTATGAAATGTATGATGACCCTTCCTATTAATTTTCTGCCTAATATTTTCTGGCTGTAATTTATCTGATTTCACATTTTGACTTTGAGTCCTTCCAACCCTGACAAATTCTGTATTGCTGTGTGGTACTCATCTCTCCTGAACCTCTAATGATGCTTCTCTCCAAGGAACTCCTTGATGCTAGATGTGCAGGGGCTACGAATCTGCTGGGCTAAAAAGTGCAGCTGGAAAATTAATGGACATTGGAAATTATTACACATAAAATATTAAATGTCTCCTTCCGCATTTGCCTCTTTTTCTGTGCTACTATTGACCATGGACCTGTGGTCTGGCTCAGTACAGCTGTTTTTATAGTCTTGTCCCAAATCCTGGACTTTTCCTTTTCTGATTTCCTTTAAACTTTAACAATGTGAGAAGCTTTGTGTTTAACTGAAATGTCCCCTTGTGAACCCCAGCTTGTCTGGTGGGTGCAGAACCAGCATCACTCCCTGCACAGAGCCCTTGGTGCTCACAGTGCAGCAGCACCCACTGCTCCATAGCACCTCCATCTCACTTGGAACCAGGCTAGAGCAGCTTCAGTGCTCAGCTCTGCAGACTGCCACTGGCACCAGTCAGACACAGGAGTTAAGGACCATGGCTGTCACACTTAACCATTCATCCATGTGACTGCAGACTCTGGGACAGGCTTATCTATATTTATAGATATTCATGTGTATAGAAAGCATCTTTTATGGCAGTATCCTAATCTTGACTGATTGCATTCTGCAGAAAGACTCCCAAATAAGTCTGAAATACTGAAATACTGAAAACAAACCCAGGTGTGAAGGGAAAACATAGATAAATTAGGAAAGTTGACAGTTGTCTTGGTTTAAGAGACAGGTATTTGCCAAGGAGAGGCAAGACCCCCTTTTCCCGTAACCCGCTCCTTTTCAATCACTATAATTTGAAATCAGACACTTTCAGGCAGAAGATATGGGGATAGGAATAACAGTTCTTTACTAATATAGGTAACCTGGCAAACAGCATAAAAACAACAACAACTTTAGAAACTGACAACAAAACAGAACACTACAGCTCAGTTATAGTCCCTTTGGCCACAGGCTCCTTTTTCCCGAGCTCAGTTCCCGGTGCTGTGGGCAGAGCCAGTCCCACGCAGCTGCAGAGGCCGGGCTGATGGCGGCAGCTCCGCTGTGAGCGGGAGGCGGGGGGGCCGCTCCTGTTCACGGCGCCGGCCGTGCTGCTGCTGCTGCTCAGCAGTGAACAGTAGGATAGGATGGGAAGGCGGCAGGGGGAGGTCTGAACAGTAGGGAAACGTGGTCTCCGGTGTTGAAAACTCGTGGGGAAGGGTGCCACACCGGATCCCCCACTGTCTTCCAACTCCACGTGCTAGCCGCGAGAGAGAGCCCTCCCTCTGCGTGGTCCCCTTCCTTTTTCCGGTTCCTTTTTTCTCCATCCCCCCCCTCCCCTTACCTTCTGGTGATTGGCAACTAACTTGTAGCCATAAGTACTTAGTATAACAATGGGGAAAAAATTCCACAGAAAGGAAAAGAAATTATTCAACCCCCAACACTGTGCTAAGAGATGAAAGCACAGAAGAAGAATTGCAGAGCTTTGCTAGTTTATGGGAATATGTCAGGTCATGTAAATAAAACAGCATTCTTGAAATTAAAAAGTAAGGTAACACTACCAACTTGAAATTATGTCCATGTCTGCATATTAAGTAACTGTCAAAGTGGCTAGTAATGTACAATATACTCAGCAGATTCGGCATATCATTTTCTCCTATGAGGGAGCTATTTTTTTTTTTAATAAAAGGTTCCTTGTGAGAATATAAAACTCAAAGATTAAGAAAACAAACTAATATGAACAAATAATGTGACAAAAATATTTCAAAGGAATTTCAAAAGAGACGCTTGAGATAGCATTTCAAAACTGTGCTGGTGGGACTTGATTTTTTCAAAGGGTTTCTCCAATAAGAATCATAACAACCCAATGGTGATCAAAGTTTGTAATGAAGCAAATTTAATGCCATGATATAACTTTTTGATCTATGTCACCACACCCTTCAGAAAAAATGAGCGACCTTTGCACCTCAAAATCCTTTTAATAGGAGCATAGGAAATGAAAAATCTTTCTAAAATGCTATTTTCTGTTCAAAGCAGTTGTCAAATAATGTAAAAATTAGCCTAAATTTTATATGCAGTCATATTCTCCTAATTTTTTCTTGTATTAGTATTATCTGCATTGCTGAAAATGTTGCATATCTCATTTTCCTGAGACAGCATACCATTTATCAATATTTTCATAAAACTGTATTTTTTCAAAATTTCCTGTCTTTTTGTATACTGTAGGAACCTTTAGGATTGCAATCATCACCCTTCCTGTTCAAGCCATAGCAAGCCACATCAGCTGCAAGAGATGATACTGGAGGCAGAAGAGGCTGGAAAGGAACTGTGAGAATTTTTTTGATCCTGATCCTGTTTTTCTCCACTGTCCTCAAAATTGTTTAGAGAAGCCCTGCACCCCCAGGTTTACCAAATCCATCAGAATCTCCTTCCCTCCTAGGTATCTACCTGCTGACTGAGTTCAGAACTGCAGCAAGCATCTACTCTGCCACAAGCACAGCTGGAAGCCTTGGTGCTGGCTTTGCCACAAAGGAGCAAGCACTGACCTGTCTTTCTCTTGACCCAATTTTTCTCTGTCCCTGGTGCAATAAAGGGAATTGTGCTACAGCCTGAAAACAGACAGATGGAGGAAGAGTCTCAGGATGTGACTGTTGCAATAGCTTGAAAGTGAGCCAGCACAACTTCATCATTGCACAAAGGAGTAAACAAGCTCAACTGGAGTATGGAGCTGAGATAACCCCAATGCTCAGTGTCAGCTCTCAAGCTGGGGAGAGTCACCATGCCACAGGAATGTCTCCCATTCTTGTCTCTCCCTCTCTTTTTTTTCCCTATATTCTCTGAGAAAAAAAAAAAAGGAAAAATTAAACTCAAAGAAATGTGGAAGATGGGAACCCGGTACTGTTTTAAACAGGCTTTTTTTTTTCCTAGGGTGCAATTTGAATCTTCTTAATTTTGTCTAAAAGGAGGAGATTTCTTGGAGAAAAAGAAAAAAACTTCCACAAGAGTCTGTTAAAAATTTTCAGCAAAAAGCAGTGATCTGTTTTGGCTTATTGAAGCTTTTTAATTTATGTTAACAACTGCAAGAAGCCCATTTGGAGCAGTGATTTTGCACTGTTTGCCAGAGGGGGATTTGGGATGGAAGATATCCTACTTGATGACAGGACATCTATCCTGTCCTGACAAGCTACATTCAATGTTCTGAGTTTCTTCCATAGTGATGCTGAAAAAGAACCCTGACATGAGGAGATGTACATAGTGGTATAGCTTGTTGAAGTTTTTTAACCACCTTATAGTGAATTTTAGGAACCCTGATTTTAACTCAGGCTTCAGGTAGTATGGCCAAACAGAAAGATTTTTTATATACGATATGCAGAGGTATGGGTTTTGGCCAAATGCTTATGGAGTCCCTGATTAATTCTTATGTAGTTAATACAACAATTATTTTTTATGTTTGGGAAAGAGTGGTGCTTGCAGAAATATTCAGTTGTGTCTAATTAATGATATTTCGAGATTAAAATCTACTATACTATCTCTGAGTAATGTCACTTGCCACTTAAATCCCTCAGCAACTTCAGAAAATATTTAGTAAAATATTTAGTATGCTACAGCATATTTTTAAATTATTTTTGTTTTAAATTACCTTACACCAGAGTAAGCACCACTAGGTAAGAGGAGAGGGAAGCAGTAGGGTGGTGGTTTAGCAGTCTATAGCAGGCATAGGCATCCCAACAAATTTAAGACTTCCATTGACCCTGTTGTCCTCAAAATTTTAATAGCTGTCTGGTGGCTACAGAAGCCTCTTTATCTGCATCCTTCCTCTACATGATAGCAGCAAATGCAGTGACTCCACCAGATGCAGTGCACAACCTCTTTGAAGAGTGTCAGATGTTGCTAGCATAATGCACTTCAAACTCAGAGAGCATCAGCTCAGCTGATCTGCATGGAGTGAGGACTGGCTTAGTAATATCTGCCAGTTCAGAATCCAGAGCCAGAGAATTTCTGCACATTTTTGGGAGTATGTGCGCAAAGCAAGTAGGATGTCTGCTGCCTGTGAACAGAATGATGAAAGACACTATAAAGAGGAAGGAAGAAGCAAAATCTGCAAGCAGCCCTTACAGGGCTATGGAAAGATTTCATAAAGCTCTGAATCTGCTTTATGGAATCTACTCCCCTGCAGGGTCGTGAGCTGTCGTGTTAGTCTGGGTTCAGGTAAGAAAGGCTCTCCTGGCCTCATCACTCTGTGCACTGCCACCAAGGGGCCTCGAGGCAGTTCTGTCCCACCAGTTCTGCACACACTGGAATCCTGTTGTGTTTCTTCCAGAGGTGCCTCTAAATCTCCAGGGGCAGGAGTCAGTTTTGGATGGCATGCAAGAGTGTTTGAGATGCCTGTGTAGAGCCTGCTCCTCTGTTGTGAGAGGCTGAGGAATGTAAGTGAACGGTCAACTTCTTGAGATTTAGGAAACAGTCTGGTATTTAGGCTAGAGTAAAAACAAATGTTGCCTGCAAGAGCAGATGAGGATGCTGTGTCTCACTTCCTGGAATTTAGAGCTGGCAAAGGCAGAATCCTTTTAATTCATATCATATCAAGGTCTTCTGCACATTCCTTCTGAATGGGAGATGCTGAAAGTGGAAAGCTGGCTCTGGTTTTTATTGTTTCCAAAACAAAGTCCTTTTGGTGATATTCCTAACAGAAACACTAAAAACTTTTCTTAGAATTCCACCTTCAGTATACTGATTTTTCTGAGAGAAATCTAACAGATTCCTGTAGGTACAGCTTGTGACATATAATGCTGTCCTTACAGATTTTCTGATTTACCATTTCAGCTTTCTGAAAGTGAAAAACATCATGGATGATCACTATGAGTACAAATAAAAAAGACATCGTCTCGGTCCCATTCTTTGCTCCCTGTAACTTTGTGGATTTCAACCATTATCACTCATTTACATTAGTGAAGTTACTGTAATCATTGTGAAATGATTGGTCTTTCTCCCTGTACAATCAGCACTAAACATGAATCGATCCATTTAATTTACTTGGTTGAACTAGTCTTCTGGACCCTAACTCCAGAGTGTTTCATGTGTTGGCAAACATGGGCCCAAAGCTTTCCAAGCTAACATGAACAGAAAGAGTAGGTGACCTGAACTTTCACCTTTGTAGCCTTGTAGCTGTTTCAGTGAATGCTAAGTGCATAATTAACATAAATGCCAGCAGGAGGGCACAGACCTCTGCCTATGCTTTCTCCACAAGCTCAACTGCTCTGTCTACCCTGGGTTTTCCCTGCCAAACTCATGCCCCTAATGTGGACCTAATCATCTAATCATCAGCAAAACCCCTCTCCATCCAAGTGGAGGATTTGAGGGCTGGCACCAATGCATTTCAATATGCCTGGAGACCTGCCACCACCACCTTAGAGACTAGGAAGTACCCTGCCTGTACCCTCTGCATGTGACACTTCTTGCACTGTGGTCCTGTTCTGATTCCAGGTCTCAGCATAATCCCTGACCTCAGGAGACTGCAGACTGCGTCTAGGTCTTTTCTAACAGAAAGCCTGTCCTCCAGTGTGTCACTCTCCTGTTCCCCTGGCCATTTCTACGGGTTCAGATATGGTGGGACTGATCCTTGGGCCTCCCCAGCAGATGGTAGAGACAAAAGTCCACAGGAGTTAGTCATTACGTTGCCATACCAATGTGACACATTCAAAGTGACATCAGGGTGATATCATATTTCTCAGCACTGACTCCTTACCAAAGCCACAGTGCTGCTGTATTTTGGATTAATTACCTACTATCATAATGAAAGGGTTATTTTTTTACCTGAACAGATTAAAAATCATCACCCCTGGAACTTTTTAACCTCTGTAGAGATCTGAAATCTTTTCTCCCTGAAGGGCATCTCAGCACAGACTACTTTGGGTTTGACTTTTTTGGTGTCTCCTTTCTATTGTGGTTTCTGGAGATGTTGCAGGAGTTGCAGAGCTGGCAAAGCCACGGAGCTGGGTGGAAGGAGCCCATGGTGCTTATGCTTACAGACTATGCTCATTTTATTTTTGCTTCTGGGTGGGAAGCCAGCAGTTGGTTTCAATCCCAATTTGAATGTGTCTTTCTCAGAGTCTGGCTCTCTTCTTGTGTAACACTGTGACGCTGAGATATTCTGGGACACTTTTACTAACCATGGCAGAGATGCATTCCTGGAGACTGGAGCGAGGGTGTTTTTCAGTGCAGGGCCACATGTTTGAGTGATTCCAGCTGGGAAACCCACTCTCTCTGGTGGTCTGATGGAGCTGAGGTTTACTGACCTTCATAAAACTGTGCCACCCACTGCAATATGACCACCTCCCTCATCACACACATTCCCCTTCACACTGCATACCCTGTGACCTGGGGCTTCACCCTTGCTTCTCCTGGGTTTGGGCAGGCAGAGCAGCTTAGACAATGATGGCAGAGAGAAGGGAGGAAACAAAGCTACTCAAGAATGACAGCAGGCTTTACTCAGGCTCCAGGGAATGCCTAGAGGGATCCAACATGGTTTTTTGAAAGACAGTTTGTTACATCCTTAATTCCAAATAATCCTCACTGCTGAAATGGGAGGCAAATATCCTCCACTGTGATCCTGCTTCTCTCCTGCTCTTCAAAATAACTGAGGAGTGATACTTACACAAGGTGACTGCCTACCTAGCTCCTCTTGTCCCTTTATCTTCATTCAGATGCTAATGATGGTTTAAACCAATGTTTGTGATTGACAGGCCTAAAGCAAAGCTAGGCAGAAGGTCTGAAGACAGTAGGGGAGCCAGTTATTTTTAACTCTCCTCCTTTCCTAAGTCAATATTAGGATAAGCAGCAATGAAAAAGGCCAACATACGGAGAAGGAATTTGAAGCCAGGAGAGCTGCAGAAGCCGTCAGAGCAAGCAGCTTCACAGGGCAAAGGGCAGCAGAGAGACACTGGCAGGTGCTGAGTGGGCTGGGGGACCATTTGTCTCCCACAAAAAAAAATCACTAGACTCCTCAGATATTTACAATGGCTTCTGTCCACTCAAACTGTCTAACTACCTATATATTTCAACCTCCCCTAAACAGAGCTGTGTGCCTCCAATATCCCTGTTAATGGCAGAGGCTAAGGTTATACTTCTGAGCACTGTTTTGATCAGCCTCCAGCTGCTAATGTTTCTGGAGTAAAGCATTTCCTCAACCCTTCATCTTTACAAGTTGACTAAATCCTACAATGTTTTGGAAAGGGATAATCAGAGTAGGTTTCATAGATTCATTCAGACTACCAGAGACTCTACTTGCAGCTTGCTTAGCAAGAGATTCCCAACAAAGTTTCATAGAGGTGTGGATTTCAATAATACTTTTTTTCTACAGTAGTATATAACGCATTGGGAAAAAAAACAACTAAGAAAAGAAAAGCGTAAGTTGGTGATGAAAATGATGGATAGGAATTGGAAGAATTTATTGAGATTTATGATGGCTTTGCAAATGTTTTCTCCCATTGCAAAGAGAGGCAAAGAATATTCCATACTCTCTTGATAATAAGGAGAGCACGCTTGTATTTTCTTTGACTATGGAATAAAAAACAGAGATGAAGTGACCTGTGCCTATTCCTTCTTTGAGGTGTCTGTGACTGATGGACAAAGAGAACTGCTCTTTTGGCAGGGAAGAATTGGGCATTTTTTTTGTATCCTTACTGCTAGTCCTACAGCACTTAGCATGTTAATGAGGGACAAAGGAAGCAAAACATGGATAGAAATAGGGGCCAGGTTGGTGAGGGATTACCCCACAATTCCCTTTCTCTGAAAGAAATCTCAAATGTGTAAAACCAGAATGGGCTCCATCTTCCTGGCTCTTGCAGTACATGTTCTTCCAAACCTGCAATCTGGCTTCTTCCATGATTGCTTCCTGCAACCTCCCAGGCATTCATTCAGGACAGAGAAGGGATGGTGGATAAGCTCATTGCAACAGAAGACTGGGGTGTGATGTGTGTCTTGGTGCTTCCTAATTCTACAAATCTGCTCAACAGAGAGATTAAAAGATTGCTCAGTGAAAGAGTCAGCTTCACCATGGTGTCTTTGTTCACTGATTCAGCAAGGGGTCCTCTACTGAAAAAAGGCTGACAAGGCTTAATACTCATATACTTTAGAAACAACGAAATAGATTTGACTCCTCCTACATGCCAACTCCACTTAAAAAGGGCAAAATACATTTTACAAACACATATTCTTCATATACCACAAGAAATCAAAGATAAATTACTCTTTCCCCTTCACCCTTTCTTTTCCTATGCACCCTAAAGAGAGATCTGATTAATCCATGATGAAAATCTGGGGCCAGCCAAGAGAATGTCCTTGTAATTTCATAGGGGCTGAAAGCCAGACCAAACAAAAATTGATCAGCCTCTTCCCACCAATTGTAATCAAATTATGGTGATGTATTTCTATGATGGGCATGGGCTTAACAAATACAGTGATAGTGGACACAGATGTTAAATGACATCTCATTTTCATATAGAAAACTGTGTAGTAATTTGTAGTATTTCATTGTTTCTCTTGGAACTTCTTGCAGAGTTTGCTTTCCAGGGATACTAAGGAACTTGACAATTGCTCCTTCTAAATATGTTGAGTTTAGCAGTCAGATAAAAGTTTGCACCATGAAAAAAGCCCTGTTGATTAAGGTATAAATTCATAATTATTTAAGTGCTTGTGTTGTGGCTAGAGCAGTGAAATTCATGATTTCACCAGCAAGCAGAAGCTTACAAAAGGAATTGGTTTTTCATTTGGACAATGTCCTGCAAAATTAAAGTTTCTGTATATAACATTTTAAGCACAGTTGGTTGTCAAGGGTTAACTTGGTTAGTGGAACCTAAGTGAAAGTTTTAAAATACTGTTGTCATAGAGAACAAATGCCTTCAAAGCATCTATAGCGTATGTTATTTGAAAGAGCACTGAAATAAAGTCCTGGTTCTAATTATTTTTCTTTGCAGAACTTCTCTAACTTTATTGCCAAAGAAAAGACTTCCAGAGCCAATTTTTAATCTTAATTATACCAGATTCAATCTGGAATATTTCCCTTGAAGTTAGTTACGCCAGGTTTACACAAAGCAGAATCTGGCCCAGTCTCCACATTAGACTCTTTCTTAAAAGATAACTTAGATTAAAAAGCAAAATATCTAACTAAAAAAAGCCAGTAGTCTAAGAATCATAATGTAACTAAATGCTGCTGTATCCTCTGTTCTTGAGCCACATCAGAGCTTTCCTGTCAAAGTCTGAGCTATAGCTTCACATGCATGGCTACAGGAGCCTTTACCTGCATTTTCCTCTCATCTCACTCTCATTTATCTCTCCACAACCACCTTGCTCAAGAGGAGTGCATATAACTGAGTTTTCTAAAGGATTGTCAACAACAAACAGGCAAATGATCATGTAACAGGCAGAAAGTGCTCACTCCAGAATCAGTAAAGGTACAGACTTAAACAAGATGATCTCAGAGAAAAGGGCCAAATAGTCTTTTGGAGAAGTAACAAAAGAAGAGAGGAACAGTTTTCCCTGACATTTCAGTGTTACAATCTCTCCTGTCTCTGAACTAAAGAAAGAAAAATGAGGACATGGGCATTCCTTGGAATGGCTTGAGGTGTGATTGGCACCTGCTTGATTTCTTCCATCACTGATTAGGGCCATAGAGCCCTGTACTCCTTGGGTACAAGAGACACACAGTGCTGCAAGAAGAATGACAACATAATTCATGCCTCCTGCTGACATACCTCCAGCATAATCTTGGTAAATATGAGTAAAATGAGTGAGCAAATCCAATGCCTAAGAGGAATGGCTACATTAATTTCCAAGTCTGGAGCTTTTTGCTGTCTGTGACAACATGGATACTGATTTGCAACTCCTAGTGGTGGCTCCACACAAAACCCAATTCTGCAAGCTCTTAGGAAGCATTAATGGCTTTCCATTTTCTTAATCCTTAGGATGGAGAAGATCCATGTTCAGGAACAGTCCATGCCACAGAAATAGAGGGACAATGTTTTGTTTGCAGGGGTATTTTGGAGCTTGAATGATTTGGTGAGGAGAGGGATCCTTTTGGAAACCTAACTACAATTCATAAACCTTGGCTGCAGCTCCAGTATTTCCACGGCAAATCACCCCAAACATGTGTGTTAATCACTAAGCGTCAGAAGAAAATCTCTTGTGGGATGAAACAGAAAAATGACATCCCTTGCCTGGAGCATGGGCAGTTCTGTGTACTCAGTAAACAGATATGTCTCTCTACTGTGCCTGACACTTTATGATGCTCAGCCTATCTTGGCTCTTCTGGGCCCATAGTAGGAAAGTATGGTGGATGTGATCAGCCCAGGCATATGTGACATTGACACATATGTTGGCGCATGCCCACTGTGTCATGGGTGATCATGACCACGACATCCAGGGTGGCCTCCACACCATGCAGCTCCCCCGTGCAGAACTCAGGGCTGGGTTCCCAAGCACAGTAGCCCGAGGGGGGCAAAGCTGGTACTAATAGTAAATAGCTGTAGAACGAAAGCAGCTTGTTCTGGCTGTGGTTTTGTCCTGCTGTAATCCATTAATTGCTGCAGCTCGAAAGAACAAAGGCAGAGATAATGGTCTCGGGAGTTATGAACCGAAGTCAAACCTGGGCTGAATCAGCAGAGGATCCTTTGATTTCAGAGGGAAAATTTATAATTTGTGGCACGGGACGAATTTATGTCTCTGCTTTGCTTGCAACATGCCACATCCCCTGAGCTGCTGAGCCCGGTGCGGGCTGGTCCGGCGGGCCTGGAGCCATTCGATTCCAGGGACGGCCCCTCTTCGCCATATTCTCCAGAGCCGGTCTGTCGCTAATGAAGCGCAGAGGCAGCGGCGGCTGCCGGGGCTCGGTGCCCCCGCCGGGCTCGGCCGGCGCTCCCGCGGGCTCCGGTGCCCTCTAGTGTCGCGGGCGGCGGTGGCACTGCCCTCGGCCGGCGGGGAAGGCACCCAGCACCCACCCCGGAGGAGCTGCCTGCCCGCCCGTCGGTGTGGCGGAGGGGTCGGGGCTCCCCGCCCGGGGCACGGAGCGGAGCGCGGAGCCAGCCGGTAACAACCCCTTTTTCCTTCGCTTTGCCTCGCCCCTAAGCTGCCCTAAACTTCTGGGACCAGAGCGGGCTGTTTATTCTGTCGCAGTCAAAAAAGTCAGGGCGGGAGCAAAAGGAAAAACAAAGACTGTTTTTCAAGAATGAGGCTTCCACGGCTGTTTTGGCATCTTTTAATGTCAAGAGCCAAACGCAACAATGAAAGCAAAACAGCTCGACGTCGTGGCAGCGGCGGCCTCGGAGGGAAAACGACGAGCATGGGGAAGGAAAACGACGGGTACGGGGAACTACCTCAAACAGCCATGCAGGGAATAAAAATAAAAAAAATAAAAATAAAGGCTAGAGAGGGCAGGCTGGGCAAAGTTAATTTCTTTTGTCTGTCTGCCTGTCCTCCCAGTGACACGAGATCCCTGCCATTCAGAGCCAAATTTTGTTGAACAAACAAAATGAGGGAATCTGTACTTGTGGAAAGATGGAAAGAAATAAAAATCTAAAAATCTGGTAGGACTGTAAATGTGCACAAGACCCTCCCGCCGTCAGAATACATTTCCCGAAGGGGCTCGGGCCCTTGGTGGTCTCCTGCTTAGCTCTCCTTCCTAGGCGAGGCAGCCCTCACCGCTGTATCTCCTCCCTAGGCGATAGATGTGAACACAGACGTGAGGCCGCTCTGCTTTCTCCCTCTCTCAGGGGTTTGAGGGGTCTCTGCTCCAGGCTGTAGCTGCTCTTCACGCAGGGGTTCCCGCTCTAAAAGGTAAAAAGGGTGACCACTTCTCCGTGCATCGCTGACCGTGGGTAACGATAGTAAAACCCACACATGCCTTCCCATCCAGACCAAAGGCTGCGGCCCCTAAGCGGGAGTTCCCGCGGATCCCGGGCCGGGGCACCCCCTCTCGCCTGCCCAGTCCCGACGGTGGCCACACAAGCCACGTATAAGGTTGTTCGATAGGCTTATCCAGTTAACCGCTCCCCGGCTCACCCTTGGGAGAGAGCAGCAGGAAAGGATTTATTACTTGAAACAAATTGTGATTTCCCCAGGGAGAGGCATGCTGAGCGGGGGAGGAGGGAAAGGGCCCTCAAAGGCTCCCAGTCCCCCTGAAAGTGTCTGAGAGTGGAGAGAGCCGCCCCGCTATAACCCGAGCCATCGGTGCTCCCGCTGCCCGGACTCTGACGGCGCCGCGGGCCCGGGGAGGGGGACACACACCCCCGCCCACACCAGGGGCAGTTTGGGAGCGTAAACAGGCGAGAACGGCTCTAGCCCAGGCGCCGCACTTTGAGACGTGCAGCTTCCATCTGTTACCACGTAAACACACGCTAACGGGATGCTTTATGCTTCAGCCCTTCAGGGGAGGGGAAGGCGGGAGGACAGGGAGGAGGAGAGGTAAAAATTCCCCTCGCAGCCTGTCCTCTCGCTAACCCCACGTCCCCCTCGCCTCCCTGGACAGGACCCCCCTGCACCACACGGGGCGGAAGGCAGAGCTAAGCAGAGGTCCCGGAGGGTTTATTTTAACTACCACCTCCTCTGCGCGCGACCAATCCATAAGCACCGCCGGCACTGCGCAGAGGGACCGGCAGAGCCCAGCTCCCGCCGGCTCGGTACTCCTCGGGGGGCGTGCGTGGGGACAGCACGGCCGGGCCCTTAGTGTGGGGAAGGGAAAGCTACGTCTGGGAAAGTGTCACCATTCCCCAGAAGGGTCCCTGGGCGACGGAATACTTCCGTCCCTGTCTCCACAGAGCCGTCGGGCCCCCTCTCGAAGAGCCAGACTGGCCTAGGAGGCTGCCTTGCCAGTCCCTCAGTTTGCAATTTTTATTTTTCGCTGGGTCTTATGAGACCCCACGTGGAAGCCGTTAACGACCTCTCGATAATGATCATGACAAAGGCATTATTCAAATGAGGCAGGTAATTGCAACCAGAAGGCGCCTCCTCCCCTTTCCTTTTGCCCCTTTATTTTCGAAAGAGTAACTCTCGCATTACATCCCATCCTGATGGTATTTCGCCAGGAATCATCCCGCTCATTAAACCAGATACGCTTACGCCGGTACATCACTGCCCGAGCCCTGCAGGGTCGCCCCGGCGCGTAGGCAGTTGATGCTCGTCTTCGAGGGATTTAAATTTGCGAGAACCCACAGTTCTGATTCAAGTAATGATAAAGCATTTCCCTCCACGAATTAACGGGTTCAGGATGCTGGGTGCGCTCGCCCTCTCAGATGGAGAGTTCCAGGGTGCGGTGTGGGGCTTTTTCCTCCTGTGTTGTTTGTTTGTTTGGGCTTTTTTTTTTTTTTTCCTCCGTGCTTTTTTGACGCATCGGGAGCCTGTTGCTTATTCACAAGCATTACGGTATCCTGTTAGCATTCCGACCAGGGGCTGCTCATAGATCTGACTCCGATGATTTCCTGGAGGAACATGTGGAAGTAATAGCGGGGTTGTGCACTCACCCGAGCCGAGGATGCACTAGTGGAGGGCGTGCAAAGGGCCAGGAGCGCCGCCGGGAGCCCTGAGAGCCCAGACAGGGGTACCTCAGACTGAGCGCGCATCCTTGGGAGTTGGTTCTCGTTTCTGCCTCTGTTCTCTTCAGGACATCTTCATTTCAGAAGCTTAACGCTCCCTCCTTTAGGAAAGAGAAAAACCACTAGGTCCTGGCTCTTGACTTCGGGAACAAACTTTTGTTTAATACTAAATGGAAGAAAGAGGTGCGGGTGATGGTGGTGTTAGACTGGGGAGGGAAGGAAACGGGAGAAGCCCCGGCACATAGCAGTGGGGCCGGTGCCCTCCCCAGAAGGGAGCAGAGACCCGCTCATCTCCGCTCCGTTCCTGGGGCTGCACTGCCCCCTCTCCCGCAGCCGCCGCATCGCCGCGCCCCGCCGGCCCCGCTCGCCTCGCTCCGCACGAAGCCTGCAGCAAAAGGGCGGCGAGGGCAGCTCCTCGGCAGCTCCCTCGGCCACCCCTTATCGCCAGTGATAGCCACGGTCAACAAAGCAGAGATACCCAGCGCTAGTTCCCCGGCGGGGATCAAAGCTCCGTCTGGAGCGTGTTCAAACAGGACGGGCTCGGACGTGCGCTGCCCGCGCCTCCGCCGGCACCTCCGGCCCTTGCCGTGTCCCTGGTTTGGTTATTACTGAGCTCTGTTTGCGCTGGGCAAAGCGAAGGCAGAGACGAAGAGAAGAGTGCTCTCGGTCCCGTCAGAGCTGCGGGCTTCGGGAGGGCTCACTCCTGGCGAAGGTTACCTTTCGTTGTGTCTTTCATTCATAAATATGTTAGTGATTCGTCTCTCCCCCGTCTCTCTGTGCCTCCTGGTCCTGGCTGGATCACGGCCGTCTATCCAGCTTTCTAGCCCAAACCCGAGCGCAGCGGTGTACAAAGGACACGAGGAAGCCGCGAATTCGTTTCCAAATCAAACTCCCCATCCATAAACTCACACTGTAAGCGTGGACATCGAGCTCGGCGCCCGACCCACTGTCCTAGAGGGTCTGAGGAGGGAAGGCTCATTCATGAAATTTGGGAGCACTCTGAGTTTTCATGGAAGTTTTTTGGGTCTTTTTTTTTTTTTTAATTTTCTCCCCCTGCAGTGCAAAACTCCCCGCTTCCCCCTTTCCTCCCCCTCGCCCCTGCCATATGGCCAACCTCCCCCTCCCCTGCAAGGCTGCTGAAATCTGGAGGCAGAGACTGGCCCCCCTGCCTGCGTAAGAGCCTCCCACCGGCGCGCCCGCCTCCGGCCTCGGGGCTGGGGGCGCCGGGCGAGCCAGCACGCTCTTATTCTGAAGGGGCTTGAGGGGGGCTTCATTTCCTGACAGCTATTTACTTAAAGCAAATGATTAGTTTTGGAAGGATGGTCTATAACATTGAATCAATTACGGGACGCGGTTTGTGAGACCATTACAGTCGGATCGGGAGGCAGGGCGAGCGAGAGGGAAAGAGCGCGGCTGAGCAGGGAAAGTCACAAAAGACGTGGACATATTTTGGATGTTTTACAATCTGCAGGATTGGGGCTGCGGATTGTAAAGGAGAAGGTAAGATGTGCGGGGCATTTTCCCTACCTTTTTCTTTTTTTACACCTTTTCTCCCGCGGTGTTTTCCTTGTTTATTTTATTAGTTTTTCTTTATTTATTTGTCGGGTGTTTTCTTCTGTTTGGTTTTTTTGTTCTTTCGTTTTCTTTTTTCTTTCTTTTTTTTTTTTTTCCCCTTCTCCCCCGATGCTCTGAGCCGAGCGAAGGGCTTCTTCCCTCGGGGCGCAGGCGGCGGGCGCTGGCGATCCCTCGGAGGGGAGTGGGGGTGCGGCGCTGCTCTGCGCCGGCCGTCGGGGTGCGGCGGCGAGCAGCGCGGGCAGCGCTAATGACAAACACATTGGGACGGCGGGGCCACCGCGCCGCATTCCTGCCGCGGGGGCGGGAGCGACCCACCGGGGCTCCGCGGGCAGCAGCGGTGCCCGCCCCAGGGGGGAAAGCGGGACGCGCACCGACCAAGTAAGCGGCTCCCTCTCTTCTCGCATCCCTCGCTTCCTTCACCCCGTTGCTCTCCACTCCCTTCTCCCACCCTTTGTTTTTCGCCACCTTCCCTCCTTTAGATCCCCTTTCTCACCTCGCTCCCCCTGACCTGGTAGCCTAAAATGCCTCGAGATTCCGAGCGGAGGCACGCAAACAACCCCCGAAAAGCGACCCGATCTCCATCCCTGCGCACGCCGTCTTTTCTTTTAAAGTGTCTCGGTGAAAGGGAAGATGCTGAATTTAGACAGGGCTGGTACCTGGAGCCTTTCCAGACTGCAGCCCCTCTCTCAACGGGAATGCCAGCCCTGCCATATGCCCTGCCGGGCTGCTGGACCCCACTGCTTCCTACCCCGGGAATGGCAAAGTCTTCGCGGCCACCTTTTGGATTTTGCCAAGCGAGGAGTTGCAAACTTCTGCGGGGCTGGGGTCCCCTGGAAAAGTCCTAGGAGCAAGTAGGAAATGGCTTTTTGGCTGTCCACGGCATTGCTCAACATTTTTGGACGCGGATCCCGTAGCTCAGGAACCGTTCCAGAGAACAGGACTTGGACAGCTTTTTCTGGAGCCAGCAGCGACGGATCTAGCAAGGCAGCAGCAGTCCCAGGACACAGCCGCCAACCCTCGGGGCTCGTCCGCACCCCGTCGGGGAGGCGGCTGCGGACCAGAGGCGGGAGCGATGCCCTGGCCCCCGCCAGTGCCGGGGGCACGTTTCCAGCGCCCCTCGACGGTATTTTCGGAGTGTCTTTTGCCAATGCTCGAGTCCCTAGTGCTCCTTCGGGGCCTAAGTCTGCACGCCCCGAGAGGGCAGCGCATAGCCTCCGCCCTTATGGGAACCTACGAACCCGTTGGCGGGGCTGCGGGCGCATCGCTCCCTTTTGGTCCCACAGCTCCCAGGCTGGGCGCAACCTCTGTCCCTCGTCAGGACTCCAGCCCGTCTCGAGACCCTGCGTTCTGGGGCTTCGTGCTTCTCTTGACGGAGAGGGCTGGAGAAGAAGCATCGGGCCGTAGCACCAGCTCCGTAGGGAAACACGTCTGTGCTCTGCTCCTCTCCGTCTCCCCTACCCCGCTTTTTCTTTTTCCCGGCTACCTCGCATAAAGAAAAAAAAAAAAAAAAAGTTGTCTCTCCAGCTTGGCAAAGGCTTTCCTATTGTTTGCCAGACAAACAGTGAAGTGGTTGGGAGCTGCCATCTCTGCTAGGTTTGCTCGGCGTCCTGGGCAGCCTTTGATCTGCAGCGGCTGCAGCCGTCGGGCTGCGCCGAGGTGGGCGGGCCGAGGGGGAGCGCCGGTGTGCCGCTCCCCGGGGGCTGCCGCCCGGGCTCCCCACGGCCCGGCAGGGTCTGTCAAGCGCCTGCAGCCTGATGGGGGCTGGAAAGTGTGAACGGAACTTCCCACCACCATCCACACCCCACGGGCTGCAGACGGCCGCTGTCTCCCCGACGGGACGCACCGGGGGAAGAGGGATGGCTTATTATGCTCTCGGCATCTCCCACGGCCGATGCAGCTGGAGTTCCAGCTCGGCTGACTAAGCTCTGTGTCCTTAAATGGGACAAGATACAAGATCAAAGCAAGGAGACAGGCATCAAAGATTCCTCTGTGGTCTCATCAAAATCTGAGGTGTGGAGATCCGACTTTTAACTCTGTGTGTAGAAACGCTAGGGAAAGATCTCTCAGCAAGGGACTTCGGGTTTAGCTTCTAGTTAACAATGAGTATTTTAGAACAGCTCTCAGCTAAGCAGCGGTTGAGCCAACCTCAAAGCTTGGGGAAAAAAAGTTAGTATAAAAATGAGACCTCACAAAACACTGGGATTTAGGAGTCCACAAGCAAACCATCTCTCTCAGCCTGCAGGCAATCTCCTGCTGCTTTTAAGTGAGATCCCTTGTTCTGGTACTCTTCTCCAGGCTCTGAGGGGCAGGAGGCATGCCAGTCCAGCTGCCATCGGGCCATCTTTGCTGTTACTAGTTTGTTGATGTATGGGAAATCTTCATGTGGCTCTAGGGGTAATATATAGGTATTAGGTTTCAAGAAAGCAGGAAGTAATAAATATTTTAATAAAATACCTCTCCTCTATACTGTTGGTCTAGGATTGAAGTAAAGTATATATAGACAGAAAATCTTGCATAGCCCAGACCTCGCAGATTATTTCCAGCTATACCAGTTGGTCTAAAAAGGAGGCTGAAATGTGTAGTTTTATATAATCCTTGCCTTGCTTGCTTCTTTATTTCTTCATGACTACAATGGTACCTATTTTGCATGTACACTCTAAAATTTTTAATAGACGGTGTTTCCTTTTTTTCTTTTGAAGACTTAAAGGAATGGCTTCTGAGAGGTGATTTTTCCTGATGGTGGTGAGAATTGCTGATAATTTTTAAAAAAACAAGCAGGAAAGCAAGCAATCCTTTCTCTCCCTCTTGCCTTGCTCTCCTGGTTGACTCATCTCTATCAAGCCTATAAAGCTTTGCATGGGCACCCAAGGGAAAAGTTTGCAATAGCTAGGCTTCCTGGTTCTTGTGGTCAAGAGAGATGGATATTTTTTTCCACACATTGCTTCCCAGCACTTGAGTTGGGATCTGAGATGTTCTCTGATTTGATTCTGAGAACCTAAGGAAGATGTACTACTTCAAAGTGCCAGCTGGATTTTTTTTCTTTCTCTTTTCCCCCCCTGCTTTCTGGGACAGTCTGGAAAACCCACCTTGGGTCAGGTGGGAAACTTTAGGCTTTGCAATTCCTCCACAACCCTTAGCTCCTAGTCTGAAGGACTCTGTCCTGAAGAGTTAGGCTGAAGAATTGGGACTGACTCCTCGCTGAGAGGAAGTCTCACTGTGTGTCCTGCAGAGCCCAAAGTACTCAGCAGGAGCCCAGCACTGGGCAATCCTTGATACATGGTTATTCCTTGGGCTTTTCTCGATGCATAGTTTTTCTAGGTACAGGCTATGCTGGATTCAAATATTTGTAAAGGGGCATGGAACATGCCTCATTTTGGGAGAATATTTATGCCAGTCTTTTTCATTGAAGAGCTTTGAGCCTTTCCCCAGCAAAACCATCAGACCCACATGTTAGTACAGGGCAGCACTGCTCTTGTGGAGAGTTGAGTTTGCAGTTTGGGAACTGAGAACCAAGAAAAGTTTCAAGAGATCCTGTCCGAACATTTACATTCAGCTGGTAACATATACCACAAGAAAGAAATGTCTTTTCTTGGGCTGGCCTTAGCTCTTCCTGGAAAAGATCAGCTTTCCCAGAAGGACAGACTGCCACTCTGACAAAATCACGACTGAAATTACCCAGCCCTCTCATAACAAGGATAATCATATCATTACGTGCCAAGATTTACAATCCAAATACTGTCCTATCACTTATGTAAATACAGAGAAAATGGGACCAGGGTTGGTGTGCTGTTGGTTTTTTTTTTTCTTTTTTTTTTTTTTTTTGGCTGCTTTTTGTTTGTTTGTTTGTTTGAGGTTTTCTGGGAGTTTTGGTTGGCTTTGTTTATTTTTCTTTATTTTTTGTTTTGTTTTGTTTTAATCACATGAAATTAAAAATGTAGGAATTGTGAATTCTAAGTTGATCCGGGAGATCCAGTTCAGGCTGCTGTGCTGGAGACCAGCGTTGCCTTTTGCAGGACAAGAACTGCGGCTCGCTAATGTGGATCAACATTGCCATCCTGTGGCCGCCAGTACGAGCTGCAGTGGCTGGCAGGAAATCCGCCCAGCAGTCTCCAGTGCTCGGGAGATGGGCTGGTTTTCTGTCTTGAAAGAGATCTTTGGTTGATTCACAGCGGTATGAAAATAACGTATACCACTGGCTCTTCTCGGTCTCCCTCGGCTCTTTCTCTTTAGGTCACTTAGAGCACTCACCTAGGAATATCATAATTTTTAAACATGTATTTCCATTGATTTTCTGAACATTGATTTTTACTTTTTTGTCTTTTGTGGCATAGTCAATGAAACCTTTCTCTATAGGAAACCAGTGCTTGGCAGTTAGTGTTTGGAAAGTTGACTCCTGAATAATAACAGTTCTTCAGAATTAGTTTTCTGATTTTTCTTTTTTTAACCACTAAAGCGCACAAGAGAGATACTAGGATTTCAGTCAGAACCTTTCAAAATCTATGTAAATTCAATGACTGTTCAAACCAGGGCAAACCCCTGCAAAGAGTTTGGGAAATCTCCTAGGGCATTACCTAGCTTTTACTATACACACCCATGTTTCTATTTTAGCTAGCAATATCCTGAGTATGCAAGAAATTAAGGTTTGCTCAAACTTACATTGTACGTGTCATGTTAATACTGGGTTTCAGCTTGCATAAATCTACTGGCTTCTGCAAGGCTACACCAAGTTATGGATTAATAGACCAGTGTTAGGAAGTGAACCTGATGTATTTATCCAGGGCTGAGATTTGGATAGTTGGGGATAAAGACAACTGGTCTGCCATAAGGAAGGTAAAGGAGATAAAAAGGTGCATACAAAGGTGTATGTGATTGTAAATAAAGAAAAACAGGATAGATATACCTGCTTGGTGTTGTGGGAATGAGTAAACTCTCTTGCCCATAAGTGTGAAATAGTGCCTGTGTTAAACCTTGAGTCTGGCATGGGTGTGTGAGGATATGCTGGTGATGGCACTAGCATTCTTAAGTCAGATGTGTGATGTAACTAAATTCAGTTCAAATAGGTTTTGAATGCGAGTGATGGTGAATTCTTAGTACATTATTCTTTCACAGTGAAGAAGTGTTGCTTTGAGTCTTGATGAGATTAACGGGTCATTGAGGAAAGATCAAAGCTCTGGGTTGTGAAAGAAGAGCCAGATGGAGAAAGCAAATTTAGTTAAGTTCTTGTGTTTTTAAACTGCAATGCTACATTGAGACACTCATTGATTTCAGTATCAGCTCAACCAAGACAGCAAGTTCAAAGCAGCACTTTGGAAATGCTATCACCTGTATTTACATCATTGAGCTTCAGTCCTCACTTACACACATAGCTCTGCAATAATCCAAGTGCACTTCAGCAGAGCTTCTGGCGTGCAAGAAATGAGCTAGGTTTGTGTTTTCTCCTGTGGTGCATCACTTGCACCACAGGAATAGTCTGGCAAAACAACACAAGAAGGGGAGAGAGTTGCATTTTCAGTCAGAAAAAGGAGGGAACTTGGCAAAGGTGGGGTAGCATTGTCTTGTGGATCTTGGGATATTAGGAATCAAATAATAAAGCAGACCATGATAAATCTTTAGAGAGTTACAGAGGGTCACTTTATTAGAAAAAAATGTAGGGTCTTAATGTGATAAAAACGAGTAAAGAGGTTGAAAATGAGGGAACGATTTGACATCCAAGAGTCTGTTATCGATGGGAGACAGATATTTAAACACATAGCAATTATTGCTAATTGAAGAATCAGGCAAGATGTCTTGTCTCTGCTGGAACATTGTTAGCTAAATTTCTGAAGGTGTTTGTACATGTTTTTGAGGCAGGTAGTCGTCTTAATCCTGCTTCTGAGCCCTTTATGTTTGACTATGAAATTCTTTTGCTCTGCAAACGGGTGCTGTCTGTTCCATCCATAGCAGGAGGAAAGCAGGACTAGATCAGAAACACTTCTTGGCATGTTGTAAGCATTTAGTTCGCATATGGCACCGCCACAGTTGTAATAACTAGACGCACCTATGTGCTTTCATATCTCAGCATCAGGAACAGAATACCAGAGGAAGAATAGAAACTCTCCAGAACTTTGAAAAGTAGTCCCTGTCTTGGCACATCATCCTTTATTTCACTCCTTGGTCAGTGTTTCAAATTAGGGGCTCTTCTCTGCAGTGTTTTTTAAATCTATATTGGATTTGGGCAAAATGCAGTTGGTATTAGAAGTCACCAACAAAGCATATGTTGGTTTCAACGGGAACAGGGTTTGCAGGATCTTCTTTAGAAATTACCTAGCAGGCTGCTTGAGGGTTTTATGTAGAAAGGTCATTACATGGCACAAAACTTACATAGAAGCTGATTGCTATTGTTGCCTCTATAAAACAGGTTTTTTAGGATTATATGTTTGAAAGCTGAAATAATTGCATGTGATCTATGACTCTCTGCACTGTTGGGGAGAATAGATGCTCTATGAATGGCACTGCTGGCCTACAGTCTGTCATGGATTTATTTCATTAGAAAATTTCAGCATATGTTTTAAATAGCATGTCTCTCGATCAAGGGAATTCTTGCTAAAAAAGCAATAAGCACTATTGTATTACATTATATTCTGTAAGCTATATATACACATATGTACAATGGCAACACAAACAAAAATATCACTCAGGGTTGTACTATTTGTAATAAGAATAGCTTTAAAATGTACTTTTTCTCCCATAAAAGCTGCTTGCAGCTGAAAGCTCAGAACTTACTGTGTGAAGATGTTATATCTTCATTGATTCTTGTGAGGGTGCTGCCTCTGGGCAGAGGCATTTCTGTGGGCTCAGTCCCAGAGGCTACAGTGGGAGCAGAGCTGCCTGCAGGCTGTTGGAAAGGGCATGCACCAGGACTTGGTTCCTAACATCAGGACTTGGTTCCTTACATTGCCAGTGGAGAGAAGGTGTCACGGTGTCTCATCTGCCCGTGGTCACACACATCTCGTGGCATGAGACTCATTTGGGCTGTGGCTGTGAGTTGGGGTCCCTGGGCCATTCCTCTTTGTGGCACCATTTGGGGTGATCTGCACTTGGACCCTATAGAAGAGGGGTCCTCCTAAGTCTTATACAGTTGTCAGTCAATTAACAATCTCTCTCTTGCCTTCTCCTTTCTGTTTCAGTTGTTGATAGCTATGGGTACTTCCCCATGGGCATTCCTGATCCTGGGATGTTTTCTCACAGGTAATGTTCCTCAGTTCTCTAAGCCACTCCACCCTGAATTCCCCATAAATCCCTATTTAAACTCACTTTCATTCTGCCCACAATAACAAATGCCACATGGCTGCCAGCTGGCCATAGCCCTGGTTTTTGTGCTTTTCCCTCTGGTAGGATATGACAAGCCCTACTGAGAGGGCAGCACTTTCGCTGGCCCATATTGGCCACTTTGGCTCTCCTGTGCTGCTGTAAGCTCCCACCCACCTTATCTGAGTGTGCAGGGAATGAGATCTGCCCACCTCCAGCTGTCCCAGGGCAGAGCAGTGCTGGCCAGGCTGCCTGTGTGGGCTCCCCCATCCTCCCACGCTGCTCCACACTCACCAGGGCTGCCGGCCCAGCCTCCCAACATCTGCTGAATAATGGTGATGGGAGGGCAGGGCAGGCTGTGCCACAGGGTGCCAAATATAGAAAGGGCCGAGGTAACTCTGGGCAGGAGTGGAAAATTATTTCAAAGACAGTCTGGATTCCTGGTGCTGGTTTATTGCAGAGAGCGCCAATTTCACTCAGTGGGCCTAGGTGCTTGTTTATTGTACAGGTCATTTGGTGGACTGAAACCACAAACATATTTCCTTGGTGAGTTCCTCATTTTGTAGGGTTTAGATCCTCTAATTTTCCTTCTAAGAGCTGGACCTGCACCAGCCCACCTGCAAATCTGAATCTGTAACTGGAGAATGCATCTGAAAACCAGTGCTATATACAACATCTAGTTCAGTGAATTGCAGTTTTAGTTGGCTACAAGCTTTCTGTGCGTTTTGACTAGAGGTAGACCTGATGTACAAGCTCCTGCTCTGGCCCTTTTCAGAAATTGAAGGCAGATGTAAAATGCAAGTTTTAGTCTTGAGAAGTGGTTTCCAAATTTCAGCTGTAACCTTACTTGAAGGCTGACAGGTTTCCTGACCATGGCTGTAAGAAGATGTGAGATGCCTGTGACCCAGCAGCCAGGGTGTGGAATTCACTGGTCTGCAGTAGAGCTGCATACACCTTTGGGGCTGGAAAGCTGAGGTGTGGATTGGGAGCTATCTCTAACTTCACCTCTGTCTGTCTTTCACCTCTTGATTTGACAAACACAAGTCAGTAAGCAAACACTTAACATTTCAAAGGAAAGCCATTTGCTATTCCTCAAAAAGCTTTGGCTTTTAACAAGGGCAAGTTTCCTGGGACATCAGCAGGCCTGAAATAATCAGAAAAGAAAGCTGCTCTGGATCCTCTCTGTTTCCTTTCATATCCCTGTGCTGAGGCTGTTTTGTGTACTCATGCTATTTATTTGTGTCTTTTTGCAGGACCATTCCTAACATTTTGCCAGCTTCCTCTGCCTACTATTGTTCCCAATAGGAATGAAATGGTGGTACAGCTCTATTCCAACTTCACACTCAAATGCTCTGGAGACAGCGAAGTGAGCTGGCAGTACCCAGTGACCGAGGGAAACCACAGGATAGACATTAGACATGAAGAAAACAACAGTGGCCTCTTCGTGACAGTGCTCGAAGTAGGAAATGCCTCAGCAGCTCATACAGGCTTGTATGTTTGCTATTATAACCACACACAAGTGGAGGATGGGGAAGTGGAAGGGAAGGACATCTACATCTATGTGCCTGGTAAGTGAGGGATGTCACAGCTGTACCTGGAGCTTTGGGTGGGAGAGGTAAACCATGGATGTTCAGAAGAGGTGTGTTGCTGGTGACAATTTACTGTCTGAGGAGGAGAAATAACCCCAGGGCTATTTCCTCATGTGTAAATCAAGACCAGCTCCTGTAAATCCATGGATATGTTCTCCTTTCTTCCTATTGATTTTCACATTTTGGTAAGAGTTTTAGTTCTCAAGGAAAGTGATGAACTCAAAACTTTAGAGCTGAGGTCTTCTAACCACCAGGGGCTGGAGAGCAGACCTTGATGGCCAGGTCAGCTCATCTGTCGGAGTATGTCCAGCCTTCAGGTTTGCCTGGCTCCCAGGTGGGGATTAACAGAAATGTCAGTCTTTTCAGGGGGCACTTGGCGGGATATTCTGGGATGTGTACTGACCAAACCAGTGCCGTGTATGACACTAAAGCTGCTGCCAGATGAGGAAGGCCATATCTTGCTCTTAACCTGAATTAGACTTGAACTGAGGACTGGAAAATCTCATGTGTGGACAGGGCCTGGGAAGTGTAAAGCAATGGAGATGTCTTGGGGGGGCTGTCAGAAGGAGGGGAAGGAAGTGTTCTTGCTGGCCAGTCTGACACAAGATTAAACACATGGTGCTACTGTGCAGTGCCCTGTAATTTTCAAGGCAAACACAGCCTTCCCAGGCCCTATGTTGCATTTCTCTTTAGTGGTGGAAAACTGTTGGACTCAGAAAAAATGGCATCCCTTCTTTTTGGAAGTACCTATTTACAACTTTGCCCTCCCATCCCCTTGTTCTGACTGGAAATCTGCTTAAAGGCTTTCTCCAATCTCTATGGGATGAAAATCTTTATTGTCATAGCTGAGATAGGCACCAAAGGCTGAGCCACGACTGACTGCTTTTGTAAAGCCCTGTCTGGATGTTTCCCCAGAATTGGCTGGGCTTCAGGGAGTGAGGGTCACAACTGCAGGGCCAGAAGAGATCAAGCCACTGGATTTGCAGTAAATATTTTGAAACAGGGAACAAAAGAGAGTAGAAGAGATTGCAAATCATCCTGCAAAAACTGCAGCATGTTCTGAAGGAGATGATGTCTGCAATGGCAAGGAAGGGCAAATGTCTGGAAGGGTAAAAAGCCAGGAAGCAATAACAGGACTTGTTTTTAAGGCTATTTTGCAGTGGCATTAAATTTTTGCTGTTGGCAGTGTGTGATTCAAGGACAGAGATTCTTCCAAGACTTTCTTTCCATTTGCCACAACAAATGTAAAGTGTTTGTGTCTGTTCCTGAAGCAAGATGTTTCAGCAGAGGCTGCCAGCTTTGGCACATATATCTCAATATCCAAGCAGTTCTAACCAAATTACCAGAAGATGTTGTTTATGTTAAGCAGTCTTTCAACTCACCCAGTGGAGGAATATAAAGGCAAGAGATGGAAGATTTCTTCAAGAGGACTTTTGGTTTGGTTTTTGAAAGCCTCTAGACATCAGCCTACCAGATTTGCAGGGCAAAGACACCCTGTAATTTTTTCCACTTGCTAACCATCAAGATGTCATAAATGCAGAAACATATCCTTTCCTCCAAATTATAGAGAATGTCTCTGTTTCCACTATAAACTTTGTCTTTACAATTGCTTTTCCTGCAATGAATTAGGAGGGCAATGGGTGGCAGCAACCCACTTTAGCCAGGGAGGATTATGCTGGGACTTCACACAATATCTATTTTCACTAACAGCACATAGAAAACCAAACTAGGTGAATCTTGTTTCTGCTTTAAATTACAGTGGGAAAATGAATACATGGAGTTGGCAGCATTTTTGGGACAGAGCGCTGTGTTTGGAATATTGCTACAAAGAGCCTGCCAGTGCAGCAGAAACTCTATTGTTGGAGGGATTTGGATGGCTATTTATTAAATTTTATAATAAAGCTTTGCACAGAAGCTTCAGGCTAGCAGGGATTATTTGTTTATTCTGAATGGCCAAATGGAGACGATTTGAGGGCTGTGCTTTTTATGCATAATGTTATGCAATTATGTTTTAAACTCAGACTTTGGATTGGCTGGGTTGGAAAGTTGGCATGTATTTTGTTGACTTTAAAAGAAATAAAACTACTAGGTCCTTGTTTGCTTTTTTTCCTAGTTGAATACCATATTTTGAAAACCACATGCAGTGACCATAATTAACTATGTCTCATAACTGTAATGTTGGACATGTTAGAAATACATGAAGATAAGTACCTTGAACTATTTTTGATGAAATGTGGCTTTAGTGGTGTTCAACATAAACAACATGACTTCTACATCTTGTTTTTACTTGGAAAGTGTTTGGATTTTTTATTTTATTTTTACTTTTCCTCCTGCTTATATATTGGTTAGGAGACAGCTACTAATAAAAAAGGGGAAAAACATGTAACTTAAAATCATGTGAGTTGTGATTAATAGCACAACATTTTGGGGGTAGAATATTTTGTCTTTTTCATTTTGCACCCTGAATTATTGCAAAGGAACCTAAGCCCTCTCCTGTTTTGTGCTTAGGAGATATGTTTCATTACAGGTCACATCAACTAGCTAAAATGAGATACCACATGAAATTAGCAAACCTTACCTGCAATATCTGAAACATTGGGAGAATGAACTGTGCAAATTTCACTTATGACCTGTAAGTGGTCATCGAGATGCAATTCTTGTACATGGACTTGCTACAAACAAGTCAGTGTAAGATTACCTCTTGTTTTTTACAGACCCAGACATGCCTTTTGTTCCTTCTGTACCAGAAGACCAGTTCATCCTAGTAGAAGAAGGTGATCCTGCAGTTATCCCTTGTCGGACAAGTGACCCAGATGCTCAAGTGACTTTAGTTAACAGTTTAGACAAGTCTGTATCTGCTTTATATGACACCAAACAAGGCTTCATAGGGAATTTTCCTGCGGGCTCATACACATGTAAAACCATGGTGCAAGGCGTGGAGTTCAAGTCTGATGAGTTCCTCATCTATATTATAAGAGGTATTTATTTCTGTTCATTTAAAAAAGCAGAAAAAGTGCTTGTGTTCTTTCTTCACACTGTCAGAGCACCAGCATGATGGGGTATTTCTCCAATGATGAGCTCCTTGCTCCTCTGGCCGTACTGCCAGTTACTTAGTTGCAAGTTTACTTACAATTTTGATGAGAATAACGTGTCCCTAATTTAATCTTCTCTCCAAAATTATTGCAAGAAAAATCCTTTGTAGTCCATGTATTTTCATCCTCTTTGCTGAAACACAAATTAAAAGTCTGGTTCTTCCCAGTGGCTTTGAACTATTGAACTCTGGATAGTCTGAAAAACATAATGATTTAGTTATTTTGAAAACATTTTTCCTGGCCATCAAGAAATTCTCAAAGACAGTCACTGATTAGCAAAATGGGAAATTGCTCTTATACCTAATGCCTTTTTATAAGGGTATTTGAGATAGGAACCTGTAATTGAAATTTTATTTGTGGATCATTTCTTTGTGGGATTGAACTCAATGCCTGTGCAGTTCATGCTTTAAATACAAATTATTTATATTAGTATAGATCAGCAGTACTTTTAATGAATTTTCAAAGTGATTCCTCAGAAGAGAAAGTGAAATGGAAATCTTCCTCTGAATTGTACCATGCGAAAATTGTAATCTTTTAAAAACTAAATGAGATTTCTCTCTCTCTTCTCTTAGCTACTTCACAGCTGCCTGTTGAAATTGAAGCTCTTAAAACTGTCTACAAAACAGGCGAGACCATTGTAGTAACTTGTGTGGTCTTTGACAATGAGGTGGTTAATTTGCAGTGGNGTAGTTACTTATTAGGCAAGCAAGTGGGGTTGTAAAATATTCTTCTCTTATCTGAATGAGGACAGCTGAGGAGAGAAAACCAGGTAAGTTCCTTTAATTTTAGGTTACCATAAAAGAAATTCAGTACCAAAAGGTAAATTTGCTGTGAGTAACTACGCAAAACATGGGAAGAAGGTGAGGTATGGCTGAGGAAGGAATGCTGTCTCTCAGGTCTTATGCCGTTGCTGCAAAAAAAAGAAATGTTGTGAAAGTAGAAAGATCTAGGTATGTTGGACATCTGAGTACACCTCTGCTGCTGAAGGTCTGAACTTCTAGAACAGCTCTCTTAAATCCTGGTTCTTGGGGATAATAAGGAACAGCAAAGAATCTAGTCTATAATCTTAAGTGTTCTTCATTATGCAGATGTAAACTGATATGATTCTTACAGTCTCTGAATTCACTAATGAGAAATATCTAGTAAGAAAATCTTAAAACTTTTATAGAACCCTGAAATTTTTCAGATTTTTTTACTGGTTAAATAACACCGGTTTACTGTTAACACTGGTTTAACATCCTTTTGCAGTGAAAACTTTTATTTGGTGAAACTTGGCTAGGGCCAGTCCCAGGCAATTTTGGAATACCCCATGTAAAAAGTCTGATTGCTGAAGGAATTATATAATTGAAATGTACCTAGTTGTTACTCCAACTTCAGTTACTCCCCTTTTGTTTAAGTAAGTTAAGAGCCCAAGAGGAAAAATTATTTGAGCAACTTTTGTTTTGTTTTCCATCTTACCTATCAGTATAGTCTCTGCTACATGTTACCTTTCAAAACTAGCCCCAGCATATTTTTGTACCAGTCCCTCATGATAACATGGTCTGTCATTTTCACCATCCTTTTACTCTCAGGAGTTTTCTCCTTGTCAATAAATTATTCTTGTTTTGAGAGGAGGCAGAACACAGCATCTATTAACTGGTTACTTTTTGTCTGGTGAAGGGGATAAAAATTCATCTTACTTCATGGACATTGAACAAAGGGGACTCAAGTGCCTTTTACATCTGAGTGAGGAAAAGGTAGTGCATAAAGAGTGACTTGTCCTGTCAAGTTGCTTACCCAAATTTTCAGAGGTATTTGTTTCTTGTGAAAAAAATAAGAGCTCTCAGCCTCAACCCTCTGTGCCTGCCCCCCAAAAGGGTGTATTTTTATAGGCACAGCTGTTCTGTTGTGGCTGAAAAAGGCATCCTTAACTGAATAAACAAGTCTTCTGCCATACAGGATTTAGATGTTTGCTCTCACTTCAGGGGTATCAAAGATCCCCAATGATGTGCTTTCAGCTCAGTTACTTAAGCAAGTTTTTTTCCTTCTCCAAACTACAGAAAGAAAAAGGTCTGATAAAACTTGATGATATCAAAGTCCCATCGCAGAAGCTGGTTTACACCTTGACCATTCCTGAGGCATCAGTGAAAGACACAGGGGATTATGAATGCACTGCTCGCCATGCAACCAAGGAGGTTAAGGAAAATAAGAAAGTAGTCATTACAGTTCATGGTATAGTCTGATTTTAGTGTCCAAAATTATTAACATATTGGAAAACACCATTCTTGAAAAGTGTTGCACAGCGTTGTTTACATAAGGCTTTTTCATTTCCAGACAAAGGCTTTGTTCACCTGGAGCCTCAGTTTAGCCCTCTGGAAGCTGTCAACCTGCATGAAGTCAAAAACTTTGTTGTTGATGTGCAGGCTTACCCAGCACCAAAAATGTACTGGTTGAAGGATAATGTGACTCTGATTGAAAATCTTACAGAGATTGTTACTACTTCAGGAAGAGTCCAGGAAACGAGGTAAAAAACCTTCTAACCCTTACTTTGCCATGTTGACTTGAGTTCCTCCCCCAGAAACTTGGGCACTGCTCACTCTTTATACCTCAGTTTGTTGCTTCTTCCTCAGTGGCATTTAAAAATAGTTGATTTGTTTTCTATTCTAAAGGGCAATGCTTAATTTACTATTTCTTACTCTCTTCACAACATCAACCTCTTCAAGATTCTTGAGAAAGAAATCTCTTCGCTCCCTTTAACACATCTCCACACCAATAATTTCTGTCTCTTTCCAGTAAAATCAGGGCTTTGTCAGGTCCTTGCAGAAAGTAACTAAGGCTACTTCTTTCTCAGTTGTATGTTGATAGTCATTTACCACTTGAGTAATGACTTAAAGGCATGCTGGAAATGCTAAACGTCACTATGTTTTAATCACAACATACCCAGATTACATGTTGCACTAAAATGATTTTTTTATATCTGCTTTAAAAATATAAACAAAAACTTGCATTTCTGCAGGTTTCAGAGTATTTTAAAATTGATACGGGCCAAGGAGGAAGACAGTGGATACTATACTTTGGTTGCTGAAAATGAAGATGAGATTAAAAGATACACCTTCTCATTGCTAATTCAAGGTAAGCAGCCCCAAAGCCTTGCCCAGCAGAACTCATGGCACACAGCAAAGTCTTGATCCTATTACACGCTGCATTGTCTGGAGTACAGATACATGAAAGGCATAGCCAGGGTGAATGGAGCAGTGCGTGCGTGTTACTCTCTGGAGCTTTTCTAGCCTGATCCTGGCTTTCACTTCTGCACTGGCCTTGAGCCAAAGAGAAACTTTATCCACCCTGCTAAGTTATTCCAGCTGACAGTAGGACAATAACTCATTTAACATGACATGAAGACGTGGCACAACTGCAGCACTTCCTTCTCATTGCTCTAGCCTAGAATCCAGTCTGTGCTACAGGAGATAAGCACCTCCTGGTCGAGTCTGTGTCTGTAGCTTTTGCTAAGGTGTTGGCCAAACAACACCTACCCTGCTTTGAAATTTGAAGCTGTTGGTTTTTTTTTTTTTTTTAGACACTGACAAATATTTTAACAACCTTCTGATTCCTTCCCAGTTCCAGCTCTGATCTCAGCCCTCGTGGATGATCACCATGGCTCTGCAGGTGGGCAGACAGTGAGATGCTTGGCAGAGGGGACCCCACTTCCAGATGTGGAATGGCTGGTTTGCAAGGACATTAAAAAGTAAGAGGAGTGGGTGGTTTCTTACCTGAAATATGACTTGTGTCCTCAATTATGTTAATTAACATAATTAGTTACTGTACAATGCATTCCTCATGAAGAGACAGTGAGTTTCAGATAATTATTTCTTTTTAGATGCATGTTGCTTATATTTCAAGAGAAGTTGTCAGTGCCCTTCCTTTTACATCCTATAGGACACAACACAATGCATCAATTCAGCTTTCTCTCGTAAAAGCTTTCTGTTCAGTAAGCCAATGCCAAGGATTTCACGGTCCAGGTTTGTGTAAGGATTTTGAGAAGTAGCTGTCCCTCCATTCAGGGAGTATTTTCTTTTTTTGAAGGAAGAAAGGTGCAGGTTTTTCAGAGATGCAGTCTTTAGACTGGCCTTTAAATGTTTTTTTGTCAGAAGAAATTTGCAGAGAAAGGTAATTCTAGTTCTGTTCATTCTTATTTATCCATACCTTCACCCAACGCCCATTTCCCCCTATATGCTTCTCTGCAGGTGCAGCAATGACACTTCATGGACCCTTTTGACTAACAATATCTCTGATATACACATGGAAGCCCACCTGGATGAGAAAAATATGGTGGAAAGCCAGGTGACCTTCCAGAAGGTGGAGGAAACCCTGGCTGTGCGATGTGTGGCAAGGAATGACCTTGGTGCCGTTACTCGAGAACTGAAGCTTGTGGCTCCCAGTGAGTTTGCTTTGTCCTTCTATGCAATTACAACAGCCAGTTTGACCCTGCTCTAACTCACTCCAGTTCAGTCTTAATGGATAAAAATATGAATTGTTGTAGATCATAAATTAAAATGGATTTTTTTTCCACCCTGGTATTTCTGAGGATGAGGCATTTTACAGGTCTTTATAATGCATCTGCTTTTTGCTTATTATGTGGTTCCATAATTCATTTTACCATGTTATTAGTAGTGGCTATGGGACAATCTGCATTTGGTTTTGAAACAGGATGGCAGAGCAGCTCTGGGATTGGAAAGAATTTATAGTCACCAGGAACTACTCCTGCCACTTCTGCAGGACACAGGAACCGCAGAGGTGGATGTGTGGGGAGGTGGGTGTCTTATGTGTGGGATACTCCTCCTGGTTCATGAGGAAAATATGGTTTATCTTCTTATTCCACAGCCTTGAGATCAGAGCTAACAGTGGCCGCTGCTGTCTTAGTGCTGTTAGTGATTGTGATAATTTCACTGATTGTCCTGGTCATCATATGGAAACAGGTATGTAGAAAAGTATTTCAGTTTTGGTGCTGAGCCCTGCTTGGGTTTTGATCTGCTCTAAAATCAGGTCCAGGACTAATGCTTGGTTTTGCGTTCAATGTGCTCTGCAGAAGCCAAGGTATGAGATTAGATGGAGAGTCATTGAGTCTATCAGCCCTGATGGCCACGAGTACATTTATGTGGACCCAATGCAGCTGCCTTACGACTCCAGATGGGAGTTTCCTCGAGATGGGTTAGTGCTTGGTAAGTTTTCCATAAGTGACTAGCCTCACCCTTCTTTGGGGAGAAAGACATTCAGTGACCATTCTGAAGTCTCTGCAGGATTTGCACTGGAAGTTATGGCCACAAAGCCCAGAGTCTCACTGTGTCTGTCTGTTCTCCTCAGTTTTCTTTCCTGATCCTCTTCTACAGTGTCATCAGCCCTGAGTTCCTTGTGTTAGTGTCTTCTGTGCCTCTGCTCCAGTTCTCCTCCACATGCCCTGTGCCTGTGTGCAACATCCACCCCTATGAGGCTTAGGAGACTCTCTCAGTGTTAAACGCCCTTTTAGACCCTCACTTCTGCTAAGGCATCCACAAGAAGGATGCAAGACATTTATATACTTATGTGCAGAGGTCAAGGAAATCTGCAACTAGTTATGTAGTTTTATTAAAAATACTTTTAAAATTATTAATCCATGCCATGCACATATCAGGGCTGAGTAACTGCCTATTTTTGTGACTACTGTCCTTCTTCTTCCTTCCCCTTCTGCTTTCTTGCTTTGCTATTCCTCATTGGAATTCATACAGAATTTGGTCGTAATTAATTCCTCAAGGCTGGCCCAATCTCTCATTTATATCAATTGAAAGTGTAATGACTATAGAAAATTTTAATGTTCTATCCAGATAGTGCTTTAAACATACAAGGCTTCTCTCTCTTGGAGGTATCTGTGGACCAAATTGTATTGCAAAACACAGGAGAAGAAGATGAAATGTGTCTTTTATTTGATATATTTTAAGAAACATACTCCTCTGGTGTAGTTCTTCACCATCACAGAGAAAGAGTTAATTCTTGAAAGAAGCAAGAGAAAAATTTCCAGTTCAGGAACAATATCCTTTAATTAAATTCATGTTGCTAATTGAAGACTAGAGGAGGATGAATGTTTTATGGAATTATTTTATTACAACCCAGACTTTAATTATATGCCTAAATAGGATTTGTCAGATCTGAGTTGTTAAAGACCACCATTGTGACTTTGTCTCCCTCTGACTCATGAGCACCAGCCTGCTTCAACACCTTCTTGTTTACAAGTGTATTCAGAATAGTCAGTAATTTTAAAACCCAATGCTCCGAATCCTTTTGACAATCTGGATTGCACAATTGCTCTACTTGACACACTCACCCACTGGCACTTCTGCCATATTAAATGCTTGCTGGTGAGGGGGGGGCTTCTTTTGTTTCTGGGGCTGACAATTCTGGTTTGTGCAGATTTTCTCTTATCTAAGTGGAAGATGACAGCAAAGCAATTACACCTTTAGTTCAGGGAGCCTCTGAAGCAGGTTACAAACCCATTTTGGCTCTGCCAGATGAGTATTTCCCATCCTAGCTATGTAAGCCAGCTGGCATTTATTTGTTTTTTTCTAGCCAGTAGCGCCTGGAGTGCAGTGCTGTGTTAAACGCCAACTCTGAACACTGGCTGGATGGAGCTTCAATTGACAAATTTGGGTTGCACTGCAAAGTTCCCTTTGCAATCACTGACCCACTATATGCAGTCCAGTGCTGTTTAAAGGGCTCATGAACCAGTGCAAGTCCAGGAGATGTATAGCAGAAGGAACAACACAGTAATGCCATGAGCTGTTTGAACACCACTGCCTTCTGCTGGCTCTGCTGAGAATTAGTGAGGTCCCAGTAGGACCTGAACCTCCTCATCTGGCTGACAGGGCTGAGAGCAGCACCTTTTGAGGCATGGGGTTTGAGTGCTGCTGCTCAGGATACCAGGGTGTGGCTGTACAGAGACAGCAGAACTGCTCTCATCATTTCCCAGCAAGCCACTTATTTGTCCTGGTGACCTTAATAAAATGAAATGCTGGTCTGACACAGAATCTGACCCATGCCCATTTGAAAAAGGCAAATTAAGATTCAAGTCACACAACCGTCAGAGATGTGGTACCTAATTTCATGAGTTGAAAAACTGGGTGTAGATTATAAAGCTTGACACTTGTTTGGCTTTTAATATAGACTAAGAGACTTATGGTTTCATTTGAGGTGGGTTAATTATCCCAGGCCAATTTTAGCAAAAGAAGCATCCAGCTGAGATGGTTGCATCTGGAACAACTTCACACACTTCACCCTTGTGAAAAGCAGCATCTCTCTGGCAGGCACAGCAGATAAGCTCTGTGGATGGGTACAGATGCTGAATTAGCTGCTGTTCCTCCACTAGTTTGAGAGGTCTTGAGGGGTCTCTGTGTCTCCACAGTCCCTCTGTGGTGGTGAAGCAGCACTGCTCCTTCAGTGAGCAGATCACAGCACTGCCTTTATACTAAAAAGTAAACTCGCACTATAATTTTTAGTTTCATTGAAGCAGTCATCAAGAATATGATGGCATTGCAGATGCTTCCAGTTCTTGGGCAGTTAGCTCCCACCTGGCTCCAAATTTCAAATGCAAAAGACATAGGAGCTTGGGCTACATCTGCAGAAAGGGTTGAAAAGGGGAAATAGCAATGATGGCTCCCTGCCATTCTGGAAGTGCTCTCACTGTCTCCACATGCACCCCAGCCCAGTAGAGGTGATGGAGAGGGAGATGTGTGCCTCGTGCTCAGCTGACAATATGGTTTTGGGGAGGAATTGGCTTGTGAAGACAAGAAGATCAAGGAGCATCAGCAAATGCCATCACATACTGAAGGGCTGCATCCTGCCATATGGCTCCCAGACCTTCAGTCTGAAGAGTTTCAGGGGCCAAATTTCAAACTCAGGTTGTTTGAATTAGTCTGAAATTTAGTGTGAAGCTTTCTCACATCCTGATTGGGAAGGATAACCTTTGGAGCACAGGAATCTTAGAAAGAAATCACATAGCTTCTGTAGGCATGACAAACTATGCTGTCATAATCTTGGAGAGGTTCACCAGTGTTAACTCAGCTAAGCATTCTTTAATCATTTCTTGTGCTTGTTAATGATGTAGATATTTGGCTGGAAATTTTCATGCAAAAGCATGTGTACAATAAAAGTGGGGGCAGTAGCTAGAGGATAACAGAAACATATGGCATTGCATGCCAGATGACACCTTCAGAAGTGTAAGAGGTGACAAGTTCAAACTGCAAACGAACGTCAAAGGCAAAATGCTGTATAACTCCACAGTAAAATTCACTCCTTATTCTTTCTGTGCTCGAAGTTAAAAAGTAACACAAAATCAAAGTGACAGCTTGTCAAGCATGTGATTATATTCTGGCATCTGGACATCACATACAGGTTTGTTCACTAAGTGTTCCCTTGATGAACTTGGTTTTCAATGCAGAAGCTATGAAATACAGTATTTTGGAATATGTTTGTGCAGTTCATGTTTCTCTAAAATCTCACTCAATCTGTACAAAATTCTTCTGGAGACTGTATCCATATTAGAAGACAGGATATATTAATTCCAAATTTTTGTCTAAATTGATCTGTGGGAAGAGTAAAGGGTCTATAAACATTAGCTGTTTCATTACAGCACTTGGAAATTTGCAATACAATTTATTCCAGCAGATGAAACACATTTGTACACTAAACTTCAGAGAAGTTTCCCCTCATGTGTGATCAACATGTATTTCAGCTTCTTGCGGTCTGAAATGGTGCTGCCTGCCTACTTCTGAACGTGCTCTTGATGTGTTTTAATCCACTTTACTGCTGGAAGAATCCAGCTTTATATAATAGACCAAAACTACAGCCGAGGGACCCAATTCAGATTTGTAAGTCAGAAACACGCCTGTATTTTAATCAGGTGCTGACTGAGGCAAGGAGGTCAGCTTAAGCCTAGGACAATCCATGATGTGAGAGGATAAAGTGAAGATGGCAGAGCACAGGAAGGGATGAGTTTGAATGAGCTGAGCTTTCAGGCGCAGGTGTGCTCTTGATGTTTGCTTGCATCTTTTTAAGAATTGTACTTAATGACAGCATTTCATATCTGCTTTTTCTGCTTAAGAACAGCAATAATAGCAATAATACCAGTGGTCTGGCTAAGGGAATGTGTCCTTTCCACACAAGGATCAACTTGTAGAGGATGGAGACAGGAAAGGAGCTGAATTGTTATTACTTTCTGAAATAAATAATGCTCTCCCTTGTGTTCAGGTCGGATCCTTGGTTCAGGTGCATTTGGAAAAGTAGTTGAAGGGACTGCATATGGATTGAGTCGCTCTCAACCGGTGATGAAAGTAGCTGTGAAAATGCTGAAACGTAAGTTGTCATGGTTCCATTTCCCAAGCTAACTATAAATCAGTTCTTCATATCCAAAGTTCAAAATGAATGGTGAGATGACAGGATTTTAAAATTATATGTTAGATTGCTTTATGGCATTTCAAGCCTGAAGGTACCAGGCTTTTGAAAACATCCGACGTTTAGGTTTAGCTGAACAGCTACAATAACTCAACAAATATTGAGAAAGATAAAGTAACCATGAATGCCTGTGAACAAATGAGGGCGATACAAGGGGAAATAGGCAAGTCTTGTATAAGAGTCCCAAGTACATTGAAGATTTTCTGGTTTATGAGAACTGAGAATCTGAGGCAGTGATTCTGTAGGAACCATGGGGAGCTTGCTTGTGTTCAATGAGCAGCTTGTAGAGTGCTTCTGTGCCACATGGGCAATCCACTACATCCCTGGAGAGGGACAAACAGCCTGGGTCATCAGTCTCATCAAGTGAGTCCCTTATTAATCATTTGTGGCTTCTCTCCAAGTCTTAAGAAAGACACACATCAAGTAAAGGACATGGTGGCAGCAGTGCTCCAATGAAGCAAGCAAGGAGAAATCTTTTGTTAATATGAAAAAGGTGACTGCTCTCACTGAGTGGCAAATGTGTTTTTTCTACAGCTACAGCTAGATCCAGTGAAAAACAGGCCCTCATGTCTGAACTGAAGATAATGACACATCTTGGCCCCCACCTGAATATTGTGAATCTGCTTGGAGCTTGTACAAAATCAGGTGGGTTTGGCTGACAAAATAAAGGTTTGCTGTGGGGTCATCATTCAGTATTTAACAAGCACATTGATGCCTAAAGATTTTTAGCTTTTTATGTAATCTTAATGTATTTGTAACTTCATAGATTGTTAAATGCCTAGGTATAACTTCTAGTACTTTTCCAGCTTTCTTTCCCACAGTGAACAAATACTTATTGATGCGTTCCTTAAATTTTATCTAGTCTTGCCTGTTAGTAAACTAAGAGCCTTTTATTTTGCACCATGTAACCACACACAACATAAAGGCAGGGTAGGAGATCAGGAGGAGAGCTCCAATGGGACAGAAAGCAGGGAGTGGGTTACCTAATCAACTGCTCCTCTAATTGGACAATATTGGCTAGATATTCTAATTGCCCTATTTTATAAAATTGTACAAATTTAATTTGGAGCACTTTTTTTTTTGCCATATTGTGTACCTGAAGGCTTTTATATCATCATTCTAATGCTGTTTGGAAAAGTTTGTGTTCTATTTCCAGGCATCAACACAGGTTTCAAGTAAAGGACTTAACAATAAATATAAACAAATACAGGTTTCAGAAAACTTCTTGATATTTGATAATAATTGCAGTCATAACTTAGTAGATGGAAATATATTAACTCACAACTCTATTTTCTACTACTTATGGAGTCTTTTTGTATTTGTTTCTGTTTTTCTGTTTCCTGCACTCATCAATCTATAATTTTGCTTTATTTTAACAGGTCCTATTTACATCATCACTGAATACTGTTTTTATGGTGATTTGGTGAATTACCTGCATAAGAATAGGGACAATTTCCTGAACCGACACCCAGAAAAGCCTAAAAAAGATTTGGATATCTTTGGGATGAACCCTGCTGATGAAAGCACAAGAAGGTGGGAGAAAAATGAAAAAAGAAATACATGACCTGCGACTTAATGACTTAAGTCATTATTAATCCTTGTTGCATGACTCTCATTCATTGGTTTAAACTCCTCCCTAGATTTTCTTGTTAGACTTTTATTTGTCAGGTTTCGTAGGTCTGGGAAAGTTTCAACAGTTTTTATTAAATCTCTCTGACATATGTCCTAGATTTGTGTTTCCTGCATGTAGACATGCCTGCAGTCTGAGGACCCCTGTGATTTCTCCACAGATATCCTGATATCCCAAAGATTTTTAATAATAAATCACAGCCCAGTGTTTCTTCTTCTTCTTCTTAAAAAAAACCCAAAAACAAAACAAAACAAAAAAAAAAACCCAAACCAAACCAAAAAACCCTCAAAACCAACAAAAAACATCCTTCTGACTCTACATGCCAAAAAATTTTAAAAGTAAAGTGCATCTACCTGACTCCTTGTTGCCATGCTTGGGGAATTTCCACTGTCTAAAACTCCTTCCCTTCAACAACCTGGCAGAGCTTGCTCTCCAAGCTCAAGTACTCTCCTTTATCTACTAATGGCTTAGCTAGTCTCAATAGTGTCCTAATGGTTAATGTTCATCCCAGAACTTTTTCCCGATGATGGTTGAAGAAGTTTGTCATCATACATTCAGCAATAATGTAATGCCATAAAATGAGCCAGGATTTAAAAGGCGAACAGAGATTAATTAAAAAAATCACTCAGACAAATAGATCAACTGACTTGGTAGCTGAGTAAAGACAGTACTATTCATCTGGGCATGGGTTTGTTCAGCAGGACTGGATTTACTGCAAACTGTCTGCGTGAATAAATTACATCTATAATTTGGAATACCTTGAGCTAAAAGCCCTAGGTAGTGATACTTGAGTTCAGTGGGATTTTGGGAAATAAGGCATGGTTACATACCTGACTGTTGCCAAAAGCCTAAGTTTAAAATGCTTGTGTCTGACTACAGTAATGCACAGTCACATGTATTAATAAGTGATGGTTGTGTTATACATATAATAGGTGGTAATGATCTTTATATATATATGTATTCCCTAACAAGAAGCCACCTGTTGAATTTCACATCAATACACTGGTACAGCTTAAGTGTATGGTTAGATATGCATATGCTGTGACAGGGAAGTCACTAGCTGATGCACTGGTATTGTTTTCCAATTTCAGTTATGTGATACTATCATTTGAAAACACTGGAGAATACATGGACATGAAACAAGCTGATTCCACTCAGTATGTGCCAATGCTGGAAAGGAAGGAGGGCTCTAAATACTCTGATATTCAGAGATCTGTGTATGATCGGCCAGCTTCATATAAGAAGAAATCCATGTCAGGTAATGTAGAACTGTTCCTTCTGATATTAATATATCATTAATGATATATTATCATTATATATATATATACTATTAGGATATATATAATCCTAATGATATTAATATATCATTAATACAAATTACTCATGTGAAAACAAATGTCTTATTTTTGTCCTCCAAATGCACACAAACTGTTCAGCTCTGTTCAGCAAGAGTGTGAGCATAAACTGTAAACTAAAAGCTTGTGGTTGTGTCCTTCCATTCTGCTCTGGGGGTAGGAATGCATGTTGCTGGAGCAGAAGGGGTCCTGCTGTGTATTTGTTTCTGTGCTGAAACACTGTGTAGTTGTGCTCTGAAATGGGGCTGTAGGCACTCTTTAGAGGCAGTGGTTTTATCAGTCTTGTAATTTGAAGGATTTTGAGCAATAGCAACGACCAATAATAAGAGTATTTTATATTGTACTATTTCCACTTACATTTTGCATTAAGTGACACTTAGCAAATGCAGAACACTCCCAAATACTTTCCTGGATTATGTAATGAAGATAATGAATGCATCCTATTCCCTGTCCCTGTTCTCAGAAACTAAATATGCTTTTCTTTAAAAACAGACATCATTTCTGCCTCCAGGCCTCAGAAACTGAACCATATCCACTCCCAGATTTACATGGCAGACTTGTGTACTCATGCTCTAGGACAGTCATAGAAAATGAGTCACTGAATTTTGACTGTTTTTTTTACTGGCATTTTTCATAAAAGAAATAAGAACTGTTGCCATAGACTTACTGACCCTTTTTGCTGGTATTGGATTAGTCCCAGTGAGTACTTCCTGGGAAACAACAGTGTTCAGCAAAAGTAAACGGGTAAGAATGTACATGCATGCACAAAACCCTAATGAAGGCATCACCTCTAAATAAATATTTTTGTACCATACACTGAGTAAACAACCTGTGTGACAGTCCAGTAATGTCCAGTAACACTCCTTTTTCACTTTACTTTTTTCCTACTCTTCCCAGGGGGAAAAATTACAGACAGGAGAAAATCCAAACCCTTTATTTAATACTGGCTGTTTTTAAAAATGCAGTATGTGTCAGTGACTGATGCAGACATTAGAAGTGGTAATAGTTACTATGAAAAGACTGTTTTGGTCATGGTACTCTGCTAAAATTATCAGAATAGGTAGGTAGGGGAAGATGGACGCTTCTTTCACGCTCCACAGCAAAACCACATTTTTTTTTTTTTTCAATAGAATCAGAAGTCAAAAACCTTCTTTCAGATGACAGTTCAGAGGGCCTCAGCCTACTGGATCTGCTGAGTTTCACCTACCAGGTTGCAAGGGGAATGGAATTTTTGGCTTCTAAAAATGTAAGTGAATAAAAAATTAAGCAAAATGGAATAAGGTGTAAAAATATCTTCTGCAGCTATGGTTTTAAATTTAGATATTGAGCATATGACACAACATAGTATTCTTTTTGTAGATACAGACAGCTTTCTCACTTACCTGGAAATAGAGATCCCCATGGTGGGAAAAAATCAAAGCAGCAGTCACTTGTCTTCCCCTGCTGCATCCTGTGACATTGCTGGAGTCAGGGTGCCAGAGATGATGGAGGATCAAAGCAGGGTCTGGGTGAAGGGTCCATGCAGTCACAAGCCAGCATGGTCAGAAGCACAGGCATATCATTAGTATATAATGGGTAGAATGGGAAAGGGTGACCTCACTTTTGCCGCCTCCTTCTCCCTAAAATGTGTCCGTGTGAGACCTCGCTGGTCCTGAAGCCAGGTGCCTCCCTGCCCCTGTTAGCAGGTGCTTGTTCAGTAGAAGGTCTTGTTAGGACTGTACCTAGAAAGTCAATCCTTTTGTAAGGGCAGAGGCCCTCATGGAAAAAGCATGTCCTTGAACAACTCCATTTTTCTCTATACAGTGTGTACACCGTGACTTGGCTGCTCGTAATGTCCTCCTGGCTCAAGGAAAAATTGTGAAGATCTGTGACTTTGGGCTGGCTAGAGACATCATGCATGATTCCAACTATGTCTCCAAGGGCAGTGTATGTACTTAATCTCTGGAGATCTGCTTTAACAGAAATGAAAATTGTCAGTTTTAAATGCTATTTCATGTTCTTGCCATTCAGTGTTGGTTACAGTAATTGACCATTGGGATGAATGCTCCTCAGAAGCATTTATCTTCAGATCATTAATTCCTGTAGCTTTTCTAACTCTCTTTTAAAGCCAAAAAGTACACATTTAGGACTTCACAGTCTGACATTTTTAACTGGCAGGTTTTGTGACTGGATAAATTATTAAGGATCTGTCAAACAATGACATATCAGACCTACTTCAGCACTGCCAGATTTTGCATCATACATTCAATCATTTGCTACCTGGTCATTTGCTAGTAATGAAATGAATACTGTTACAGTTTAACTAGTTTTTATGGGGAGAAACAAATAGCATTGCTTATAATCCTGGTACCTCTGTATTAAATTTAATTAAAAATAAATACTACCAAGGTTAACACAACTTTTCCTATGGAGAGATGTTATTTCTGGCTATCAAACAACAATTGCAATGGTAAGCATGTATTTCATGACTAATCTCTCGTGTTTGTGCTTTCTTTCTTTTTTATTACAGACTTTCCTCCCAGTAAAATGGATGGCACCTGAAAGTATTTTTGACAACCTGTACACAACATTAAGTGATGTCTGGTCTTATGGCATTCTGTTGTGGGAAATATTTTCTCTTGGTATGATTAAGTTTTTTCAATTCAAGCTGTTCTACATGAAGTACTTCAAATTCTGCATATAAAAACATATGTGTGAAATCCCCTGTTAGCTGTTCTTCTGTATGGGATTTCAGATTCCAGCGTTAGGTGTGAAGTGAAATGTCCATACTCTCCCAAAGTTCTCTTTAGTTTTGATATGGATCTTTTGTTTGTGTGTTTGAGGGTTTTGTTTTCCATTTATTTATTTGTTTGTTTTAGCAATATACTTTTTTTCTGTAAAACTAAAAGAACTCTGTGAAAATATTTTGTGGAAAAGTATTGGTGTGCTACAACAGGATTGATTTTCTGTCTAATATGAGAAGGAACATGTTTCTCCCTTGCAATGCGGTGCCTGGGGCTGCAGCCCAGCTCAGCAGCTGCTTTGGAACAGTTTCTTCATACACATTTCAAAGGAGCCTGTCTTAGTCCCATTACAGAATGAAAATAAATGTCAATCTTCTGGGACACCAGTTTCTCATTTCCAGGTCAACACTGTTCACGTTGGTTTATGGCAGCTTAAAGTGGTTATGACAATATATAGCAGTTACAGACCATGTACAGTTCCCAGCTGGGAACAGCCTGGCTCCCTCCTCAGCCTCATTAATTAGCCGCTGGACGGGTGGATGGCCCGCTTCAGTGAGCATGCATTGCCCAGATTTACTGCCAGCACAATTACTTATGCCTCTATGGCATCTACTGCTGACCCACGGCAACCCCCAGCCTAATGTTATTTGCTACAATAAGTTGTCACATAACTGCTTCTCAGAAAACAACAGTTGCACCACTATTTATGGTATCGATTCCTGTAATCTCTGGGCATCACAGGATCCTGTAAATAGCCGTTCCCTGATATCCCTGGGAGGCATTGATCAGTGCAGGAACTGAAGCACTACACTTCACTGCTCTACCTGTAAAGGAGGTTCTGAAGCTCAGTTTTAGGTGAAAATCCTGCTTTTGAAAGGGCAGAGGTTTCTGAAGTAATATTATAGCATGTCTCCTCCATCTGAGAAAATTGTTCCTTTTTGGAAAACAAAACATATCCTCAGCAGTGTTTTTTAAGAAGGTCAATTTTAAAATCTTGCTGCCATGCTGACTTCAGCTTGAATTACCCTTTTACACATCAGCAACAACTGAGCATGAGTGCAATGATATCTCTGTGCTGCAGCCCCAAATTATCAGTTAACAGTGTCAGCTTGAGCCAAGTCCAAACTTTTTTGACAACCCATGCATGTGACATGTTAGCTATTGTCTAAAGACAGCTGCCCAGCTGGGATGAGTGGGGTATGGAGGGGACTTACACCAAGGCTCTGGCCTTGCAGTCAGGATGAGGTGTGTTACTCAGGCCTTGTCCCTCTCAGCTGTCCTGCAGGTGCCAAAGGCAGTAATTCCAGACAGAGCAAGTGTCTGGGCTAAGTTCTCACAGAAGGGCAGTGGCAGGGCAGGGCCGTGACCTCAGCCATGCCAAGTACCGGCTGCTGACCTGATCCAGGTGTCACCCAATCTCTGTCCCCCGTACATTCTATAAATACTGTAAAGGTATTTTTCCTAACTAGTACCTACTTCAATCTTTCCTAGTCAGTGTTTCATATTAGGGCTTAATGTCATCAAGACAATGGCTCTGATGTGAAACACTGGCTAGGAAAGAATAATTCTGATGTCTTGTTAAATTATAGTGTTTAACAGTTCATGACATGAACAGGAAGACAGTATTTGGGAACTCTTCGTGGATAGTCAAGTACAGAGTAGAACTTTTGCTTCTCTTTTATCTGCAGGTGGCACACCATATCCTGGCATGATGGTCGATTCTACTTTCTACAATAAGATCAAGAGTGGATATCGAATGGCCAAACCTGATCATGCTACCAATGAAGTGTACGTGTGCATTTGGCTTTTCCACAACTGCCCAGTTTCCAGAGAATTTTGGCTTCAGTTTCTGTTGGATCAGTTATTTTCCTCTACCAGCTGGTTAAACTGGTTTCCTTCTTATCTGCAGGTATGAGATTATGGTGAAGTGCTGGAACAGCGAACCGGAGAAAAGACCTTCTTTCTACCATTTGAGTGAAATTGTGGAGAGCTTGTTGCCTGGAGAGTACAAAAAGGTTTGCTCTTTGTAATTTTCTCTGTGTTTTCTGTATACTGCTTTGTAGGGAATTATAAGCATTGTTCCAGCCATGAGAGCAATGAGCACCAAACTGGCACATTCTAACCTACGTGAATGATGTGATTAGCACAGGGATTCATGTTCAGTTTCTTCACTTGAGCTTGCTGAGAGAAGCCATTCTGCAGTATTAACTGGGAAGCAGAACTCTTCATATCTAATTAAATCCTAACAACAAATTTTTTCTACTGGAGACCTAGTTCCATATATTTTCATGGGATTTTGTGGGCTGTGTAATAATTCTATAAAAGGGGCTTCTTGGCCCATGTGTATAATCTTCCTGTCTCCTTCTTTGGACTCTGACACCAGCAAGTTTTCCCTTCCCACTTCTGACAGCTCTGGACAAGCTGTGTCTGCCCCATCATTCATTGTTTCATTTTTCCAACCTACCTTAACTCCTTTCTCCCTACCCTTCTTTCACATCTGTTTGTCTGCTTTGTGCTGCCACAAAGCTTTGCTCCTGCATCATCTAAAACTTACAAGTCACTTTTCCCTTCAAAGCAATTTAAGATTCTGGACTTCTCTATCCAGTGTTGCTGGCTCATAGGGCAGAATATTTGCTAGGCTAATGAATCACAGCTGCCCATCTGAATAAAGGCAGCCTTAGTGAATAACATCTAATGAGGGGGTTGAAATTAATATTTTCAGAGCTACGAGAAGATTCATCTGGACTTCCTTAAAAGTGATCACCCAGCTGTCACACGCATGAGAGGGGACTGTGACAATGCTTACATTGGTGTAACCTACAAGAATGAAGACAAGCTAAAGGACAGGGAGAGTGGATTTGATGAGCAGAGGCTGAGTGCTGACAGTGGATACATCATTCCCCTGCCTGACATTGACCCTGTTTCTGAAGATGAGCTTGGCAAAAGAAACAGACACAGGTAGGTGCAGTTCACAGATAGATCCCTTAGGCCATGGTCACCATTTGGGGTCATGTTTGGCAATGTCCATTTACACTTTCCAGCATCATACTCTGCAAATAGTTTCCTTAGCTCTGTTGAAACTACTTATTGGGGGAGTTACATATAAATATGGTAGTATGACAGTGGTTGTCTGGTGGATCTGTGGGCACATTTTGCAGCATATCTTGCCTCCTTAGAGCTTCATATGAGACCTCAAATGATTGATTTGTTTATATGAGACAAATTCCAAAATTTGGGAGAAATTGTTGATAGTATCTTCTATGGTATCATTTTCTATGAAAGCAAGGTGTCCAGAACTTTTCTTTTTACTTCTCTCTTGTCAGTTTGTGTGACCAATGCCATTACAACACAACACTGTGTGACCCTAATTGTGGTTGGGGCAGGTTTAATTCAGCATTTAATTCATCGTATGTAGGTTCAGCAACCTAGAAATATATATATATATATTTTTGTATAATTTTGTGCTTTATTCAAGCGAGGGAAGAACAAAGTCCCTAAAAGTACTATCAAAATTAAGACATATTCTTGTTATTCTTATCTTACTGTCTGCTATTGCTATCTTATTTTCACCTGACCTCCTCAGATTTACCTAAGTGACCTATTGTCACAGCAGTGTCATAAAAGTATTTCTCCAACAAGTGTCTGGCTGAGAGTGCTTGGAGGAACAAAAGAACAGCATGCTCTTTTAAATTCCAAGGTGGCTCACTACTTTTGATAGACAAGATATGTCATGTCCTAAGAAACTGGTGGTCATAGTCACCTAAGATTGCACCAGAAAGCACCTGGGGAGGTAGCATTCAGTTCTGCTAGAGACTGGAGTATTTACCCAGCCACAGGACCTTATCTCTGAGATATTTGTCTCTTCCAGTTCACAGACATCTGAAGAAAGTGCCATTGAGACTGGTTCCAGTAGCTCTACCTTCATCAAGAGAGAGGACGAGACCATTGAGGACATTGACATGATGGATGACATTGGGATCGACTCCTCAGACCTGGTGGAGGACAGCTTCCTGTAACCCCACAGACCCCTGCCAGCTCTGCACACAGGGAAGCTGCCCGTGCTGTCTACAGACTTCTGCTCCACAGAGAAAACCACTTTATTGCAATGTCAAGGATGTGAAGAGGAGGCGGATTTGTAGAAAGGAACTCCCAGAAATGGGCAGAGGAATCAGCCTGAGTATAAATGAAAGAGACATGTTGAAGATGGATTTTTTAGTGTTGCTTCTTGCAGTACTTCAGTAGCATCTCAATGTTGTTTGCCATTCCAACTGGTAGGAGGATGAAGGGAAAAGCCACAAACCGACCAGTTTTGTGTTTCAAGGGCATTCATATGACTTTGATGGATCAATTTTCCACTGCAGCAATACTTCACCATTGTAATTATGTAAATAACTGTCTGCTCAAGGATCTTTTGAGGTGCACATTGAACATATGCCATGGATTTTAGAAGAGGTCATTCATGAATTTTGTGTACTTCCTCCCTCAATCTCAATGTCAGCTGCTGTTGAATTATCATGTGAATTGAAGAACATGCAAAAACCACTTTTGGACCAAAACGGTCTAAACCCACGAGGGACTGACTGGTACTATAAAACATGTTACTTTCTACCATTAATGCAAGTAAAGGGGAATAATAATGATAATAATAATGATAATTAAAAGTCAGTCTATAATAGGTGTTAGAAACCTAGTAAGTCTTTATTAACTATAGAAGGTAGCTGTTTTCAAAATAATACTACTACTGTTTTCAGTAACACTAAATGTATATTTTACAATCCATTGTCCTTCAGTAAAAGCACAGTATCAAAACACTTTTTTAAGTGCAGGGAGAAATTTCCAGCCCAAAAAAACTTTATTAAACAATTATTTTTTTTTCATCTACACAGAATGGTAAATGTTCTGGTTAGCTAAAACTACTTTAACATGGAGAAAAAATTTAAGATTTTTTTCTTTCATGATCTGAGTAGCTTTTCTAATCAGATATATTAGAGACAATTAATTTTCCTCTGATTAAGTGAAGTTCTAAAAATTTAAATTTAAAAACAAAATTATGCCAGATTTCCAAGATGCTGGAGAATGGAGGATTATGATAAATGACTAGCAATACCCCATTATTGTTTCATGGGTATGCAAAAGAAATCTTATCCTGAGGTTAGCTATGAAGAATTGATTTGATATTTGAACTCTTCAAGGAATAAAGACATTTCTCCTAGCCTGAAACGCAAGTTCAAATAAGCAGAAATAAATATGCAGAAAATATTCTTGTCTTAGTTCTCAAGTTCAGAAAGGAGCAGAAAACTCTACTATCTTTGTAGACTGTAACTACAAAAGGTAAATGCTTCTAGGAGTGTTGTTTGGAAGAAGGTGCATGAAAATGAACCTGCTCTCAGCCTGCAATTGTTGGTTTTTGACACCACTTATATGAACAAAGTATTATGATTACTGCTATCACTGTACAATGTCTAATTGAGATATGATGCTTTGGAAGACTTACATGTGAGAAAAAATACATCACTGCCAAGGGCCCCATCCTTTCTAGTACTCAACTTTCAAACTTCTCCTTAATTCAGTGCAATGAGCACCTTGTAGGATATGGCCAGCCTCTGTTACGACATAACCAATGCAAATGCGGTGCAAACTCCTTCCTTGCAGTATTTTCCTAGGAAGAACATGCTGCCATGTTAAACTACAGTTTACCTTCAAATGGCCCTACAAAAAGCATTTTAAGTCCCCTTGACTTCACTTGTGGACAGCTGCAGATCAAATAAAAGCAAATGCAATATTGGCAGTGTTACAGCGTGGGACTTTGCATAGGCAAATAATTCTGGGTCTGGGTTTCCAGCTGTCACCTGGCTGAGGCCATACACAAGATCACAGCAAATGTGAAAACAGGACCTGATGAGAGGAGCCCCCACATTTTCAACCTCAATGGAAGCTGACAATCAGAAGGAATGGTGAATGATGGTGCATTCTCTACTTCCTGCATTCGACAGATCAAGAACAAGTGTCTTCCTGGGACCATGTTTTTGCCAAACATGTCACTGAGCTCTGTATGGGGACAACTGTGAAACACAGACTCTTGATATTGCCAGGACAGATGAGATGGTGTGAAATCTCCCTCCAGTTACAAACTATCAACTGAGGAAACACAAATTGTCTATGGATATCTGAGTGGCCACTTGAGATGACATGTGCTTGAATTTGCATGTGTAGTCTTTACAATTACACATTCAAATTAGGCAAGCAATTTCACCTGCATTTTTGCACATGGCCTAGTGTTCTTCAGGGTTTAAAAATCAGCCCCAGCATGTTTTATTATATCAGTTACTGGAATCTAAGGACATTTTAATGCAGATTTGCCTTCCCCTCACCAGCCTCATTCTGTATCTCACAGTGCATCTCAGGCTAGACTCAAATGGTGAACCAGAGCTGGCTCACTTTCGGGTACACAGTAATGTTAATTCTCCATTTTGTCATGAGTATTGTGCAGATCAATTGCATCTGTGGCAGGGGTCTAGCCAAACCCAGCTCACTGCAGGCTTGGAATCAGACAAGCTGGCCTGGAAACTGGAATGAGAAGGAGAGGAAGAGAGAGGATTTACTAGAGAGAGAGAGAGAGAGAAGTGTGAGAGGATGAATTGTTTAGTTTCACAATATTATCAGTATTACAGACTTTTTTTTTTTATGGCTTACTTTTTGAGAAGCCACTGGAAGAAATATTCCCAAACCTTTTGCTACAGTAATTGTATAACGACAATCAGTGTTATCCTATGAAATGCAGCTTTTGATTTGGAATGGCCAACCAATTCCTTACAGCGTGGTCTGCAACTTGTACAAAATGGTCCTATTACATGATGAAGGACGTGAGATATGATGATGTTATACATCAATATGTATATAAGTATTTTTATATAGACTTCTAGAATACTGCCAAAACATTTATGACAGCTATATCACTGCCTTTGTTTATATTTTTTTTACTGTGATATATTCCACAGGCACGTTAACTGTTGCACTTTGAATGTCCAAAAGTTATATTTTAGAATAATAAAAAAGGAAGTGTTTCCAAAATGATGGCTGTTGTGAAATGTTTGAAGAAGGGCAAACTGGCCTGAGTTATGGTAGGCACAAAATGTATTTCAAAAATGCCCCTGTTGATATTTTGTCTTTGAAAAAATCTTGTAAATTAAGATCTCTATATTTCAATAAATGATATATAATTTAAGGATATGTGAGGGGTCTATACTCACTTATTGAAAGATGGTTATAAAGAATCAGCCTTGCTGGGGGATTTTTTTCCTCAAGAGGTCTTTGAGTTCTCTGCAAAGCCATCAGGCAATAATGACAAGCACGTTTCTGAGCCCTTCCAGTGGGCATAGTGAGGAAGTGCTGGCAGGAAATGACCAGGATACCAAGTGACATCTGTGGGAGTCGCATTATCTCCCAAAACACAGCAGATATGGTGCTCCAGCACTGGGGGAGTGAGTGGGTGGGCACTGGGCTCCCTGCACAAGCCAAAATCCTTGACCTTGGCACTGTGTGTGCTGGGGGGTTGGTGCCTGCTGATCTGCACACACTCAGGAAAGGCTCCTGGCTACAGGGCTTTTTGAACTTGTGCTGAATTCACCTCCTTTGTGAATCAAACCAGATTTTTAGTACGGTTCTGTGCTCCCACAGTAATCAATTTTACACAGTGTATGTAACTGAATGTGAATTTGAGAAGATTTGCAAGATTTCAACCTGAAATCAGAGTTAAACTTGACAGGTGCACTTCCTGCACAAAAGCCTGTCTTGGTTTCCCAGTGGGAGCTAGGCAAGGCTGGCTGTGGGAATGCCCTGTGAATGGGTAGGTTAGCAACCTTCTGTCCTTGGCGTGGTCACTGTTCTTGCTGGGAACTTGCTGAGAGATGAACCCTCCATCTAACATCACCCCCTCCTTATTCAAATGGGGTGCAGCATCCTGGGCCCTTGCTTTAGATAAGAACTACAGTAGGTTGTGTCTCCTTTGTGTGTCCTTGTTGAAAGGAGTCTTTATCCTGTAACCCTGCACAGACACACAACACTTCCTGTCACCAGGGGGACAGGAAAGAGTCCTGGAACTGCTTGTGCCCTTACATCCTGCTCAGCTGTGCACCTGCTCTTCTGGAAGCTCAGCAGCTGTGTGGGACATAAGGACTAATGGACTTATTATTTCTCTGTGTGGGGTGAAGGGTGGGGGTACCAAAATCTCTCACAATGCAAAAGCCTAGGTACAGAGCACTCTCCCAAGCACAGGGCATGGCTGTGCGTGCCTGTGAGCATATCTGTCTGTGCTGGGGAGCATGGATAGTGAGTTTCTCACCTTCTTGCTGAAGTAGACCCGTTTTGGACAAAATTCTAGCCCCTTGCTACACCAGACTGGGGGGTCCGACATGAGTTCCACACGTCATCTTGCTCCCTGTCTCAAGGCCTCAGCAAATATTTGGCTGGAGATGTGCTGAGGGCACACAATGGCACACAGCAGAGGCAGCGTGCCCAGGAAACAGGAGCTGTGAGAGAGCAGCACTGTGCCAGGACCAGAGAAGGACAGGCTTCTGGCCAGGAAGATAGGAAGAGAAATGGCTTTACGTTATGCAGGTAAAAAGATTTTTGGCTAAGCTTCTGTATTGCCCTGAGTGGTACAAAAAGCAGCAGGTTCACGAGCCAGAAAGAAGTTATCCAGCCAGCTTGAGATGCTCCCCATTGCTCTGGAAACCTGAGGCATGGTGTCTTTGCAACTGTTTCAGCAAGACTGCTGTGTACCATCAACTTATCCCCATTGTTAGAGGTTGTGTGGTATGAAGCTGTATGCTGGGATAACCCCCATGAAAAATGAAAGGGAAATGAAGAAAAGACTTTGTAGGCTCAAAAAGAAGAGAGAAAATCACCTCATGGGTCTGGGCTAGCTCATGAAGCCAGCAGCTGAAGCAGAGTCCTTACTCTGCCAGAGTCCCATCACTGCTGCCTACAGCAAGGTGAGGGTTTGGGCTCAGCTCTCATGGGCTTGTCCTCCTGACCCCATCTCTGCCCTGCACTCCTTGGCACAGCAGCTTATATGAGACCAAAACAGAGCGTGTGGCAGAGGAGGCATCAGCCCCTTCCTCTGCCAGCATTGATGTTCAATGCCTTTCAAAGGGAAAGCCTAACTTCCAATCCCAATTCATTCCCAACCAAACAACTAGGGGTAAGGATTAGAACCACAGCTAAAAATTCCAGTGTTTCCTTTCATTTGTTAATAACTTTACTGAAATAAAGAACCAAATTTTTCTTTTTCAAGTTGGCCACAAGATGGAAGCAACAGACAAAAATATGTGGAATTGTTTTTTTCCTCATCCTTTCTCTGGTTTTGCTTGCACAGCAACACAGATGTACTGCCACTGCAGAGGCAGAGCAGCTGGATCTCTTAAAGCAATAGGAAGAACACACAGTGTCCATCAGCTCCAGCTGTTCTGTTTGGAAGAACTTTGAACTTATTGTGATAACTGCAGTTTTTTACAGGATGAGACTGGCAACTGCCTTGCTACCCCTGATAGTGCTGATGGACACTCTGCCTTTTGCCTCAAAAAACTTACCTCTTGTGGAGGGAGAAGGAGGGATTTAAAATAAAATATGATTTAAAATGAGGCAAGAAGTGAGACCTTAGATATCATCTGAGATGATGTCTGTTTCTCTGCATTCATTCTTTTGTTGCTTTAGTGTTGTGCTGGTGCTAGATGGGGAGCTAAAAGCACTGCTGAGCTGAGGGCCAGGTTCACATGCCTTCATGGGACTCAAAAAAAATAGTTGGGACCAGCCTACTGTATGTACCAAGACTCCCAAAATGTAATTCCCAGAAGGGGGTTGGAGATTAGCTTGAGTTTGCAAGCTGTTTCCTGCAGCAATCTGATGTATCAGACTTTGCTGTATCCACCCTGCCATTAGCTCTGCTGCACTCTGCCAGCAGGAGCATTGCCTGCTTCATCATTTCTCCATAAAAGTGATGCAAGCTTTGTAAGAAGTGGGATGTAATTTATTAGACCACCTGATAAATCTGAAAAAAAAGGAGAAGAAACTCACATCAGGTATTCAAGCCCTTGAGATAGGGCTTGGGTTGTGTTTTCCAGCTCTACTAATTGGCCTCATAAAAGCTGTCTTTTGCATATTACTCCTGGGTGGCTGAGACAACAGCCAGCAGAAGCATGTGCCAGCTGATACTCAAGTCTAAGAGAAGCCTATTTAAAGGCAGCTCTAAGCTTTGAAATTGCAGCCACCTTGTCTAAGGTAAGCTAAGCCAATGTGTGGATTCCAAGAGACAGCTCTGCAAAAAAGTGGCTCCTGCCAGCAAGCACATATAGGTGTAATTGTATTTGTACCAAGTGCATTTGTGATTCTCGTTGTTTGAGTGCTTTTAAAAGCAGAGTTCTACTTTTTTCACAATCTATTCAACATGCAAAATGATGGGTGCTTTGGTAGGTAAAAATGATACTATACTGATGTGGCAATGGTGTCAATGCTCTAAAGCTAATCTTCAATTATACAAAAAATAGAGTCTACTCTAGTAATTTAACCTGGCATGCTATATGATACAAACCAGAGGGTTTTCCCAAATTAATTCCCATTTGAACCAGAGCCTGCCATCTAGAAAAAAAAAAGAAAAAAAAAGCAGGCTTTTCTCATCTCTGTGAATCCTTGTGTAAATATCAGGTTTTGCAGCTGCTTACATATGAGACAAGTGTTATTAGTTCAACACTCTGGGCATGCACCAAACCAAGACTTATATTTTCACACTGTTTGCTCAGAGGAGCTCAGAAACCTCATCATCTCTAGTCTGATGGGCTGGATGAACAGGGAAGAGGGAATTCATCAGCATACTTTAATTGTTTTTAGTGTGGTTCCTGGTGTCCACCTGTGGCAGTTCTGGTTATGTGTGTGCAACACTCTGATGCTTTGCATATGAAGTAGGAATTCCTTTGGCCAGAAGTTAGTGGAAATGGGCTGGCATGGAAGAGAAAAGATGCCTGTAGGGAAAAAAAAAACCCGGCATAACACTTCTATTCAGTAAAAACGTGCAGATGAATTTAGCTAAATGTTTTCCCACACAAGACCTTCCCATCCTTCTTTGAGCTGTGTCTCCCTGTTGGTTGGCTCAGAGAGATTGCTCTGTGAAGAGCGGGAGGGGTGCCACTGCCAACCCCTCCTAGGCTGGGTCAAAGCTGCTTGCACTTGGTTTTTATGTATGCAAAAGCAGGAATGTATAGAGAAGCCTCTGTTGCATTTCCAGCTTAATGTAGCAACATGGAGGCTTTGACACTGCCTTTGGTTTCAAGTACAGGGGACGTGCTTCTCTTACAGCTGTGGGATGGTCAGGAGATGCTCTCTCTTGACTGCAGGGCTTGGCACAAGTAGTGAGACAATGCTGGGGCATGGCACAGTCAGTTTTTTCTGCTGTCTTGCTAAGACTGCACCATTTGATCAAAGGTGCATTTGACTTGTCTCTTTGTGCCTACCCTTTTCAGCTTCCTCCTGGAGGTAGCCTGGGAGCTCTGCTGCATCTCTGCCCCATTGCAGACTTGGACAGCACCAGCTGCTGCCAGGGGCCAGAATCGAAGGGGTCCAGTGCCACTTCAAGCTGCTCTTGAGAGCTGGCATAGCTAATGCATTTCCACGGCTCCTCCCTGGATCCTCGGCTGTTCCCCTGGCAGTGAGAAACCCTGAGAATTAAATACCGTGAAAAAGCGTTGTTGAAAATGTTCAAGAGAAACTGCATTTCAGGAGAAAATGCATTTGAAAATGTCAGCATACTGTAAAAGAAGACGAAAAAAATGGTGCGAATATATGTTGCTTTACTGTCAAAAACTGAGCAGCCCAAACCTGTCCTGAGCTGCCAAAAATTAAAAACTTTATTTTTTGGCTTGAATATTTTGGTATTCAGATTTTTTCCTGAAAATTCAAATTTTGATATGGACTAAAAAGCAAGTTATTGGTTTTTTTGACCTGGTGAAATCCCCTGGTTTTGCCTCTTTCCTCCTGAGGTTCCAAATAAATGCTAGGGGAGGATAGGGGCACGAGAGTTGTGTCTGCTAGGTTTCTGCTGAGACTGTGGATAAGGGATACCCAGGCATGAAAGATTAATTTTGTTCCCCTGCTCTGACCTGTGGCAGCCAGTAAGAATCTCCTTTTCCAGGAAGGTCCCTGACATAAGGGCTCAAATGTGTGAGCAGAACACAGTGGAGCTTGTATGTGAGCACAGGTCTACCTGCTGGCTGCTCCCTGCCCATGGGCACCTCACCTTTATAGCTCAGGAGTAATGTGAAAGAGAGCTCTGAGCCCCACCACAGCCTTACAACTTCACACTGGTCAGAGACACTGCCAGTGCTGCCTGGGTTTTGCCAGCCACGTGGATGGGGCTCAGAAAAGACATTGCCTACCTGCCACATATTAATCCTGAGACCACCTCAGCCAGGGGAGCTCTGCTGTGCCAGCACTGAATTTTGTCACAATATTGCTCAGGTTATCTTCTTCTCCCTCAGCAGGGAGTGAGCAGGAAGCTTGTGAGACTATTAAGTCAGCAGAAAAGAAGAATTTTCTTACATGTCTGCTGAGCAGTGGTGATAGGGCTCATGGTAAACCTGCCTCCCTGTCTTCTGCTCTCTCAAATACTGTATATCTGATTTCATCAGCCTGTCTATCATGCTGTCCCTCAGCCACACACATACTGCTGTCCCTACTGCCGAGACCTGTGTGACTCATAGTGTGGGGGAACAGTAGCTCTGCTCCAGGAGACCTCTCCAATAACAGGATCTGCTGCTGGTGAGAAGGACCCCAGTACAGTTGTAGGTGGCAGGAGAAGGAGCCATGTAAGCAATAGACAGGATAAACATAATATGGCACTTCCTACAGTGCTAGCAGAGATTAAACCCTGTAAGCACCTCTGTTCTCACTCCCACAGGAGTACTGGGCAAGACTCTGGTCAAGGCCAGTAAGTCAAAAGTGTGACACTCCTGGATCACCAGGAGGGACAATTAAGGATTTTGCCTTGAGGTTATCACCAGAACACCTTCACAAAAACCTTAAAAGAAGCTACTGCATTGAAGGAGGCTTCTTTATGACTCAGAGGATGTTGTGATTCTGGCTTGAAGTTTCTTATTTCTGGATGTGCTTACCATCACTTGAGACATCCTTGCCAAGTTTTGTGCATTGACCTCTCTTCTGGGGAGTAGTTTGAGAGCTGTTTTGGCCCTGTATAGAAAACAGAGGGATGGGTAACCTAAAACAAGGGGAGTAGGCCAGTGTCTCATTTTACTCCAGTCAAAAAGCTGCCAGAATGTAATGGCAGTGATAGTTCCATTACTACCCTACTGCTGTTGACAGCCTGGGCTAGCTGACAACCGATCACAGAATCACAGAGTCACACAGAATCACTAGGTTGGAAGAGACCTTCAAGATCATCGAGTCCAACCCATGCCCTAACACCTCAACTAAACCATGGCACACAGTGCCACATTCAGTCTGTTTTTAAACACATCCAGGGATGGTGACTCCACCACCTCCCCAGGCAGACAATTCCAGTGCTTTATATTTCTGTAAAAAACATTTTCCTAATATCCATCCCATATTTCCCTTGGTGCAGCTTAAGACTGCGTCCTCTAGTTCTGTCGCTGCTGCCTGGAGAAAGAGACCAACCCCACCTGACTAAAACCACCTTTCAGGGAGCTGTAGAGAGTGATAAGGTCACCCTGAGTCTCCTTTTCCCCAGGCTGAACAACCCCAGCTCCCTCAGCTGTTCCTCACAGGGCTTGTGTTCCAAGCCCCTCACCAGCCTTGTTACCTCCTCTGGACACACTCAAGTGTCTCAATGTCCTTCCTAAACCGAGGAGCCAGAACTGGACACAGCACCCAAGGTGTGCCCTCACCAGTGCTGAGTACAGGGGAACAATGACCTCCCTGCCCCTGCTGGCCACACTATTCCTGACACAGGCCAGGCTGCCATCAGCCTTCTTGGCCACCAGGGCACACTGCTGGCTCATATTCAGTGGGCTGTCGATCAGCACCCCCAGGTCCCTTTCTGCCTGGGCACTGTCCAGCCACACCATCCCCAGCCTGTAATGTTGCAGGGTTATTGTGGCCAAAATGCAGGACTTGGCGCTTGGATTTATTAAACCTCATCCTATTGGACTCTACCCATCCATCCAACCATTCTAGGTATCTCTGCAGAGACCTCCTGCCTTCCAACAGATCAACACACACTCCCAGCTTAGGCAATCTGCAGATTTACTGATGAGAGACTCAATACCCTCATCCATGTCATCAATGAAAATACTGAACAGGACTGGCCCCAGCACAGACCCCCAAGGGACACCACTGGTGACTCCTGTCAACTCCCCAAATCACCCATTCTTCATTTTACCTAGAGTTTTAAATCAAGTAGCCATGCAGCAGCTAAAATACTGTCAGATTATTATTTTTATATCATTATATTTTTGAACCTGATGTGATGTAATGAGATTTTATTGTCTATATTTATATATATTTAACTGTACCTTCTCTCTTTTTGAATAGACAAGCACTCCAAACATTGGGAATGTTTGCAAGTTCCTAATTTTTAATGAATCTGGAAAAAAGAAGATAGTAAAAAAATTTAAAATATATCAACTATTTAAAAATAGCAATAAATAAAATAAATAATAAAATAAATAATTTTCTATCTCACATGAACCACAGCCTAGGCTGAGATAAAATCTTTTTAGTACAGCAAGCACATCTTGAAGACTTACCATTTTTGGTAACCATCTGAATTCTTCTGGCTTTAGTAGCTCTGTGATTGGAAGCACTCAAAGTCTAGACACAAGTACTAGTACTTCAGAACAAAAGTGAATTCATTTATTACAGAAATTGTACATCTTTCAAACTTTTCATTACACTGTCATGACTACATCAAAAACGGTTTGTTGAAATCCAGTTTTAGCTTATCAACCTTTTAATGTGATCTTATTTGTCAGTAATTCTGTATAATAAATTCTGCTAAATATGTGAATGTACAGCTATATATCTACTCAAAAGGGCCACAGTTGTTCAGCAGAGAATATTTTGCATGAAAATGCAGTTATTGTTTTGGACTGAGTAATGAAAGCAAAGGATGTTAGGTAATGAGAAGGTCCTGGGAGAGCTGGAGGAGCAGGGGCTACCTGGGCAGTGGCTGGTCTTGCCCATGTCCTGTCCCAATATAATTCCCCCACTTTAGGTTTCAGCAAGTTCAACTCTTTTAGTGAAGGAATTGGCAGAAATATTACTTAGCATGCAACAAGCAGAAAGTGGCAACTGATAAATATTTGTCTTTCCTGCTTCCCTCCCTCCCTCCTAATTCTGCAAACATATAATTATAGAAGTCACAAACTAACAACACTATTGTCCTTTCCTGTCCTTCCTCTCCCTTAAGGCCACATCAGCCCCATGATATGTCTGTGATCAGTACTTCGGAAAATCAGTTTGACTCCTTCTTCCCTCCCTGCAGGTGCTGTGAGTCATTTGCCTGACCATTGCTCTGGAGGACACAAATACTTTGCTCAGTGCTCACTGAGGTACTTTGCTCCATGCTCACTGCAATACTTTGAATCACATATTGGCCTTGGGCTTAAAACCTACAGATTTTGAAGGGCCATACATGTGAGTAACTGTGCAGGAACTCAGTGGGATTATATATTTAAAAATATGCATTTTGGTGCAAGACATGCCAGTTGGAGAAGAGACATACAAAGCAGAGAAACTGTATTATCAAAATGATACATGGACAATATGCAACAGTGTCCCAATATCCTCTCCAGTTCCTCAATTCATGACTCTTCAATCCTTTGTAAATGAAGGCAAATTTTCATCTCTGCTTCCAAAATATTATCAAAGGGTTATTAAAGAAGTCCTCATATGCTGTTTTATCCCTATTCATCTTCTAGTATAAGTCTGAAAATATTCCGACTGGCATAGAAAGATTTGACTCAAAGTCTGTCTTGATTACATAGTGGGCAATCTGCTTCTTGCTGGCTGACCTTATTAACCCTGTTGATGCCTAGGAGGCAAAATGATTATGGTGCTCAAGAGAAAACCTGAAGCACTGCTGTACCAAATAACAGGAGTCATAAGCTGATCCTCCAAGGCAAGATTTAAAATCAGGATAAAACATGCTGGGTTCTTTCAGTTCCACTTGATGAACTTTCAAGTTTGTGCTTGTTTCACATGATGTTGTACATATTTAATGATGAGAGTGAGTGATACATAGATGAAAGTGAACAATCTGTGATTCCAGGAGCTGGGACTTCAGCATCCATCCCAAAGACACAGCAAAGGAATCTGATAGAGCCCATCACCAGTCCCACTCTTCTGCCAGAAGTCCACAGGAACTCACAGATTACAGGGCTTCTCCAGAAATTCACTCTGTGGGAAAACCATTAGCATTCAGCTGGTTAAGTAGACTTGCATACTTGGTTACAGGCTTTGTCAGGGAAAAAAAGTCCTTTCTCTTGTCTTTTTCAATTTGCAGGTAACTTTTAAAGAATAAGAATCCCAGAATCTGTTGCTAAAGAGTTCTAGAATCTGCCTGTTGAGCTTTAATAACTAGCAGCAATCTGAATAAAACTGAAAGAAAGTTCAGGAGCTATACAGAATAGGATATTCAGGCACTGCCTTCAGACTCAGATATTCACACCCATAAAGCAGAACTGCAAGAAAACCATGAATTATTTCAATTTACCTCTCCCATTTCCAAAGAGTCAGGTTTATACTCTGTCCTATATGCAGTCATTAACATGTAATAACATAAATAGCTATATTCCCTTATCAAATTGAGTTTTTCGCCTGCTTTTCATCTTGTGCAGGTTCAGCTGGCTGTGTGTACACAGTCACAGGTGTACATGCAGGGTCTGGTTTGGATTTGACACTTCCTCTTTCATCTCATCCATTGTGAGCGAGGCAGTGATGAGCGTTTTGTGTCTCTGAAGTCCATTTCCTTTAGCTGCTCCTTGCCATTTCCTAGCAGGATTTGTCTGTGTATGTGAAGGCACAGCTGGAGAGGGGTGATGTTTGTCCTTTTTTTTCCTACAGCTGCTCTGTGTGTGTGTGTGTTGAAGCTGTCGAGGAGGCTTCTTGCTCACAATGAGGAGTGGTAGAGGGCTGTGACCTTGGAGTCTTCTCAGGACACAAATCAGCTCCCTGTTTTTAATTTGGTACATCCTGGGGTTTTCAATGTATAATTATTTTCACTTTTTGCTTCTTGGAAAACAAATTAATGAGAAATAGGGAACTGAGAAGAAAAGCTGAGTATCTTGGGCTAATGAGAAGAGGCATGAAAAGTGCAGAGACAAGTCCATAGCTAGGGAAGGTGCTAGAGATTAAATGAACCAAAGTTAAACCTGGCTCAAAGTTTGCAGCAAAGGAGAAGCCATAGATGAGGAAAGGCCAATATCAGAGGCAAAGGTGGTGTTTATAAAGAGGCTGTGAAACCAAGGGCAGGTACTAATAGACTTCCTTCAATCTATATCACACCATCCCATCATTGAACAACAACATTAAAAGGCACTGAAAGCTGAATTTAAAATGTCTTTTTCTAGACTGATTTCACAAAAACTCACATCCCAGATATGACTGGCGGTCAATTTACCAACAGAATGAGGGCAAGGTCCTCTAAGAAGAGCACATCTTACCGTGTAAATGTCTAAAAGTGCTAAAATTTGCTAAAAGTGTGCTGTCAAAATGATACCTGTGTATTTCCTAAAATGAACTAAATGTAGCTTGAGGATTACACCTGTCTTAGCCAATTTCTATCATTAAACAATTTCCTGTCTCCACTTTTGTGCTTTATTTCCTGCTGATGTCTAAAGGATGCACACTGACAGCTGAAGAAAGCGACTGCTGTGAAACACTGGCACTGCCTGTGGGGCCATGATCCACAGCAAGACTGACTGGTGAGCCTGGGTGAGTTGTTTTCTTTTGTTTTGATCAATCGTTTAGCGTGAGAAAAATGTGGCTTTGGCAGATCTGGCACTATTCACTAATTGGGCTGAATGTACAGATTGACTGCAGCACAAGCTTATGGTTTGGGTGATCCAAGTTCAACTCTGCCATCTGCTTCAAGCCTCGTCTTCCTGCAGCCCTTGCTGAGCAGGCTCTGGGCTGAGCAGAGCTGGCAGGTGCAGAGTCTCTCTCAATGAAGCTGTTACACTTTGCCTACAAAGATTAAATATTTATTAGTGCTGATGGTCCTCTGTGTCCCAGCTCCCACCTGCGTGTCCCAATCACTGCACTGTAATGCTCCCTCTGGAGCAATTCATGTTCTACATAATGTGCAAAGTGAGACCACACCAAGGGGAGAAGCAGCTAGAGCCTTTCAGTGCTGTGCAACAGTTTGCAAGGACAAGACAGTCTCCTGGGGAAGGGATGCAGCTATGATTCTCCTTGTACAGAGGAAAGCAGGGCAGAATTGGGTTTTCCTTCACTCTGAATATGTGGCAAACCTGAGGCTCTGTGGAGTTCCCCTTTGGGTGTGGAAACTTCTCGTCTCTGAGCTGTGCAAAGAACCATGAAAAATGCCTGAGCCTGCAGGGGACATTTTAAATCCTTTGTACTAGCATCCTCACCTGGCAACTTTGGGGAAATTCAGTTAATCAGAAGAGCTGGAAACAAGTGGAGAGATGCTGGGGTAATGGGCTGCAACACACTGTAGAAGAATTAAAACTAAGACTAACTACATTCTCCTTTGGCTTTTATCAGTTCAGGTGAGATGCATTCAAGTATTCCTGAAGGCTAAAGACTGCCCCAATCAACAGCACAACTGCAGAACTGATTCTTTCCTTTAAAATTTCACAGGCCTTAGTAGGTAAATATAGTTCAGACACAAATATGTTTTTAGATGAAGAGTGTTCTTTCAAATCTTTTCTTCTTTCTTTTGAGAGTGCCAAGTAGCGCCAGTTTGGAAGTAATTTCTGAAATGTGGACATCTGTCTTCTAGGATCTGTACTGAAAACACCATCTTTTTTCATATGGCTTACCAAACAAGTCATTCATTAGTAACCAGTTTCAATTTTAATGACTTTGGGTCTGATTATTGGTTATAACTTGAACTTCATGCCATTGTCAGTGGAGTTTGCATGAGCATAAATCTGAGTGCAGAATTGAATCTGTCCCTCTTTCCGGTCAGAGTAATTATTTCCATGTGACATTTCATAGGTCTTCATTGATCTCCAGAGCACTTTTAATGTCTGAGAAAGAAAAAGTTGCAGAAGAACAATTATACCAAAAATTACTCTAAATGTAACAGTTAATCTCCTGCTTGAGATGTTAATTTATAGAAGGAAATGCTTTGGAATATACCCTGAATCTTGGAATTAAGTGACTGGCTCTTTTCTTGAGGTGCTTAAACAATCTTCTTAGCTGAGCAAGTATTTGTTCTACACCCAGATCTTTCAGCAGTAGTTGAAAGGTATTTCACATCAGTCCACATGTAAGAAAAAGTATTTCATCACTCTGAAGTAAGGTATAAACAACCTCAGGAAGTTTGGAATATGTTATTAAAACTGTTCTCTAGTATCCTTGTTACAGGGTGTTTTGGCATCTCATCCTCTAATGTAAACTTATTATGTAAGTCCCTTGTTGGCTCGACTCTGGTCTGTCCCATGATCTCTCATTAGAAAATGCCATTGTTTTCTAAGTCGGGTATGAAAAGAGAGACTGGTGTGTGCTGCTATTCATTTAATGATTCATCTGTGTTGCTTTCCTCCTCTTCTAAACCTGCTCTGTATCTGAATTTCAATCTACCTGTGTTCTTCTGAATTTCTCTTTCCCATGTCTTGGGCACACTGCACTCTAAGATGTCCAGCTTGGCTTTGGCCACTGAGCACAGTGTCAGGGATGTGCTGGCCCCAGGCCCTGCTGAGCCAGAGGAGAGGCCATGGCACCCAGTGCACACAAAAGCCAGCATTAACATGTAAAGGACACTGAGGAGGAGCCTTTTTGCTCCCCTGTTTTTGGACTTGAGCTGAGTTCCCCAGCAGATGGCCCTTTCTAAGGCCCCTACACCATCCCGTGGCAGGCATGCTGCCACAATCAGGCTTTGCAGAGAGAGGTGATGCAGTCCCTAAACCTCTGCAGAAACCAAGAGGTGTTTAAACCTCTTTAAAAAGGGAGGGAAATGGGAAATGGGGAAATGGGGAAATGGGAAATGGTGCACCCAGATATTTGTGTTTCCAGTTTCCAGTCAGTGCCTTTGCCTCTTACCTCACATTTGATGTATTAAACTAAAGGATACCACAGACAAATCCCATACCTAGAGGATTTTGAAGATCAACAAAAATATCACTCTTTGAAAAACCTTTGAGGCCCTGTAGCTGTGGATGCAACAAGTGCCATTCATTAGTGTTAAGGAGGTATAACTATATGTGGTCACAGGAAAATATGAAACATGAATATTAAATATTTACAGCACTGAACAAGGAAAAGCATCAGGTAGTTAATTTTCTTTGACAGCATCTCTTGAAATGAGTAGGTCAATGTATTCCTAGGATGACATCTGATACCTCATAGTCTCCATAAGACTTCCAGGCTATAATCATCTGTTTCTTTAAAAGACCCTTGACCCCATCCTTTTATCAGTCATGCTCCTCATGCTGAGTAAAACAAAGTTCATAAATCACACTGCAAATCAAGTAACAGCTGAGCTATGGGGACTGCTGAGGAGCATGACCACCACCACCACCAAAGAAAAGCCAGCTCGAGCTTCTGGTGAGGTGATCTGAGATGTCCAGAAGCCCCTAGAATCAGCATGAACTCAGCCTCCTTCAGAGCTTCCTGCACTATCAGACCATCAGGAATTGCTGGGGCCACAGGTGCCATGGCTCACAGGGCACCAGGGGTGGCTGCAGGAGGAAGAGGATGAAGACAGTGGCACAGCAAACCTTCAGAAATATTCCTGCAATTTCTAAGGCATTACTGAAATTTGACATGCTCATGCAGGAGTAACTGGAAGAAATACTTTGGTGGCAATAAGTCCAAAAAGAAACCGACTAAGTAGACATTGCCAGTGTTTGCAGATATTTTTCCAAAATTGCTTTGGAGGTGGAACCAACCCTGAATATTTCTTTCCTCTTTTTTATACATGTTTAAGACACTGTTTTGAAAAGGTTATTAAGTGGCTGCAAAGTGATCTATTGGGGACTTTATTAACAGAGCAGTGGGTGAGGGGTGAGCAGCAGGATCAGAGAAATGCAGACCCTGCAGCTCCAGGGGTGGTGCAGCTGGGGAGGAGAGTGGGTGGCTGCAGTGGCCAGGAGGGAGGGCAGCAGCCTGCATCACTGTGGGAAGTGGAGAAATCTCATGAGAATGAGCTTGCAGAGGGAGAGAATACACAGCAGCTGGTTACCTAGTCTAGTCTATCCTCGGGGCAAGTTGAAGCCCATCAGTAAAAGCTGCTATGGTTGTTATACGCTATAGTTATGATACATAACAATAGTTATGCACTATTGTCTCTCAGGAATTAATAATGTATTAATGATACCTTATCTATTAATAAATACTATAATTTAGGTAACACAGAATTCCTCTGCTCTTTCTCTGGCTCTACATTTTACTCCCTCTGAAAAAGGCAGGTCTGTATCTACTTATTTGCTTATCTGAATTGCTTTTGCTGCTTTTTCTACCACAGCTATAAATTTCCTAGGAAACCACCCTGCAAAGCCACCGTAGGAATTCAGAATTTCTTCAAGGTCACTCATATCAGAGGTGTTGTTCAAAGCTTTTAAAATAGCTAGCCTGGTGCTGAGTCAAACATATTTTTCTTGACTTGGTTTGTATTAAAGGCCTGAGCTACAAACCTTAGCCAGGCAAAACTTTATTTTAACCAGGGCTTTGGCTCCTGTTGTGTCTTGACTGCTTGCTTTAGTAGAAATCAACTTGCACGATACCCTGACCTACACGTATAGTTTGACACTAACATTCTTTGACCAAGGCATCCTTGCTCATCCTGTGCAGGCAGATATGGTTATCACAACAGATAAGGATGTAACAGTGAGGGAGGGCTTGACAAACCACTGGGACACAGCCATTTCCTGAACCTCAGGCACAGCTGGGTAAGGTCATTGTGAAGACCAGTCCATTCTTCTGGGTCAGCAGTCAGATCTTTGCAAAATATCCCCCCTCAACTCCAGCACCACTGTCCAGCTACCTTGCTTGATACTAATAAATCTTCTAAGGCCTCACATTTTTCTCACTAGAGCAGAAGTAGACTTACTAGCTTGAAATGTTATTTCAAGCTAGGAGAGCTTGAGAGCAGGAGAGTGAGGTGAGGCAGTAGTAACTGAGTAGAAAATGAAGGTGGCCTGCTCATGCTGCACAGATATTCCCAGGAGGTCCACTAGCTCCTGGAACTGCTCTGAGTGTGGGGCTGGGCTCTGCGACTGCATGGAAAGAGCAGAGTATCTGGCTTGACTCTCAGATTGGTGTTTACAAGGCAGGCAGAGGAAAAATGGATGTTTTACTTGAAATGTTATGGAAATTGTTCAGAAATAATGCCTGCAGAAGGCAGTTCTCAGAGTCTATTTCTGTTCATGAAAGGCGTGCACCAGAATCAAAAATTCTGCAAATCCATTTCCTTTTGTTTTATCACTGCTAAGTTCATGTACTAAAAGAGGAGTCTGAGCAATTTGACTCAGTTTCTAACAGGAATTATTAGGTTTAACTTTTTAAAAAATATATATACTCAAACGTATTGTTTTTTTTAAGATAAGCTGGGATTTTTCCCTCTATATAACAATAGTTAAATCTGATACTCAGTTGCTTGGCTAAGAGACTGATAGGATTAAAACCTAAAAATACAAAAGATAGAAACCAGATTGTGTTATCTAAAATATACATCCTCTTCTGTCGTGCTGGTAACTTAAGTTCACACAGTGTAAACAGAGAAGTAACAAGCTCTGGTATTGTCATTTGGGCTAGGGATTTTTTTTTAACATAAACTAGCTCCAGGCAGCTCAAAGAGCTCTCTGAGAGAGCAGGCACATAGGTTTCAATGTGTCTTCAGTCCACAAGTGTTTGATTGATATAGAACAGTACTCCTGTTCATATAAATATTTTAAGTTTGAAAAACCTTCTGGTTTTAATTCTGTTAGAAAAATCCAACAGTTTAAGGTAATTTCCCATGGCAGAACGATACTTTCTCACACACACCCACACACACACACACACACACACATCCATGTGCAGCTCTGTTTATTGTGTGTAGATCCCCACCAAGAATGATGGGTTTCATGTAACCACTCGGCCCTCGTTGTTTCTTACAAACCAACAGGTACCAGGGGTCTGATCCAAAGCCAGCTGATTTATCAGATTCCTCATTGACTTTGGAGAACGCTGTATTAGACTACTTGCTTTCTGGGTTTCACATGCTTCTAGGGATTCCAGTTGTTCTCCTCACCCCTTGTGTGAGCTGCATTCCCAGCATAGCGGTTACAGAGGTAACTGTCCTCACAATAAAAGGCTTGGAGACCTCATGGAATTTGCTAGTCTGGGTGTTCAATTGATATGGAAGCCTTTTTGCTGCATTCACAGCTTTCTGAAAATATAATACTACATTTTCATCTTGCTGTTATGAGAAAAAATGTTGCCAACTAGATAGATCCCTCATTAATGAGTATCTGAGAGAAGGGAAATGAGAACACTGCAGATTCTTGTCATCCTGGGGCATGGGCAAAAGCAGTGAGCAAGTAAACCTGAAAGAGAATGGTCAACAAAGAACAAATTGCAACTGACATTAAAAAACATTTCTGAGATGCTTTGCTTGGCAAGTTCAGGACTGGAAACCGTGTGTAAGAAGCCTCAAACAAGGAAAATAACAACTAAATGACAGAAAAATCAAGAGGCTGATTCCATAATCAATGAAGGCAAAAGACACAGCAAAGTCAAAGGCACAAGACAAAACCAGACTCCTGTGCTCTGGGATTTGCCTGTTCTCAAGTTTTTATTTTTTTTCTTCTAGCTTCTCAGTTTCTCTACTAGGACTTCTCCTTGCCTACAGTCTAACACTGAAAATACCATTCTCCTGGTTACCAGTGTGGATCATGGCACTGACGAGCTCAGTTATCACAGATGGGGAGGAGATGTCTGACATACTCCAGTTCCAACCTTGGAAGGACTTTGAATGCAACACTAATAAACCCAAGCACCAGCAGAAGTCAGAAGCAATCTTTCAGATGCTGCTCATGTGTAGCTGGATGTCTGCAGCAGCTGGTGGCAAGTGGGACTCACTGAGCTCAACGCTGTTCCCAGCACAGCAGGGAAAGGCTCAGAGATGCCTCCATCATGTGGTGCACATCCTCCAGATTCTGCCAAGTGTCTTGGGAGCCACAGTTTGGCTCCCAGTGAGGAGGGAGCTTCAAGGCTTTGCCACTTCACTAGCCTAGTTTCTCCATGTGTTGGTGTGGCTTTGTCCAGTTTTTTTCAGGGAATTAGAGATTGCATTGCAATGGCAGTATTTTTAATTTTAGGCAGGATTGTTAACTTTTTTTATGCACTGAGTATCTACCCATCTGGGAAGTAGGAACTTCCAAGCACAGGCAAAATATTGAGACCCATCTGCACTGGTTTCATTGTCAGAGTGACCTTTGTCCTTCATCTTACATAGAATATTTTGGAATAGTTACATGGAATAGTTTGGTTTGAAAGGAACCTTAAATCATCTCCCTGTTGTGGACAGGAACACCTTCCTCAAGAGCAGGTTGCTCAAAGCCCCATTCAGCTTGGCCTTGAACACTTACAGGGATAGGGCATCCACAGTTTCTCTGGGCAATTTATTCCAGTGTCTCACCACCCTCATTGTCAAATTTTCTTCCTTACATCCAATCAAAACTTACCCTTTTTGTTTAAAACTGTTGTCCCTTGTCCTATGACTACAGACTCTGGCAAAAGTTTTTCTCTGCCTCCTTATCTGCTTGTGCCCACACAAAGTCTGTGATGCATGGAGGAGCTAACAAATGTGTGTCAGCAGGGGAAGAGGTAACGCCACCTCCTTGTGAAAACTGGGGTGAAGCAAGGTCACTTGTAGTGTTTATTCAAAGCTGCCCAGACCAGGTCAGTTCTATATCCTTACATGTTGCTTCCTTAGAGCCCGGTAACCTGTAATTAGCAGCTTCCCTCAGTCCTGCACCCTTGTAAGAGACACCACTTTTCCAGGAGAAGTTATTTCAGAGTCAGGAATCCTGTGGAAGGAATAAAAGACTGCTTCTAGTAAGGTGTGAGCTCAAAAGCCTGCGCAGTGTATTGTCCTGTGCTTCTCAATACTTGGAACTGAATACAATTGCAAAGTTTAAAAAGGTAGGCTGTCTGATTCAACTTCACCTTTGTAACTACTTTTATTTTGTTTGCTGGCTTTTTTTTTTTTAATTCTGGCTTATACAGGTGGAGCCAATCTATGCATTAGCTTGTTCCTGTCTTCCTGTGGCTTAGCCATGTATTTTAAGACTGTTTTCCTTTACAGGAAATGGGAAGCTGTGGAATGCAAAGTATCATTTTAGTAAAAATAATACTGCCTAACAAACCCCAAATGATTTAGTGTATGTAAAAAAGCCAGATATACCAGAGAGACTCACTTGGAAAGTGTATTTGGTTTTTAACTCTTTTTCCAGACTGCACTTTTTAAAGCTAGTTGGATACATCTAGAGAGGCTGACTTAAGTAGGTGGTTTGTTATTCGTCACTTGTTTTTCAACCATTTCTCCAAGTGTACACAAAATACAAACATTCATTCTGCACCAGTGTCCCCAGCAACATTTCTGCCTCTAACACAGTCAATCTGAAGCCATTATCCTATACAATACAGAATTGTCACTGACAGCATGAAGTCCAAGGAAAGTAGGCAGCTAGTTATCCTTTGGGACAAGTTACTGGTTAAAAACAAATATGAATATATCAGAGATTCCTTATTCACTGGTTAAAAATATTTCTTCTTAAAATAATAGAACACTACTACTTTAAGTTTTGTACTGAGAACCTAACCAAAAAGGTGATAGTGAGTGTTTCTAATTAGACAGATTAGTGCTGGGGTTGTCAGTGGCCTGCAGTACATGGCTATGATCTGCAAGTGCAGAGCCTCATAGGGACAAACTTGCTTTCAATAATTTCAATAATTTCACCTCCTCAGTGATCTGGGTGCCATTCCTTTCCCCTCTGTCTCCCCACACATGCACAGGGGAATCAGATCAGCTAATCAAGTAGTAAATGAGCCAATTTGTGAATATTTTCCTTGGGCAGAGGTGAAAACTGGGATGGTCCCTTCAGTTTGACATTGGGGTGGGGCATGGGAATAGCCCCAGAATCCTTTGCATTGCAGGTGTTGAAGGTTCATGATTAGGATTGCAGCTTGCCATTTGCAGCTTTCACACTCCAGGCAGCAGAGCTGAGGTGCTGGTAGCTTGGCAGAGCTGGTGGGTGTTGGAAGGGGTCTGTGGCTTAGCTGCCCACCAGCCAAGATGCTGTGCCCAGCAAATTCTTATGTGCCAGAATGTCTTCAAGAAAAACAGGGAATCTATTTGCAAGCTATTAATTTATTTAAGCTGGAATTTATTGCACACACTAAATTTAGTTGCACAGAATAATTCATCCTCACCAGTGAACAGTTAGTTTTGTTTGTGGACAGACTGCAGGAATAAACACATATTTTCGGCGTCTGTAACTCAGTTTTGACCATGCAGAGTATTTGAAGAAAATAAATAAAGTGTGCTTTAGCTTGCGTGTTGCAGGGGCTTCCCTTGGCAGATCTAATTACTTTCAAATGCAGTGATAGGGTGGCATTGTTCTGGCAGAAATTCTCCACATCAATGTTATCAGAACAACTTTCAGCTGGCACACATGGACAAGAAAGTCAGCCCAGGTTCTATGGAATTGGGACCATCCTGAAGAGCCCTAAGGCTCTGTTTTGCTTGCCAGGGAAATGAGAGAGGATGTGCATGGTGCCACAGCAGAAAACAAATTAAAAAGAAGCTGTGAATCCACTGACAAGCAAGGTAACCATACCAAGCATATCTCTGCCATGCAGCTGTGTCAATTTGGTTAAAATATTTATATTTTATACATGTCAAAAATACAAAACATGTTACTGTGTCTTTCTTAGAAAAAGATAGTAAGTTTACTAGTGTAAGTAAGAGAGACCAACCCTTATTTTATCAAAAATTTTGCTACAGGTATTTTTCTTCTTTTATATGACTGCTTGTAATAAAACATCAGTGGGAAAACATAGGCCATTGCTATAGCAGGTTATTCTTCATGCTGGCCACAGCATCAGGCAAGTACAGCTTCCTGAGACACCATTTGGAATGATGAGTTTGCTTCTCCTGGACATCATCCTTTTGTTTTGAAAGAGGGGAGAAGAAAACAACATTCACCTGCTTTTGTCTCATGGATGCCTCATACCTATTCATTTTATTTAGTTGTTTTTCATATTCCAAAGTAAACACGTTCTTCCTCACAATGTTTGGTGTTTGCCATGTGCTGAAAAAGAGATTACTGCTGTCTGGTACCTTCTCTTTTGTTGAAAAGGAGTCTAAACCAGCAAGGTCTTCCACCTGTGAGTAATGCTTACTCAAATAAATGGGACACTGCATAGAAATTACTAATTTGAGCAAAGATTGAAAAGTCAGTTTTGCTCTTATGAAAACACTCCTGAACATGAACAGAAAAAGGCAGAAATACAAGCTGAGAGAAGGAAAAGAAGCAACAGCAACAAAAAAACCCCAAAAAACTGAAGGCCAGATCTTCAAGCCCTAGAATATACCTCCTGCACAGTATTTGCAGGTAAAGAAGTTGCAAAAATGTTGTGTCCACAATTAAGCCTTTGGGAGTTAATTCCATTTAGGTCCTTCAGTGCTTGATATGTGGGTACCACCAGATGATTGATGGTTACTTATATTAATCACACCTGGTCATAAATACTGGCTGTGAAAATTATACCTCAGTGCTTAAAATCCCAAAAGTAAATCAGATGCTAACATCAGGGCAGTCCAAATAACATGTCTACTTTATTTCAAAGAATTACGAGTGACAAAAACCTCATCAGTGTTTCTTGCTTGTAGTGGACTTGGGTCAAATCATCACCAAGAAGAGTAAACACTGTAAATGGAAGCATCCAAATGTGAGCTGGAGTTTTAAAATGGTATTTGCTGCCAAAAACATTACATAAAGCCTGACACTTCCCCTGTGATGTGGTTAAAACTCACACCAAGGTCACTGAGGGAAGGATCAGATCCAAAAAATGTGGCCACAGGTAGTGATAGCAATTTGAATGTTGTAAAGAGTGAGTTCTCAGATCTCGGGATGCTGTCCAAATCCTCAAAGTGCCACTCGCTCCCAGCTGGGAGCATTGCCCTTGTTTGGGAGGGCTGGCTCTGATTATCAGGGATGCTTTTGCTCATCTGCTGGGCTAGCCCTGTTTTTATGAGACTGCCTGTGCAATACTAATTTGAATTACTGGCCTTTTCATTTTACTCACAAACAAAATGAGAAAAACAAGAACCACAGAAGTAGATATAGGCTTTCCAGCAGACTATTCAGATTTGATTCACATTGCTTTGCAATATCTTTCTAATTATTAAATGCAAAATCTTTGTTTAAGAAAAAGTGAGAAAAACAAAAATTTGCTTTTGCCCTTTTGTTCCTCAGCTATTAGGCCATGGTGCTATTTCGGTCGTCCAGTGTGTTGCAAATAGGTGAAGATAAGGCCATTTCCAGAGCAAATCTGGGTTCCTCACACCCTGTCACCTCATGGTGAGATTGGTGAAAGTTTTTTTACTAAGTTGCTGTAGGTCCAGCAGTTGAAATGCTGCATTAAAATGAATTTCGGAGTTGCACTGCTGGGCCCAGCTCCCTCTGGAACACAGATCTGGGAATGCTTTTTGTTAGCTAGAAAAATCCTTTAATAGACTTTTTATTCAGTGTAGGTCAGTCTAGCTTTGATACCCTAACTTTCACTGTACTTTTTTCATGACCAAATATATTTCTTTAGTAATAATGTCACACTTGGAATTGGTCTTATCTATTCTTACTCTTGAAGGAGCAACTTTGCTGCTTTATTTGTGCAGTTAAGTTGTAATAATGTAATACTAAGATTATACTGCAAAGGTATAGGATTTTTCCTTCTCTGTGTTCAGTTTCAGTTCTTGAAGTCTCTATATCTAATATGTATGTACGAAAAGTGCTGCTATGGAAGATTCAATTTGTTGAGAAGCACAGCCATTGATTTGTGACTCTTCTGCTGTAGTCTCATCTGTGGCATTAATGCTAATCAAATCATTTTCTTTGTGAAACAATAGCTTTTATATACGTGTACAGCATTTTTGTTACAACTCCAGGTCGCAAAAGGTATAGATTTACCTTAAAAATTCAACTTCTAGGCTTCTTAGATTTGTTTTTGTTTTTAACTTTAATTTTCATTTTTATTTTTTAGTAATGAAGAGTTTAGCCTCAAACAAATATTTTTTCAGACCATTCTTGTTAGGCCTGAATAGTATTTAAGTTGCTTAAGTGTTAAGTATTAGAAAAATTCAGTTCATGAGAACCCTTTTACCAGTGCTGGTAGCTTTGGTCCAGGTCTCCATTATTGCAATACTCTAAGGAAAGAAGTCAATAAATGAGCTTGTGTATGTGCTGAGTGTTGCTCAAAAGAGACTTGTTTCTCTGTCTTGGTGGAAGTCTAAAATTTTGAAGCCTTTGTTTTCAGAAAATATCCATTGCACTATTTAATGATTGCCAGCCTCTGAATCGCTTTCCTTTAGGCTGACTCCAAAGTTTCCATGACACTGGATTACGGAACCATAAGAAGCATGCCTTACAGATTCAATTACAGCCTGAGAGAAGAAAGGTGAATAAGATGGAAACTTGCAGACAGACTGAAAGGCTTATCTCTAAAGAGAATCCAGAATAATACACTTAGGAAAGGAGGGGGTTTACCTTAAATACTGTGAAAAATTGGAACAGCAGTTTCCTGAAAATAAAATGAGGCTGATATGTATTCTCTTGTGTGTGTCATTCTTGTAAAGTGTATCTTTTTCGCAAGCTGCAAGGAGTTGAGATGATAATTTGCGTGTCAAGCAAACTGTCTTAATTTCCTTGTTCTTGCTTTTCTCCTAGGATGACACTGCCTGGTATGTGTTCCAACAAGCATGTTTGTCAACGAAGAAATCACAGCAAATGCACAAGTTAATGACAGTGTTAGCTGCTAGTCTGGCATCCCTCTCTGACTTCATTGTCAAATCTTTTGGTAAAGATAGCCAGCAACACACTCAGGTACACACAGACTGACTCAGGGAATCTGTACAATACATTATAGTCCAATATTTCTCCTCACAGTCAAATTAACTTAGAATTTAAAGTGTTTTAGCAGTTATGATGGGGCTCTGTACCTGCATACACTCCTGGTCTGAAATGCATAAAAAGCCCAGTCATACAGCTCTAATTCAAATTAACTTTATCCTTTGTAGCATTAGCATTAATTCTGTGAAACTAAATGCACTGTAATTACAATAAATCTGTTGGGTTTTCTAGTCCATTAAAAACACAAATGAGAAAAAAAGTTCCTCCCTTTTTCCCCTCCCCAGAAGGCAGCGGTTTTGAACTGGGAGACAAACAGATATTTCAGGAAGTCCAGGTGTTAATGTGAATGACTTTATCATTTCTGCTTCAAAGCATCCTATTGTGGCAAGCATAAAAATATGAATGCAGACATTTAAAATCAATAATTCCACATTGATAAGGAAATACCTTTGTCAAGTGTGGTGTTAATTACTGGCACAATGATATTACTAAAATGACAAAAAACCTTAGGGGGCAAAAATGAAAAAGAAAAAGAAAAAGAAATTCAAAAGAAAAGGGAAAGAGTTATAAGGCAAAACCATGCTACCGTCTCAGAAAGAGATTGTAAGCTAGGTAATATCTTCTCATTTCAGGGTTCACTGGAGTTAATAATCTTGAATGTTCTGCTCATTCCTGAATCTTCATGGTCAAGTAGCAAATGTCTAGCCAAAGCCCTTTGATGTGAAGCAATATTAGAATGCATTCTATGTAATAATAATAATAATAATAATAATAATAATAATAATAATACCACCTCTCACTTATGGCCAGGAAGTCTTGGTCATGTTTTCACACTGGACACTGCAATAAGAGCCTTTGTCCACACTGGCTGCACTCTTTCAGCACAAAGCTTCTGGCTTGTCAGAAGATGGTTTTTACAGATCAGCTTTTGTGTTAACTAAAACAAATGAAACATTTGTGAATTTTGAGTGCTTTTCCTGACAATGTCAGTCTTCTGATATACCTCTTTGTTAACGTCGCTCAGATTTAAAAGAGTAGCAAGGGTGAGTGTACACTCTTGGAATACAGGAGGCACTTTGTGTTTACTTCCACTCAGCCTAGAAGTGTATTGCAGCAGGCTTATTTAAGACAAAAAGTTGGGTGTTTTTTTTTGTTGTTGTTTGTTTGTTTTTTGGTTGGTTGTTTTTTTTGGGTTTTTTTTTTTTTTTTTTTTTCAGATCCAGAGCATTGGAATTTATGGCAAACAGTCCTGCTTTTGGGTTACTGGCCTGCTTCTCTGCCTCTCATCCAATTGCATGTACTCTTTCCACAGCAGGTTCTGCTTAACCTGGTATAGTCAACAGTGATCCAAAAAGAGCTGGTGGTGCCCACATCTCTGCAGCAGGGTAACCCTTTGCTCAACCAGAAACCTCCCTCTTGTGTCCCTGGGCAGGAAACACACCAGGTCCTTGAGAGCCTGGGGAGCCAGATCCTTCAAAGGGTGGGAGGCCAGGACCTTGCCCAGCTTAGCAGAAAGCAGTGTTTTTACACCAGAAAACACCTCTTTGCAGGGTTACACCACAGGACATAATCTACCATAAAATTGTGCACAGTAACAGCTCTGGTGGTTCATGCAGCATTCACCTCCCGGCAAAGCTTTCCCTTTGTGAGCAGAAGCCAAAGGATTTCAGATGTTGTGTCATCTTGCACGTGGCAAAAACACTCAATGTAAGCATTGGTGCTCCTGCACAGGGTCTAACCTCAGTAGGCATCCACTAGAACACACCACATCCTGGATAGTAGTCAATGCCACTGAAAATATAGGTGTATCTTGAGTGGTTTTTGAGGCAAAGCTTGAAAAGACCAGACTTATAGAGGAAAATAGCAAAGACTGGCCTTCATGTATAGATGGTCTACACATATAGTTTCAAATCATTCCTGCACTGGTAAATCTTACTCCTGCTTCCACGAAAACCACCCAGCTTAACTAAGCATCCAGGTCTACAGACGGTGCTTCTCAAAAATGAAAGGCATTAAAGGAACTCATTAGAGATGAAAAAGATATATATATATAGTATTGAATGCTAAGCAAACAAACTATGTTTTTTATTTACTTAAAATAGGAAGATCCTATGTTCCTGAGAGTGATAATATTTTACCACACACACTTCAGGTAAAATTGAAATACTCTAATTGGAAGTCTCTGAGGACATTATTATTGAAAATTCACCTTCCAAGAGAGTATCAGTGTCTTTTCATGGTGTCAGAATGCAATTTTGTAATTTTATAATCCCAACAGTTACCTGTTAACAAAAACCTGTCCTGCAGACAGTCACCACCAAAATCTTAATATTCTATACATCTGTGTTAGGGAAGAGGTACCTCAGCAATTACAGTCACTTGCAGATGTGTGTTTTATAGTGTGTTGCAAAGATTTTTTTTCCTGAACATCCTTTTTCTCTGCAGCATGTGTCAACTGCACCGAATGAATTTGTCAGTGTTTTACTGGGCTAAGCCATTGATGGCAAAGGCTCTTCCTCTGTCTCCACTGATGCTTGTGCATTGAGCATTGTTGCTGCATTTCTATCGTTCACAGATGGATTGCTAGGAAATGTGTGAAACTGCCTTGGGCACCAAGAAAGCAGGGGCATCAAGCCAGGACGTTAAAAGACTATTTCCAACAACTGCAGCTGCAGTGTGCCTTACTCCACACTGAGCTACACTCTCCTACCCTGGCTGGTTGGCTTCCTCTTTATGTAAAAAGAGGGCATGTTTCAAGTGCAAGCAAGTTGGGGAATTACAGTTAAAACGAAAAGAAAATATCCTTTAAAGCACGTGCATATTCTCTATTTGGTGGTCTAAATCTACACATTCCCACACATGAGATGAGTTATGAAAGTGCTTAGACCTGAGCATCTTTGAGCAGATCCTTCCCTGTTTGTGCAAAAGTGCAGAGAATGTAAAGAACAGTACATAAACACAAAAAATTAAACAGTGATGTGATTTAAATATTTTATTTTAAAGCCTATTTTTTTGCTTTTTATTTCTCATCATTTGATGAGAGTGATGGTCCCCAAAACAATTTGAGAGGAGAAATTGGGAGCAGGAGGGAAGATGAGCCAGCTTAGCATCAAGCTGTAAGGAAAACATAGGAATTATAGTGCCATCTCAGTGCCCAGCAGACCTGAGGCATATCACAAGCAGAAGAAAGCAGCTCAAATTCGCCTGTAAATTAGAAGTGTGGGAGGCTGCAAAATCAGCTAGTAACAGGTTCTAAGAGGTGTACCTGTCCCTGGAGAAAAACAGAACTCAGGGACAAAAGAAATCTTGCAAAATTTTGGCTAAATGACAAAATTGCAGATACTACTCAAGCTTTTAAGAAGTGTCTAAGGAAAAAAAAAAAAAAAGAGAAAAAAAGGATGCATTTGATACCAATGAAAAGGACATAAATGTAATCTACATCATACAGTATAAATTATACTGTAGCATGTCCAGGGCATCATTTGTCTGTCTTACAATATCATCATAAGTATATTATCTGCATATTGCAGTTCATTTCATCATTCTGCATCTGGAATGCAAAAAACCCAAGGATACCAAACTGAAAACAGATGGCATTCCTCCACCTATATTAATATTTCCATTTCTAGACACTTAATCTCAAAGAAACACCAGAATGGAAGTGATATAGGAAAGTGAAAAAAATGAGAAGAGTACAGGGAAAACTTCTGTGGTGAGAGAGCTAGACTGTAGAGGAAAGGGAAAAAATGGACAATAAACTGGTAAATCCTGTTTCATATTACAAGGTCAAGAGAGGGAGCCAATGGAACTGGAAATCAGTAATCAGAGAGCTAATTAAATCACCATGCTTTGTCTTTACACAATGCATAATTAATCTATGTCACAGATGTTCTAGAGTCAAGAGAGATTAGAAGATTGTATACATAATATGAACATCTGCAGCCATGTGATATAGGATGGAAGCCCTCGTGTTGTAGAGTATCACCCAGGTACTTACTGATGGAGTTTTGGATCAAACTTCTCTTACTAACAGGCTATTTTCTGGCTCCTCTGCACTGGGCTTGCATTATATTTAAAGCAACTGGCAAGAGACCTGTCACACTGAGTTCCTGATGTGTTAAACTATTTGGCCTTTTCTAACCTGTGTCAGTGTCCTTTATTCCACTTTGAATTAAAGACAAATATGTATATATATATATATAAATCTCACATAATAAATGTCTCTCCTGAAAGAAAAATAAATATTACTTATTTCTTATTCACGTGGCATAAAGCAAAGATTGCATCTTAGACATTTTGATTAAAAAAAAATATTAGTTCTGCATATATTATATAGAATTAATCATATGGACACAGATCTCTTCCATCAGAAGGCTGGCTGCCTTCAAGCAGCTTTTCCCTTTGAAAGCCCTGAACTCTGGATGTGACAAAGTCATTAGTATTTTAAAAGAATTACAATGAATGCTAAAAAGAGACCCCCACTTCCCACATACAAACTTTCTGGCAATAAAGAGTCTTTTCACACTGTATAATCCTATTTACTGTTCTTAATTGGAGAACTGTGTTTGTCAAGAAGTACAGAAGTCTTCAGTTATTTGGAAGCGAGTCTAGCTCATCAGCTCCTAAGGGAAGAAAAGAACTATTTATTTTAACTGTTAAGCCTAAATGCAAACCACACAATAAATTTGTCTATCCAAACACTGACCTATTTCATGTAATGTCAGGATGAGGCTGGCCTTGCTCTATAGGGCTATTGTGGCACATAAAAAAAAAAGCAAATGCTATTACTGAGCCCTGGGACCAGCTTCTAGAAGGTGGCGGTGTGAATGACTGCCAACCCCACTGCCTCCATCAGCTCCCCCAGACTGCCTGCCAGCCGGGAGGCTGGAAATGAACCTCAATTCCCCAGCTCCATCTAGTGTTTGGGAAACAGATTACTCCCCAAAACCCACCCTGCCCTGTAAGTGTCACCGCGTTTCTATTTCCTCGAAGAGTAGGCGTTCTGCAGAGAGGGCAGGGAACGGCAGTTCTAGGATGGATATGGGTGCTCACATATGGATGAGCATGGCCAGAACCACTGCATTTCTGTGCCAAGGAACTTATTCTATAGCAGTGGGTCTTGCTCGATCTGTGAACTGCAGGATATTGGTAAATACTTCCAAGATGAGCAGGCAAAGGAACAAACTCTACTGGGAATGCATGGCTTGTTAAGAGACCTGAATTTCCCCTTGAAGATTTACCAGGATCAGCAACAGAAACCCACTGTTCCACATCCAAAAGTGGTGACCAGGAGGACATGGTTTTGAAGCTCCTCAGGAATCCACCAAGGTATGGCATTCAAAATGAAAATGCCTCTGGATTTCTAGACAGAAGCAAAAGCATCCAAGCCAATCTTATCTCCCTTTAATTGCTCTAACAAAGACAAGCCTGTAGAAAGCAGAACCCAAAGAAATTGCAAGAGAAAGGGTTGTTTTTGGGGCCTTCCAAAGATCTCCTTTCTGAAACTGCTATCAGTTGCCCTCTGCTCACTTTCTCTGTCTCACAGGTGACTTCTCTTTTGCAGCCACTAACAGAGCTCCTAGAAAACATGCAACAGCTCAGCTGCCAGTCACATTTCTCAAGTCTGACATGTTTCAACTATATTTCCTTAAGAAGGAAATAAATTTACAGCTCTGGATATAGGAAACCATGGCACTTTGCTTCCAGTACTTCAGTCTGAGCATTTTGAATAGTGCTGAGACAGAGCAGTTTAAATAAACAACATGACAGTGTTTTCAAGAATGAACCTACTGGAAGGACTTTCCAGGAAATACTTGTAAAATTTCATTAAAGATCTCCATTTAAAGCCAGCTGGTTTTCTTTCTGGTCAGCTCAGAATCAAAGTTTCTTGCTTTTCTCTCTCCTTAATAATTTCATGTAGTTTGATTGGCAATGCACTCCAGCCAAATTTCCTGGATGATTTACAGTTTGGTCCAGCAGAATGGGGACTATTCCTGCTCAGGCTCTGCAGATCAGAAAGCTATCAAGCTGCTTCTTCTGGACAGGCTGAATTATATACTTCAATCAAACCATGTCCTCATACTGCAATGGAGTTGCATCACTGAATGTGGAGAAGGCTCTTTTCCTGAGTTGTAGCAATAGGTGTAACTCCACAACAGCAGTCGTGTACTTTCTGCTTCAGGGTATCTGATTTGCATAATAACTAGATAGATGGTTATTGTGGAAAAACATGGGCCATATGCAAATTCTTATGCTGTGGGAGGATGGCAGCCTTGGGAACCAGTTACAGAGAAGAGATTTGAGTAACTCCTTCACATCTGTTTTTGTAGGGGTATGTTGCCTGTAAGTTATTTTAAGGTGATGCAGCTACAGGTCACCAATTTTCCAGCCTTTTACTGCCTTCACAGGCTGCCTTGCTGGCCCTAGTCCCCCTACTGTTTAGGGAATACCAAGGAATCTCAGATTGCTCCCTGGGGCACAGTTGGCTCATGCACTAGGTGAACCTGGGTGTCTCCTTGCCCCTGGAAGAGCATCTCAGCTGCAATTCCCAAACCCAAGCAGTGCCAATTGCCTCAGCCCCACCTCCAGGTTTCCACACAATACTGCAGGATTATTAATGCACAAGCTTTTTGCCACAGCAACGTGTTGCTCAGCTCTCCTGCAGCATGACTGGATCGGCAGCACCTCCTTCTCTATAGTCTCCTTTAATCAGCCTGAGCTAATCCCATCCATGCCTAAATAAATGAAAGGTAGTATAAGCTTCTTAGATTTACTTAATGGCCCATACCTCCTCCTCCGAGCTTCCTTCAAACTCTCTGAGTTAAAATATAATTCTCTTCACAGTAATCCATAAAACAAAGCCCATTTGTAGTTCTTTAGCAGTCCATTTTGCAGATTTCAAGAGTGAACGTTTTGCCTCTGAAGAGTGACAATCAAAAGGGAACACACTTTAAAAACATTATTTTGCACTCCTTTTCTACTTCTCTCTAGGACTAAAGCAGCAGACAATATATGGTCTGATTAGAAAGTAGCATGGGACATTTTGTACAGAATTTTTTGGGGCAGAGAATGCAGAACAAATTGCAGATATTGGTAACTGGACTTGGATTTAGCTTTAAACTGACCTGCAATGAGCTTAAGTAATGCAGAACTGAAGGACAGTCAGCATTGCTAAGACTTTCTACTATTATATCTTTCTGCAGACATTAGCATCTGTATATTGCTTTATCTAGTGAGCTACTGTAGATATCATGAGACCTATTGACTCATGATTATTAGTAAAGTCATAAACCCACAGTTACATTTATCTACAGTAAAACATTTTGCCATCTATGCTATCAAAATAGAGCAGAAGTCAAAAGAAAATATGTAATTCTTTATCAGGATTTAAAAAGTTTTGGAGTAATTAGAGCTCAGTGAAATCCACATTGGAAAACAGCTCAAACATCCTTAGGATTTTGGGATTTAACTTGCTTACACAGAAGACATCAGTGCATCATTTTAACATGGCATCTGATAATTTTTGAGGACAAGTTTCTGCAAATTTGTAAATCATAACGAAAAACTAAATGAAGGAATAAATCTGAACCTCTGATGAGAATGTACCCAGAAGTTCATCTTTCACTGTTCCCACACTGCAATTTTCTCATTTCTCCACTTCTTGGGAAGACAAGTGGGTTTTTTGGTATTTTGCTCAGAACAGACAGGAAGTATCAGAATTCTAGATTAAAAAAAAAAACCAAAAAAACAAAACAGTCTGAATATAAGAGATTTCATGACAGATTTGTCAAGCTCAAAGTTTCAGATCATTGTGGCTAACCTTAAGATAAGTATTTCAGCTTGTCTTAAAAGTTCCCTACCTGTACCCTTTAAAATTCAATGAAGCATTTTTGTGTTCTGGATTGGATTCTAGACTGGAGAATAACAACTGGAAAAAATCTCTTTGTTGTATAAATAATCATGAAGGGGACATTTGTTGCTATTATACAAATATTTCCTAAGATCTCTGCTTTTTCATAGAAGAATGTTGAAATAATTAAATTAGCTTAAAATTAAATGTTTTAACAGAGCATAATATTCTCCTGTTAATGAGAAAAGTAAGATCATACATTTGTGGCTGCTCAGCTGGCCCTCCCACCTGTCCCTGAAAGCCCCCAAGGCAGAGGCACAGTATTACTGTTGAAGCAGGGGCAACCACCCCAACCCCAGACTACCCAACGCCCTAAGCACAGATCTCAAAGTACAGCAGCTTTTGCAACATTTAAAAGAAAACTGAAGTGTTTCTAGACACCCTGAGGGGCTTAGTCACACTCCCAGAACCCTTCAGGGAAATCCTTCCAATTCTGGCATATGGCACCATTTCCCAGGATATTTCTTTAAAGAGAGAGGAGGGGAGTGTTCTGCTCTTCTTTTCTCCTTGGCAAGATTGGTCATAGCTAGAGATGAGGAAAAGCATCTCCAAACCATGGGAAATAGCATTACAGTAACATCTGGAGAGTATGCCTATAAAGGAAAGAGCTATGGAAATCATGCAAGAAGTAGGGACAACCACTGAATAACATCTAACTTCTGACACTTAGAAACCCTGGCTGCAGGTCTGATTACTGACATCCCCTGGGTGGGTACCAGAAGCACCTGATGGGGTGAAGTTTTCTGCCATGCCAGTGAGAAGGATCAGCACTGATGCCCAAAAAGCAGGAAGAGAGGTTACCACATTCCCAGACCTTGTGGTGTTGTACCCTTCTTCTCCCAGCATGCTGTTCCCCTGGCTACTCTAGGAAACTATTGAAGCAGCATGTGGTGTGGAAGTCACCAATGAGTGCTGAGCTGGCATCATGCAGTAGCAAAAGCACTGCAGTTTTAGCTACCACCACTCCTAAGCTCTCTTAGAACAAAACCCTTCAGTGGAAATTGTGGGTGGTCTCTGAGTTTTCACATTGCCAGCAAGTCTAGGAGATACTTGGCACAGTCCAGACTTTCCAATGTAAGACTGATTTCCATTAGCCTGGCTGAATTTCACTGGCCATGAGAGGATGTTTTTCTGTACACAATAATTCCAACCTTTGCAGGGCTCCTGTAATTTCTGCTCTTATGCAGATGGCAAAGGGTCAAAGGGGCAAAGGGTCCTGTGCACTTGAGGATCAACAGAAGCTTTCCATTGCAGTGTTGTATCATGCTCATTTTGTCCGGTTCTTCATACCCACACTGAGATGCCGAATGAAATACTTGAGAACATTCAGAGCAGCAGCAGAATATGACTTTGAGAAGCTACAAGGAAATTGGAGGAATCTGGTCCATGACTAATGTGCTGATTATAATATCTTCCTGCTAAATTTTGCATAATACATGGGAGAGAACTACAGAAAAGGAAGTCAATGGACTTGGATCACTTTGCATGCAAAAATCTCAGTGATCTGCTGCTGCTGAACTTACACAGAATTGGTCAAGATGAGGGAGTTGTAGTGCTAAGCTGGGCTGGTTCTCTGCATGTGTTTTCAGATAAGTGCTGAGGAACTGGAAATAGATGAGTGAAATTAAGGTTATATTTGGTTTAACTGTAATTATATGTTAGTGGCTTGATCTGTACTTTACAAATGTGCCTTTATGAATTTTTTTCTCATGATTAGCAATTTCTGTTTGAAAGGGTGAGGAAGTGCTTGGAAGAGTGAATTGCTGCTCACCGCTGCTGCCAAGTCTCATGTTTTAATTTCAATTTTCATGATTTTGATGCATTTCTTAAAACTTAACATTCTTGGAATAAAGATTCTACAACATTTCCAGCTTTTTTAAAATGTAAAACTTGAAGAGATTTTACCTAGGAGATCAGATCTAAAAGGCAAATAGAAAGAATCCAAAATGTGTTACTTTAAGCATGCTTCATGATGTCAGGTTAATCTGGTGGGACCTGGGAGGCCTGATTCCTGAGGGTTTAGGGAAATTCTATGCTTTATTTCTATGAAAAATAATATGTCAATGATACAATTATATTTTTTCAAAATCAATTGCAATAGCCAAATGAAGAGAAACATTTGCAATAACATGTACAATGGAAATGTTGTTTATTCCACATTTTCATACAGTCCATTTCAGTTCTCAATCTTCCTCCTCTTTAACATGGCAACTATCAGAAGAAAAGGACATGAGATTTTCAGAGAGCAGCAGCTCAAGAGGTACAGTTCTGTACTTGAGCAGGTGATGTAAGACCTGTTGGGGAGAGAAGTTTTATTTTCCAGTTAAAATACCTTTGGTATTCTGGAATTTTTGATTCAGGAAGCCTTTCTTAGCTGGTTCCCTCTATTCCATCTCAAGCTCTGTGCGCTTGCAAAAGTGGCTTATTCAGAGAAATACCTTTGATCTGAGCTCAGGTTCATCCTGTCAATGCATAGACAGAAATTAGGCTTTTATATTTTCCTGGGATTTGAGATTTCTATTCTCCTCCTGCCACAGATCCAATTTGCCTACTCCAACCAAGTCTATTTGTCAGTGATTATTACAACGCATCAGCCGTTACCATGTAACTGAGGAAATTAATGCAGATTAAAGAGTATATTGCCATAGGAATATTCCATTCAGTCCTAGAAAGACTAAAAGAGTGTACTTGAAACAGCATCTTCAGGCCAGTCCCAGTTTCTTGCAGCTTTCTTTCCCATTTCATTAAGGCTCGAAGCTCATTTAGTGTGGAATATGCAAGAGTGCTGGAGAGGTTTGCAAAAACAAGATGAAAGGAATGAATTAAAAGGAAGAAACAAGACGAGGGAGACTGCTCTTATCTGGGCTGATTCTGTGAACGCAGCATGGTGTGTTATAAGAGTCAAATGACTGTAAGTGTTGCAATTTCTGCATGGTGTGTCAGATCGAGGTCAAATCCTCTCTTTCTAACAGATAGTTTACTCTTGATCAGCATTGAGTCTTCATGCAAACAAGCTCAGATATTTTTCCTAATCATAAAGGTCAAACACAGATTCTGTAAGCTTTGCTTCCCTTTGTCCTTAGTATAAAAAGAGGCTCTTCTCCCCTGCCACATCTGTTTCAGTGATCTTTTCCTCTAACTTCACAATATTTTTTTCCATAGCAATACTGTACTAGCCCTCAGCTGCATGCAGTACAAACATATGATCTAACAGGATTCTTGTTCCCAAGAGCTTACAGTGTAGGTAAAGCAGAATTATGATACAAGAAATACACTTTGAGAGCAGTTATAAAAAAAGCAAAATTCAAGTCCTCCTTCAGTGAGGTATGACTGAAGTAAAAAGACCACTATGTGGACAGATTTGGCCCCTGAAATACATCTGTCCCTTTTTTGCTGTCTCTCTTCTCAGAAGGGAGGTCACTCTCTTCTGAGAGCTCTATTTTGTTATGTGGCTGGGCATGTCCTGGAGGCTACAGCTCTAAAACTTTTCCTATGAAACCTTTCTGATCTTTGAAATGTAGGACCTGAAAAAAACGGAGATACGGGTGCAATATGGAAATTATGGTGAAATACTGTAAATGTTTGGATTAGGACATGTAAGGTTCAAGATCACACAAGAAGAAAGATTATTCTACCTGAATTTGGTGCAATGGTTTCTGCCCTGTTTACAGCGAGTTGCCAAATCGTGGCTCTTATCTGGAAAAAAAAGTCCTCATGTCTATTGTTATTTAAAGATCTGTGTCATGAAAGCAGTAGAGAGATTAACACAAACAGATTTTAAGATCATTAGCTTTTCACCTCCTTTTGAACTGCTCTGTTAAGTTATGATGTTCTGCATTTTCCTTTCTTTAAAGTTTTTTTTCAGCTGCCTTTTCTGTTCTGTGAAAGACCCACAAAGAGCAACTGGGGAAAACACACTAGATAAGGGATATACAAATAACACTATCTGATGCACAGACATAAAAAATTATCTTTTGTATCATTTCTCAGAATAACCTAAGCTTCATGCAGCAGAATGAGGTTTCTTAGAGGTCCCAGGAGGTGCTTTGAAGTCAGCCAGAGGAGCAGAGCTTCTTGTCCTCTTGCCATCAAGAGTAGGGAAGAGGATGTTTGAACTCCCAAGTCCTTCCCCTAATTTCTCAGCTCCAGCAGCAACAGTACAATGACAGGCAAAGGAAAGGGCCATAATGTGATTTGATAGTCTCAACAGACAGCTTTTACAGCCAGTGAGAAAACATATCACAGAGCAAAGGAATAAAAAGAAATTAAAGCTTCACACCTGTCTCTTTGAAGGCTATATTCTATGACCTTGGGCTGCTGCTTTTTTCATTCCCAGCATAACTTTCCAGACTATAACTTACCCTGTTAAGTGTATAATTACTACAGTGAGCACAAATAAAAGTTTTTGATGCATGTAATCTGGAACTGAGCACCTTTTTCTTTTTCAGCTTTGGTGCCTATGTGTGCTGGGGTATGCAATGAGCTTTTGAGGCAGAGAAGGGGAGATCACAGTTCCTACATGGTAGGATTGTCTTTCTTGTTTACACTGATATTCTTGTCTGCAGTTTGCTTTACACTGGGGTGCAATAACAACAGTTAAACTAAATGTCACTCTGCCTAAAAAAACCCAAAAAATACAGCAGAAAAAAATCAACCCTACCTGAGAATCCTGTGGTCTCAATGCACAAGAGACTTGGGAGGAAGAAAGCATCCTTGTTACTCATAGCATATACAAATATTTCTGAAGAGTACATTTTTAAATCAGTGAAATGTCAGAACAGTTTCTTGCTCTAAGATATATTTTGCAAAGTGGTTGGAATGTAGGGTGTTTCTTCTTGCAGTCTCTGTTGAGTCTGTGGAGTATCAATGGAGCGAGACATCAGTAAAACTGGTTTTCACAAGGTAGCAATGCTCAGAGTAGCTTAAATAAATCTCCAGGTGAGCATCCGGAATAGCTCAGCTTGTCCCACCAGCATTTTGATGTCTACCAACTCTGAATGTTTTTTTCCCATGGCTGTTGATACTTAACAGTATTAATATTTTACTGGGTTGGGCAAAGTTCACCTTGTTTGGTCTAAACTGCACTTGCAAACTGTCAGTAACATGAAAAATGATCCTATCCTAACTTAGGAATAGTGCTGAAAACTCTACAGTACATATAAGTTCACATTAAAACAGTTCTTTTGCTAGTGCAGTTTATTTTAATTGGCAAAATAGTATGACTTGTACTGATAGACTGTTTTAGGAACATAAGCTGACCTACAGCAAGGAAGATGTACTGCTCTCATGAAACAAAATTAAACATTTTCTAACATAAACAGGCTCTGGAGGTCAAATGCATAAGATGGTCAGGTGCTCAACTCCACTGAAATTGGGTGGGAAAATTGTTCAGCTGAGTTTCTATCTGCAAAGAAGCTGAAGAAGGCATGCCAAAGGTTATTTCTCCAACCAGAAAATGCTGGTAAAATAAAGATTGCAGCACACATACAAGTTTAAGGACATTCATTAACAGACAGTAAGTCTTAAATCTTCTTAACAACATCTATTCTTTGAACTTGCAACATCCTTTCAGGATCCATGTATGTTTCTTTGCACCCTATTAAAGCATCACAGACTGAACCTGCCTGATGGGAATAATATTGTGGGTATCTGTGTAACCTTACCATAGTCCTGTTGGTTCCTCTGCCTGATGCTGTTCCTGCCCTAAGACTGCAGAAGCATTTACCCTTCTCTGTAACTGCAAGTCATGCCTCCTTCAGGGATGAATTTCAGGCAAAAACCCCCATGGCCAAACCAGCATAAACCAGCAAACAGGGTAAAAAGTGGCAGTGGTTGTAAGAGGCATGCTTGTAACTTTAAGTCCAGCTACACAAGGCTGAGTGGAAATGCCACGTCTGCTGATTTCTGAATGCAGACAAGCATTTCCTCAGACTGGGCTCCTGCAGCCACATCTGATTTGTCAGCCGTTTCACCAAAATTGCCTGGACACCTCAAGAGACAACAAACTCTAAACTAAGCAGGAAGGACTGAAGCGGAGAAGTGAGAGTAATCACACACTGTGGCTAGGAAATCCTGGCTGAAGTTAGATCTGAGTTTATCCAATGACTCTCTGTTTTCAGTGTTCCAATGTAATTGAAATGGGGAAATGCAGGTACCTAAACATAATGCTTTTGGAGATGGCGGCAGTTGCTGGAGTCATGTAATGTGTTGGCAGCTTTGACACAGGATTTATGGCAGGATTTGTGCCCTGCTGGAGCAGCAGCTGCAAGCCAGACGGGCTTCTTGGAGCATCTAAAATGACATTAGACAGCTCTTCTTATATTTAGGCACCTGAATCTCTTTAAATGTTCCTTTCTTGGAAGTAAGTGTTTTAGCATCCATTCAATGCTACCTCTAAATTACAGGAATGGTACAGTCGTGTAATCAAATACAGAACAGAAAATTACTGAAAGAAGGGGCCTCAGGCAGTCTCAACATGTCTTCTTGCAAGTACACATCTTGACAGAGTCCGTGGGATATTGGATAATTTTTTCTGTAAAACCCACATTGCATTCAGTTTTTGGAAGGTCGATACTTATGCAAAACTTTCCACCTTTTAATTACTGTGTACCTTTCAGACTCTGAAGTGAATATGAAATTATTAATTTCCTCATGGCAAACTATTAATGAATACTAATGAATACAACTTTACAGTGCCTTTCCCTGAAGAAAAAATTACCTAAATTCCCAGTTTACTGTGGTAGATATGATATCAAAATCTTTAAAGTGAGAAAGGAAACAGGTAGTGTGAGCAAAACACCTTGATGCTTCACCCGTGTTGTGTCCACATGGGTCTCACTCAGAATACACTGTGGTTCATAATACAAGGCTTGTCCAGTTAATGTGATTCACAGTTATATGTCACATGCTATTACCACTGAATAGGGGTTTCAAGAGGTGTGTTATGTCACCTTATCCTAGAAAGAGGTACTGGTGAAAGGGAAAGATAAAGCCCAAGTCATTACATTTACACTTGCAGTGTAAGCAAATTAAGACTGAGAAGACAAAATAGTGTTATATAAGAGTAAGGAGGGGGAAAAATTATTCAGATGAGACGAGGTGAGTAGGGAAAGGGGATGACAGCAGATGAATTGCTGTGGGAATGCTTACTGCCCATCTCTGTAGCCTGGACACACTGGAGGACTTTGTGCTGATGTACACTGAAATGGTACAGAGAGAATGATCTTAAATGTAGAACAGTGCTCTGTTTAACCTCTGATTGGAATCTCTGTTTCCAATATTAAAATTATTAGTCCTAAAAGCCTAGCCTTGGGTCCAAAATGTGTCCTATACTTAATAGGCAGGATGAGCCTCAGGGAAACTGGAGATGTTGAGGTGCGATCTCACAGCAGCAGCAATGAATCAGCAGAGAGGGAACCTGAAGTGCCCACTTTCTCCTGGCAACACAGGAAATCCTGCCTAGGATGGATGTTCCTGTGTTGTCCTTGCTGCCACCAGCATAAGGCCTGGAGATGTTCTGCAAGGCCCTGAGCGAACCCTGAGATGCCCCAAGCACAGGTCCAAGGACAACAGACAAGCTTAGTGCACACAGGTCTTAAATCATTTGTAGACTGTCCCAGTCCTCTAGGGCCACATTCAAGTGCCTCAACTATAAGCCTGTCCTATTTGCCTGTAAACCACTGTCTCCTTCATGATATGTCTTTACAGTATCTTTAGAGAATGAAATGGGCCACAAGGGATTAAAAGAAAGTGTTGAAGAGAGCAAGCAATAAAGTATGTGTGTAAAGGGAATCAAATTAAGGCTGCACAGGAACTCTTAATTTTTCCCATTTCCTAATTTGTTCACTTTTTTCACTATGTGGTATTCAGAAAAAAACAATCCATCTCCTACTGTCACTCAAAAACAAATCCAGACAAACCACAGCAAAAAAAAAAAAAAATCCATGACATGACTCAGGCTTTACTCTTACCAGTGTGGTTGGGACATTTTTCAGTCCATAGCAAGTCCTCTTCTGTTTTTACATTAAGGTGAAGGGTTTTGTCTGCAATCTGCACACCTCAGAGGCAGGAGGGCTGGAGGCTTTGCAAGGTGTCAGGGCCATTTACACCACCTAAAACTGTGCAGTCAGAGAGAAAGATCACAAATTGGTCCTGGAAATGTTCATGCTGCTTCCTGCTTTTAAAAAAGGACAGTGCTGGTGATGTATTTCCTGATGGCTTTTATCAGACTCCTCTTTAGAAGCTTAAAGAGCAAGTGAGTTCTTTAAAGCTACTGTGCATAGTGTTTGATACCTACCTGCCTTAGCAATTTTTCACTTGGCCATGTACTTCAGTGATTGCTGAGGACCTCCAGGGCTACTGCCAAGAGAACCTAGGAGCTAAACCACCTCCCAGTGCTTGCCTCAGCATCACAGTATAGCTGCAGCTGCAAGGCTTGGCACACACATCCCTGAGCAGTTGTGGGAACCCTTGATGTTAGGACCTGAGCCAGCTTCCTCACCAGAGGCTGCAGCCTCACCCTGAGGTTGCACATCCCCCTGTATCGAATCACAGACCTCTTGGTGGAGGAGGCTGAGCAAAGCCTGCTCCAGCCACGCTCTGCTCATGGTTAGTGTGGGGAGGTGGATGTACATTTCTCACCCAAAATAGGGTGGGGGTTTGAAGATACAGATACACTCACCCAGTGATGGAAATAAAGTTCCATTCCTTGCTGTCAATTACAGATCAATTAAATCTAAAAGTCAAGGTAGGAGAGGATCTGTAGAAACTCTGTTTGAGCCTTTCCTGTGAATTAGGGTTGTAGGCAATTTCTGGCAATTTATGCATGACCACTGGGAAAATTGGCACTGGCAAAAGCTGAATGTGGTTTTTGACATTTAAACTAGTAGATAAATAGGTAATAAAACCCAGTTGAAGGAAATTGGTAAATCTAGAAATGTGTAAATTTTTAAAGGTGAAAATGATTAATCACCAGAAAATCTTGTCAGAGGATTGGTGAAATCAAGCATAAGACTTTTAATTTAATTTTTAGTCAAGACTACCTGCTTTCTGAAAGGGATTCTCTAGCTCAAACTAAAAATTACTTGAAAACATCTAGTAGTTTGCTCTGGTAGGTTCTACAAGACACCAAGTCAGGTATCAGAACTGATCTTTGTTACCCCATGATTATTTCAGAAATGCACACTTCATACTTTAGTATCTCTGGTGGGTTACAGACTAGCTGTTCTTTGCATCTTAAATGTTGCTGTGTGAACTCAGAGAGTGATTTGAATATAAGTATGCAAAATTGTGCCTGTATTTTCCTGGAAATTCTTTAGCACTTCCTTTTGAATGCCCTTCCCTTAAGGCAAATAGCTGCCACCTATGACATGTAAATTCCACTCAGTTCTTGATATTCAAAGTCCATCCCAATTAATGACAATAGATGAGAATTTCTTTCTTCTAAAAGAAAGTCACAAAAACGAATACTGGAGAGCTCATGACTTTAGGTAAAAAAAATCTGAGCAGACAGATTTCTAAATCTGATATGTTCCCCAACTTTGTAATTCTTCCTTAGACTGCAAAACTGAAATATCTCTGTGAGCAAAGATGAATGTGTAATAGCTGAATTTGCTACAGATTAACTGATCAGACATCCATGTGTCATCATGTGTACCCACGAGGAATTTCCTGAGTATGAAAGATACCATATCAACCCACATTTATTATTTTGGGGAAATATAAGTGTGATATATTTAGATACCTTTTTTCTTTTTTTTCCCAATAATGTAGTCCTGAAGTTTATTATATGAAATGTCATTTTTATTTGCAAGTGAACAGATAATTTTTTTATTTTCCTTTTCCCTTTCTCCTTCAGTTCAAGTAATGGGTTACATGCACAATCTCTGTTACTTAGCAAAATTGTACTCTATAATATTTGTAGTTCCATCTATAAAATTAAAGCAAAACCCCATAACTTTGTGAGATATTTTTCATGCCACTTATGAACAGCTGCAAATACATGCTAATCTGTTGAATTCCCCAGATCACACCTTCTCTCACATTAGAAACTGTCCTACTTATTTTCAGTCATCCAGGTTTTCTTATCTACATCCAGTACAGTTCCAGGCCATGTGATAATTTCTATTTTTTCTATTTTTTTTGTAGGACTGCTGTTTACCTGAACCGAATCGGTAAAAATCAAATTGTAGTACATGTTAAAGCACAGTTTGGGAAATAGATGATATCCACTGACCCCCTGGCTAATAAGTGGCCATCATGGCTTATGGAAAGTGTAAATTCCCAGCAGGCAGTACTAGCACAGTCAGCTGATCATACTGGTTCTATTTGGTGTTGGTGTACACCCCAGTGCAGGACACACAATAGAAAGGAATGTCTGAACCAATTGATTAGTTTTCCCCCAATCACAAAATTGCATTCAGAAATGGACAAAGTTCCATCTTAAAACCACTTTCCTCTTTCATATCAATTCAGTTGCTGGTAGAGGCTGTTGGAGAACCTGTCTCTGCCACTGATCAGCTTTTCTTAATTCTTTTAGTATCTCCACTGGCCATGTTTACCTTAGTGGGTCAGTCTGAATACTCTGATTGTTCCCATCTATTTTGTGTCACTTTGGTTCCTCAAAGGAAGCAAAAGCACGAGGAGGAAATGATGCGTGAGAAGGAACTTAAAGGACAAACTCTGTTACAAATGTATTGTAGCAATTACACATCATTGGCCCAAGGTGCAAATATGAACATACAGCATCATAACATCCTCTAGGAGGTAAGTCTTTGCAAGTTCCTGTGACAGCTGACACCACAAAGACCAAGAGCCACAGGCAGTTTACATGCTGCTGACTGGCAGACACCAATTGGGACATTCCAAAAAATTCCAAACACATTCTAAACAAACCATTGCATCTAAGAGAATATCTATTCTCCACCATGCCATATTGCTGTGCGGGGTAAAATGGCACATAGGCATATTTTAAATCAACAAATTCCGGTTGGCTGTCCAGTAATGGGGTGGGCTGGTGCATATGTTGTTACCATTCCCAGCCCTCAGGCCAGCAACACAGCATGGGTGAGATGCACAGCAGATACTAGCAGGATGTCCCTGCTGTGTTCAGAGACTCCATCCACTGCACTGCAGCATGAGAAGCAACAGGAGATTCTTGACTTCTTCATAAGTGCAAAGGAAAAGGATCAATATTGCCAAAGAGACATCTCTCTATCCTCCCTATGTAGCCTCAGATCTCTCCTTTCCTTCCTTCCTTGACAACCCTGAACAACCCTTTCTTCCACATCCCACCCTGAATTTCCTGCCAAGCAGAAGAGGTTACAGAAGACAGTTTTGTCATCATTGTACAGAAAGAATATATCAGTTCCTAGAGAATTGCCCTTTTCACAGTTGGACTTTCCTCCCACTCTTGATAAAAATATGTTTTCCCAATAATCCTACAGAAAATTCTGTCCTTGACCACCTAGAGATACACTGGGGGTGGCTGCTGGCAAGGGCATCACACAGGAGCAGGACTGCTGAGTGCCTGTCTGTCCTCCATGATGAAGAGCAGGCTGCAACAACTCTTCTGCCCCTCTACACCCCATCCTGCAGTAGGTCTGATACAGGTACACCCACAAGTCCATCCTGGAGGGAGCACTGCTGGAGTAAGCATTGTTTGAGAGGAGAAGAAGCTGGAGGAGAGAGGCTAGGAAAATGGGGTAGAAAAGGATTCTGTTTCTGTAGGGCTGATGGCACCTCCTGCTTGCCTGGTGACAGACCAGCCAAAGCCTGGAGAGGAGGTGCAAGGAGCAGCTCTTCCCCTGTTTCTCAGTTTATAGCCTATGTTGCCCCCTCAAATTGTCTCCCTGACCTCAGAAACTACAGTGGTGCCCAGGATATTGAGTTTTTCTATTCAAGCATTCATTAATGTAATGAAAATTGGATGAGAAGACCACATTCACTTCTCGATGGTCTTCTGTTTTTGCACATGGGATGGGTGCAAGGTTGTGTTTAGGCAATTTTGGGAAGCTAGTTCTTGATTTTTACTATTATAGTTTTCTTCCATACATGTTCCCCTTTCTTTCATGCAGTTGGGAAATCTTTTACTATGTCTTTTAATATCCTTTGCAAGTCTGACTCAGCTTGACTTTTGGCAATACTCCTTTTATTGAGCATGGATTTCTTTGCTGATCAAATGCTTTTGCAATACTTCTGAGCTCTCTGCTACCCTTAATGTGACTTCTGAGATGCTGACTCAGTTTGCTTAGTCTGGAGGCCTTTCTGACAGATTTTCTGTTTCTGCTTGGGATATAAGTTGAAGATATTATGGCACTTTAGGCTTTAATGGATTTCTTTCCGTTCAAGTCTTCTATTTCTTCAGCTGTTAGAATTCATTTCATCACACAAAATTACTCTTTAGAAATTGAAAAACTTTTAAGTCTTCCAGTGAATTTAAGCAGAACCAGCTTGTAATAACAAACAATTTCATAATCAGAGAATATAAAGGATATTCTAATCTTTTCTGAGAGCTACTGTATCATATAAGTACCTTTCCTGAGCAAAATATTCCAGAGTCCCTTTCCTCCCTTCTTTGTTCCATTGCAATTGGGCCAGGCTCCCCTGTGTTTCACTCCCCAAGTGTGTTCCATGATTCTTTGCTTTTCACAGAAAATCCTGCCCCTACACTTGATCACAAATCCTGATAAAAAAACAGCTGTCCTTCCCCTGGCTGTAAACTGTGAGCTCTCTCATCTCTATAATGTTTCTTCATACCATATTTCCAGTTGCAAGTTCCAGCTGCAATCCATACTTGCCTACAGTCCTGAGCCCCTTGGTCTCGGAGCACTGAGCTAAGGGAACTGCTTTGTTCCTCCCTGCAGGTCTCCAACCCAAACCAAGCCTTACCCTGGCTTTTTCTGCTTGTTTACTGTAGTCCACTCCAGTACAGCCAGGTACAGGACTGGACTCTGAGGCAGGACTGGAGCCAGGACTAGGAAGACTTAAGGACAAGCACTCCAGCTGTAAGACAATGCTGAGGGCTCAGGACATTTTTATCTTATTTCCTGATGCATTTACTAAGTCCTGATGGAAGATTGTGATTCTGAGGATGATGTCTCATCATTAGCAAATTAGATGTTGTAATCTGCTTCTAAATGAATCTTCTTAGGGGGTATTACTCAGGGTCAGATTAAAATTAAGTGAGAGAAAGACTGATTAAAATGTAAGGTGAGCTTCCGTTTTCTGCTTCTGGTGGGTGAAACCCTTGAAAGGGCAGAAATATTCTTAAACCATTTTTTTTTTTTTATGGCCTACATCCTGATGGCTCACAGATCCCATGGTGAAGGGGTGCCAATGGGTGTCAGACCCCAGATCTGTAGGAGACCAGGTCTTCACTGCTGAATGAGTACTTTAACAGCTGCAGTAAACATTTGTCCTGAGGGTGCAATCAGCAGGAGGAGTCCTTCCCATACTTGTCCAGCCGCTCTAGCATGCAGGGTTGTGGCAACTTGGGCTAGCAAAGGGTTGTGGCTACACCACCAGTATTTCCTTCAAAATACAGGATCCTGAGTTATCTGCTAAGGGATGAACAGCTCCAAATGTCTTCTTGGCCTAGCTGCTCATTTGTTCAGTCCTGCTCTGATTTCTGAGAGGGACATAACCAAAACCAGCAAACAAGAGTCTGTAAGAGACCAGTTGTACTTTACCAGGGACCCAGATTTTCTAGTGCTGTTTCATGGCCATTTTTTTGCTCCTTGGTTACATCAACCTTTTTTTACCTTTTGTCATCTCAGATTAATGCTGTCCAGATTCAGATGTCACGCTGATGCCATTGGGGTAATATGGAGATCAGCAAATGGGCCAATATAATGTATTTGGTTTTAATTTTTACTGAAAAAAATTACTACGAGCGAGCTACTATATATCAAAGCTTTGCTATGGCAGATCAAAACTGTCCTGTTAATTAGCTGCCATGTTAATTAATTGGACGTGTGTGAGCTGATGTTAGGTGCAGTCAAATAGCAGCATATTTATTTTTCTCATGGTATATAAATGGCATCAGCATTTCTAGTTTCTTGTCTCAGAGCTGCTGCCTAATTTAATGACTGAACATGAAGGTTATTTTTGATGAATAGTGCTTTAAACTTTTCTGACATGCTCTACTTTCTTCTTATTTCCCATCCAGTGGCAGCAGGTGCATGGGCTTCTTCTGCTCCATGCCCACTGCCTGCCCATGTGGCTCCAGAGCCACTGGATGGCCTCACCTAACGTACCAAAGGAGAGCATCTTCAAATGCCTGAATACAGCCTCCTTTTCCCAAGGCACTGGCTCTCACCTCAGTGCTAAACTTTGCACTGAATAGTTTCATGTCCTGTGTTCCAGCTGCTAAGGCTCTTTGTAGTCTTGGTAACTGCAGGGGATATTGCCTTTCCTCACTGCCGACTGGTCTGCACTGGGCTCTCCCAGCTGGTTACCACTGCCTTATTCAAAGCCCTACTAATCTAATTAGGTGTCTCTTGTTAACATACTAACAACAAAGGCCACATATCCAGAACTATTATTTGATGCAAGAACAAAGTCCATTTGGTAATTTTCCTGTCAAGGCTTCTAATAGCCAAGCTCCATGTTTACTGTGTAACATATTTTAGGTTTTCATGCATGAGCCAATTCCTACTGGCATCCATAAAAAGGCCCCTGCTGACACTTGGCTGAGGCTCAAGACCTATATCTCTATCAGAAGGCTTTGTTGTCTGCCAGTGTTTTTGAGCCTAATGCACAAATACAGCCAGAAGCAGGGACAGCTGTGAGAACCATGCTAGTGAAACCAGACAGGTACATCCATAATCCAGCTTCAGTCTTTTTACCTGAATATCTGACACAACAGATTTTAGCCTTTTCTTTAAAATAGCTGAAAAACAGATTTAAAATCTGACCAATTTTCAAGATATCATGACAAAACTATCATTTATTTTCAGGCCAGAGACTAATGTTGTTGCACTTAAGACAAATTCTTAAAAACCTTGGGTGTTGTCACTTGGTCTGAAGTGAGATGTTAGAAAACAAAAGCAAGATCTTGCCAAGAAATGGTGATAGCTATTCAGGATGCAGTGTTTTCTTCTCAGTTTGGTGGAAGCATTTATCTCAATTGGGAAGTGCCAAACAGCCTCTGACATTTCTGTTGCCTCTATTTTTGAATCATATTAAAAGTTTACTGTGTCATAATCATGCATATATATACATAAAGTACCCATAAAATGGGATCAAACATGAAACTAGCATATTTAGGGGGTGTGTGTGTAAGGATGGGTGTGCTGGTGTGTGCTGGACATCAGTCTCTACAGCTCGTTCTGAAGGAAGAAAAAACACACCACAGGGATATCCACTATCAGGATAGGATGAAGACAGTTTCAGATGAGCCTGTGCTCATGAAAGTGAACAGTAAATGGAGAGGGACAAGAGAGGCTGAACTCAAAAAGGAGAAAAGTAGCACTTGTTATATAATTTTAAACACACAAAGACCGCTAAAAGCAAACAAGTGGCTAGATAATAAGGGTCCCATCTATTGTTAAAAGACAGATAAAGAGAAAAGATAAAAACTGCTAGGCAGACACATTCAAAATCTCAAGAGACAGTAGGAAATAAAGACTTTTGAAGGACACGCTTTAGGAGAGCAGCAAATGAAGTCCAGAATGGGCAGTTATTCCTGCCGGCTCTATGCAAAATGAATGTAGCTTTGACAAAAGCTTGTTTCACGTACTTTCTTTAATCCTAAGTTTTTGTGAGTCTATTGAAGAAGGCATTTGGAGAAAACATGCATGAAGCTTTCATGATCAGGTAATAAATGGTCCAGGATGAATTGATTCTGGTAAATGATTGGAAGAAGTTGTGGATTGGCTCATCTCTGATTTCCACTGTTAGAAAGTAAGAATTACTGCACAAATGTCAGTGGGATACGTTAGTGAGAAAGGGAGAATTAACACCTCAAAAATGTTTCTCAGTTTCAACATCCTACTACATTTCAGCAGTGCTTTAGGATCCAGTGAGATAAAATGTGCTGTACAAATGTAGATGTGTCTTATTAAGTGTCTGCTAATTTTATTCAGGGAAATAACCCTTGCTGCTCTGACTTCAGCAGAGATTTGCATAATCTCAGGTAAGTGAATCAAAAATGTCTTTTAAAAAGGAGGCTCAACCCTAAAGAATTTGAAAATAGAAAGGACATTAAACTATTCAAATTCATCTGAATTTCTAGGTGATTTTCTTTATATTTTATCTTTCCAGGGGCATCTAAATCCAACTGCATAAAGGAAATGGAGCAGTGGGGAGGGTAAAAGACAGAAACAAAACCCTGAACATTTGAAGGAGAAGTAGCATAAATGAAGATTGAAGAACTACAAAGTAAAAAAACACCTATGAGAAAAAGCATTGCTCGGTGAGTGTTTTAGTCCGTCACAGGGAGATTACATTTACAATGTCACGGATAGATGGAGAATTTTTTTAGAGGCTAAAAATACAATCCTTGATCTCCATTGTAATGTCATCATTTTTGCTTTGGAATGTTTTACAGTTTTTAGAGCACAAATATGCCTTGACCATCCTTCCAGGTTCTGTCTCTTTCTCTGAGATGTGTTGATTAGCAGCAAGCATGAATGCATAAAAGTCAGAACACTGGAAAAAACCTTGAAATCAAGGTTATAACTCACCTTCACTGAAGCCAAGATTTCATCCAGAGAGTACGATTGTTCAACACAGCACAGTCCTTCATGTATCCTGGGTGTTTCTGCCATCAACTAATTGTTTTGTGTTGGATTCTGCAAATTTTACAAATGACAAATAAGAGCCATGAGAAGCCGAAAAAGAACTGTCTGGCTTCAAGTTTTTCTTCAATTGTCTTTGAGCCAAAAAAACCTCCAGAATTTGGGGTTTAGGTAAAGGAAGGTGTCCCTGTCCTGATGCTATAAATAAGCAAGGCTGCTCTTTTGGGTTAGTTATTCCATCGTTGACAAAGACTTTCTTATGAATAAAATGTTGGGCTTCCCTTTTTGCCCATATTATTTAAAAAAGCAAATGCAGGATACACTGGGAAGCTGACTACTGTCAGTCACAACAAGCTCATTTTAAAAACCTTAGCCAATTTGCTTCCTTACTCCAATCAGATAAGGCATTGGAGGATGAGAGCTTTCTTTTAATTCCCATTCCATGTTATTCATTGTCACTTTCCTCCCATTCGTCCTCGTGCCAGTTGTCATCTTACTTAAATGACTTTTAATTCTTTAATGACTACCTGGTGATTAGCCATTTAACAGATACATACAGAGTGATTGTAACTCTGTATTCTAGTCTAAACCACCCACACATTTTTTCTGTTCTTGTGAAATGAGAGCTCCACTTCTTTCTTTTTAATGACCCTTTTTTGCCCTTCTTCCACCTGAAATCCATATTTTTGAGCATGAGCTTGTACAGAGTAGATGAGATTCTAACAGTGCCTTTACAATGGCATTCATACACCTCCCAGCTACAAGAAGAACGAAGTCCATGTACCTCACAATTATGTCTTTACTTTCTTGATTGCATTATGCTGACTGATTGTTTGCTTGTTTGTTTGTTTGTTTGATTGATTGATTGATTGATTGATTGATTGATTTCATCCTGTGACTGCCTAAATACCCAGGACCTTTTTTCTCAGTCTCTTTACCCTGAAAGTTTTGTTTTTCCATGCCCAGTCATTTAATCAGGAATGGCATGAGGTGTAAGCACACAGTGTGCAATCAGCGAGTTACATCCTTTCACACACATCACCTGCCAGTAATCTGAGTCTTGAGAGTTGAGCCCAGCCTCAGAAGAAGCTCACCATGGAATATGGTGCTTCTATATTGTGGGTTAATCTCTCACAAAGTTCCCATTTCCTGGAGCTGTACATGGAGGAATCACACAACAGAAGACAGTTCTTCTTCCAGTCAGCACAGTGGTGTCTCCTGATGCTTTTTTTTTTTTTTGATTGCACAGCAAGTATTGTCTGGGGGGCTTCTCTGCAAGTGTTTCTAGATTATTTTGGCTCCTACTGTGCTAGACATGTAGCTCAGAAGAACATCCATCTCCTGCCCTTGCAATCATCCTTCCCCAGTGAAAACCTCCTGTCCATCTAGCTTTGAGTAGTCTTGTCCCTCACCTGTGTTTGTGGCTTTGGGTCCTAATGTAACTCCAAATTACAACTTCAGTTTTTATGACTGAAAAATACCTGTTATGGGAAACTGTAGAGGTCAACCAGGTTTCACTTGACTTTCTCAAGGGGAATTGCAAACCCATGGGAAGAACCAGAATCCCTTTACTCAGAACACTGTCAAGCCACATGTACCTAGACAGGTTTCAACACAAGACCAAGAAGAACTGACACAGGATGTAGTATCAGGGTCTGCTGGTTATTTTAGAAGTTGTGCTGACACTCAATCTGCCATTGTGGAAGCCTGTGGGGGACTTTGGAGATGAATTCTGTCCTTAAACCAAGAAATAGGAGGTTCTTGACTGTAAGACACTAACAATGAGAACATTGTTTGTATGGATATCTCTAAGTCCTGATGCCTGTTCACAGAGGTTGACCAAGTGCCTAATTTACTTTGGGAGTGTTCACATTTTTAAAAAAGCCCCATGCATGTAGTGTCTGCTGTGCCTGTTAAAATCCCATGGCAATGCCCCTGGGGCTGCAAGTGATAGATACATGGTTGCTCAAATATGTTTGAGAAGATTTCCTGTTATCATCCTCACTGGCTCCTGCTGTTTTGCTACCATGTTCTTAAGACACAAGAGGTTTCAGTTCTTAAAAAACTAAGGAAACCGTTAGTAAACTTTGGAATAGGTCCAGAATTGCTTCTATGAATGTTATTTAGAGCAAGCCTCAGGTATCCAGTGCGATCCTAGTACAATTCAAGGGGAAGTAAGATCTAGCTGATGTACCAATGCAAAAACAAGACAATAACTTGTAGTTAACAGCAAACATGGTGAAGGTTGCAAACCATAGATGAAAAAGATAAGTTTGAGTTTCTTTAGCATAAATCTCAGTAAATGACAACCTAAGCAGCCACAGTCCAAAGCACAAATCTCAAAGGAATAGCTGCTGTTTTTTATAATGTCTTTTATTTTTCCAGCCATTATACGGAAAATAATGACAAAACAGAAATGATAATGCCTTCCACCTGAAGCAATGCCAAGCATGAGTTAATGATAATGAATTTGATGGGAAGGCCATTTTGGAAGGAGCTTATGGTTGGAAAGGCCCATCTATGGAGTCTAGAGTACCTCTGATGCCTGGAGAGGCTACCTAGAGCAGAGGCTAGACAATGTTAAAGGAATAAAGTACATATTTATTAAAAGGCTTTCAAAGGATACACCTTAGGCAGTACAAGAGCCCAGCCATGGCTCCACCCAAGATGGATGGCATGTCACAAGTTTTCACACTTTTATAAGTTTTGGCCCATTTAATATATATTGATGTTAATTGTCCGATTACACCTTCAGGTCTTAAGTCCCATCCTCCCAGATTGCTCTCCTCAATTCGCTGTTGTTTACACTTTTTGAGCTGCAATGTTGTCCTTGGTTCTCAGGCTGGAAAAGGATTGTTCTGTCTAACTAAACTGTGAAGAGAACTTGCTAACACTTTATATGAAGTTCAGAGTTATATACCAAAGCAGTAGAGAATATGAAAATTATGAAAGTTAAAACTTAAGGCATCACCTTCCAGATCAGAAATTAGTCCACTGATGTGGATTTTATGTGATCAGATGTAGATGGCTACTATAAAAACACCTATGGCTGAGCTGGTTGTTGGAAGAAAAGAATCACTTTGGGTATACAATTTTTTTTTTTTTAATATTTAAGCAGATGTATAAAATGTTTCTGATTAATTGCTCCTAAAAATCCCTGGTTCTCCCAGTCAACTGTTCCATTGAAGTCCAAAAACACAGCAAGGGTCCAAATGGCACCTATAAGGTAAAGGAAGCTACTGTACTGTGAATAAACATAAGAGACAACAAAACAGTTTTTTACTTCTCATTTGTTACAGACACAGCAGGTAATGAAAGAAACTTGTCTTTGAGCATGTAGTTTCCTTTCCTTCCCTTGTTTTCCTTTTCCCCTGGATTCTACCACATTTCAGGGTGTATTTTTTCAAAACACAGTGATATTGGAGAAGTGCTCCTTGAAACTTTAAGCATAGAAAGAGAAGTGGGATTTTTTGTGGGATGGTACCACCTGAAAGTCAGATCACCAGTTAGAAAAGAGATGCTGCCCTTGCAATAATAACATTGTGAGGGAGTCTTGGCAAAACTCTCTTCAGATGGTGAACAAACAGGTCTCCTATCAGCTGAACACCACTCACTTACTTGTCAGAAATGGACCAGCAGCAGAAGTAGGTGCTTGCAAACAGTGAGTATGGTGCCAAACCTTACTACTAAAAAGTGATATTGAGAGGATGCTATCTTTGAGTCTCCAGTACCAACCAAGTTGTGACATGTTTTTGACCAATGGTGTACTAGGTTACACAAGACAAACATTACCTATTCCAAGTGCTGTGGTGACATGAGGACCAAACTGACTCCAGCAGCCTTTGCCCCAGAAGGAGGGGTTCACTCACATGTCCATAGGCAGGACTGAGGCCCAACCAGGGGTACTTCTCCAGTTGTTCCATCAACCCCAGAAGGTGAGAATGGCCTCATTTTCTGTGCTGCATGTGCTGAGAAAGCAACCCCCAAACTGAGGGATCACAAATAATCAGCTAAATAAATGACAAGCAAACACTGATCTACCAGGAGCTATAAAATTAGGGCTCCTGTTTGTTATCCTCTTCTTTTCTACTCTTTGAGGATTACTGTATATGCACAGCCCATATTGAGCTTTTATCTACAGCCATTAGGACTGGAACTTTTCTTTTTTAATGAATGCTGAGATTCTCACTTAATGACAAGAGCTGTGCAAAGCATCAAATATCATGAGACATGTGGAAAACATCTTAAGTTGGCAGTGCTGCACATAAAAAGAAACATCTCTTGTTTTACAGAGCTATAGTCTAAACACAAGACAAAGAGTAGTAGAAACTAGCACTACCACAATTTTACACATACAGCAAGATTAAGGAAAAATTTGTCAAAGGGGAAACTGAGGAAAAATCTAAAAACGGCTGGTTTTAGAGCCCTAGTTATAGGGATACATTTCTTCTTCAATATACAGCCTTAATTTTCATGGGGAAAATAAAATATTTTGCATGTTGCCAGAAGATTATGTTTTCCTTCCTAAAACAGGCAAATTAGGCTATTGTTGTGACAAATCATACTAACATATTGCTTCAGCAGGCCATAAGCTCTGCAAATAGAATTTGCTGTGCTATGGCAAATTTGTATTTTTCAATGAAATGAATGAAAACAATGTTATGGCATCCAGAGAAAGCAATTTTGAAATATATTCAGTGAGGATTTGTCAGATTACTTGTGCAAGTGTATGTATGTGTGCAAAAGCAAACAAAATCTCATCCCCTGCAACTCCTCAAAGCATCGGGAAAGTGACAGACTGTGACACCTCTCCTTGCATTGCTCTGCAGAATATTATTGCAGCACTGACCACAGAATTTCATGTGGTAAACAAATTTTACCCATCAATGTGACAGCATCACTTTTACTACAGGGTTAATTTGCTTCTGTTTGACAGATTATTTTAATCAGAAACCTAGCCAGTTCTCAGCTGCAGCTTATTTTGACAGTCAATGCCAACAGAGTGTTCCTTCAAGTTGTGGGCACATTGATTATGGTGGTTATGAGATGAGCTAAAGCTATATGCACTTGTTCTCTATTATTTAATGAGTCATTGAAATTAATAACTGCCATCTTCTTATCTTGCATTACAGTTGAGAAACACACTGGCTGTAGCCAAAAATAAGGTAAAAAACTGGTTGTTTTGTTAATGGATCTGCTGTACTCGTGCACTGTGTAGTTGTCACTCAGTTCCCAGAAGTTTACAATCTTCGTGTTCTTAAAAAATTTCCCAGTATCCAGAGGCTATTTCATAAGTACAAGATCATACCTTGTTTCAAGTTAATGGAAGTGTATGCATCTGTGCTAGTATTAACATAATTCAATTAATCATATTTAAATCTATTTGCTGGTATTTGCATGAAATAATGAATTGATTAACATGGCAGCACATGCCTTATTTCTAAATTATTGACTTAGAAAATAAAACCAAAACTGAAGTGAGACTTTGAAGCTTTAATGCAGAAAAAATGTCTGAGCATTTTACTGAGCAATGATCTTACAATAAAACTACTGAATCAAATAGAGTCTAACACTAATTATATTGTAGCCCTTCATGGCACTTGTCATTCTGGCTTTTTTTGCATTCTGACCCTCTTCCACTTAAGCTTTTATTTTAAACATCAAACAATGAGTGTGTGAACTAAAACTCTGTAATTACTTTGTGCTGCTTACCTTGTTCACATTGAAAAATTGCCTCTTAGTGTATGGGGTGACTGTGTCAGAGCCTGTGCTGTGGTGTATGAAATGCAGGAAATCTCCACTCCACCAGAAGCTTGGCCTGGGTGACACTAAGTCTGCTTTGATGGCTTCATTCAGGGGAATTTGATATTTTGAAATAGTCCATTGCCATATCTTTCCTTCAAGCACTATCCTGCATGAGCAGGACTCATGGCTCCTCTCTAGAGTCTCTGATAAAAGCATGTAGAGAAAGACTTTCAAAGAGGATGGAGCACTTTAAAGTCCTTACTGAAGCTGGTTTTGTCTTTCGTTTTTATATTTGCTGAGTAAGTATTTCTGAAAATTGTCTCCTCAGTTGCCATAGAAAAGTACCATAAAAATGCCCTCCAGGTAAAGATAAGTTCATACCAGTGTTCACTAGCCCTCTCAATTTGTGCAGCCCATAGCTCTTGCCTCCTCTCTGCTCAGCAATACTCTGCTCAGCAAGGAAATCTCATTGCTACAAGTAGGCCAAAGAGCTCAGTTCCCTCAAGTTAGCAATCTGATTTTCCTTTCAGTGTCTACTGATAACAAACCTTAAAGAACATTGCCCAGGTTGCCTCAACAAGCAAAGATGTAAGAGAGATGTAATAACAGTCTTCAGATATGTGAGAAGTAGGTGGGAAGAGGAGAGAACAAACTCTTTCTCTCCTCCCAGGTGGACAGAGCAAGAGTTTAGGGCTTAAATAGGAACAACAGTGACTTATGTTAGTGATTCTCAGTGTTGAGGCATTAGAATACATTGCTGAAGGAGGCAAGGGGTTTGCTTGGACAAACTCCCCTGGTAAATTGTTCAGGAATAAGTGTTTTAGTACAGAAGAATGGTATAAAAGACCGTTCAGCTTTTTTCCAAGCACTGGTGTCAAGTGGAAGACAGACTTCCTTCTTAGACTCCCCTGAGGTCCCACTACAAGTCAATGTCAAAATGGACATGACTCACTTTCATCACCTGCAATCAAATTATTTTTGTTGAGGTGCCACATGATAGCTACAGCAAGCAGCAGCACTGGTGGCAGTCAGAGAGCATGACATGTGGGCAGTGAGGTGGCTGCAAAAATTTTTACAGACCCACCAGCTTCTCCTTTCCCACAGACAACCTGCTCCTTCCACAGCACCTCTGCACTCTATGTCCCACCTCCTGCACACCCAAGTGCAGGATCATGACCACTGCCCGCACTCTAGACTTTCAATGCAGCCACTCTGCCTCCCATTTTGGTGGGCACTCTGGTACTTTGTCACTGTCTTGGCTTGCAAAGCAGGATGTAAACAAAAGTATGTAATCTATCACCATCTGTTGAAACCAGGTGGGGTAGTGATTTTTATCTCCAGAGGGGGATATCTTCTGTTAATGAGCCATCTGTTAAAAACCAGGTGGGACAGTCATCTTTATATTTTCCACAACCCATCCTTCCTCCAGGAAGATATCTTCTGTTAATGGGCCATTGAGTCCCACTGTATGACTGATAAAATGACATTATCCCATTAGGTCCTACTGTATGACTGATAAAATTACATCATCCCATTGGGAGATGCTCCAGCCAGGGGGAGGAGCCAAGCCTTTCCTGCCTAGATAAAAACTGAGATGTGGAACACCAAGGCAGCCTTTTTCCACTGGATTCCAGAGGAGAAACTGGACCTTTCCACATCATTACTGGACCTTTGGAGGAAAACTGCACCCTTCTACAGGAGCACTGCTACAACTGAACCACATCTGTCATTCAGGAGGACTGCAGACACCATTTAATGGGGCTGCTACCAACACCCTGACTGACTGACGGGGTGTCAGGTTGTATTCTGACTGCCAGTGTTTTGGGGTTGGTTTTTTTTGTATTATTGTATTTTTTTTCCTAGTAAAGAACTGTTATTCCTGTTCCTGTATCTTTGCCTGAGAGCTCCTTAATTTCAAAATTATATTAATTTGGAGGGAGGGGGTTTACATTGTCCATTTCAAGAGAGACTTCTGCCTTTCTTAACAAACACCTTTCTTTGAAACTGAGACAGATTTTTAATTCCACAGACACTGGACAAGGAATCTAGTGGAAGTCACTACCTCTGTGGTCTGGAAGACAGAGAAATGTTGCTTTCTGCAGTGGACCATCCCAGCCCTCTGAGGCAGCGTTTATGGCACCAGAACTCCCTCTGAATTTTTTACTCCACTTTACAGCTGGGGAGACCTCAGCACTTCTGCGGCTGACGGCATTGGCACAGCCTCATGGACAACATCAGCTGGCAGCCAGGCACCTTCTCCTTTCCTGACTGAGTGTAGTGCTTTCCCACACCTGCAGCATCTATGCTAACATTTTTCCACGTTAGACTGCAGGTTGGATGTTTTAATCTTCAAAGTGTCCTGGTTCTGGCAGTGAAAGCAGCTTAGACTGGGCTGGTGTAGTGGCTGTTGTCAGATGTCTCCACGCTGTGTGCTGAAATGACATCTCGTCACTACATGCAGACAGGAAGCAGCAAGCAGGCGAGAAAGAAAATACAACAGAAAGTATTTCTCTGTCTGCCAAGAGAACAGTCCATGTACAAAATCCTGGCTGCTAAAAAGGCAGACAGCTGTGTCAGTAAATGATAGCTTTAGATTTTTAGTGCCATCTTCTTACCTGAATTTTTATTGCATATCTATTAACTAATAATACATAGTTGAATGCAAATGTCATGTGAATATTTTTATAGGTTTACACCAGTTTGTTTTTCTAAACATTATAATATTCCTACTTCCATTTGTGCATCTAGGTTTTATTTACCTCTATCATAGCTTTTCTCTGTTTTTCAACAGATATATTTTTTAAAAACTAGGTACATTAAAATTACTCCTTTTGACTTTACAAGTGAAATAAAAATTCTCCTCCATTTATGTTTCACCCCTGGATCTAAATTCACACATTCCTCTTTTGCTCTTAAAAAATCCATAAATTTATTTTGTGGAAGTTGTAGTAAACTGTAGCACTTTAGAGAAGACCTTCTGTGTTTTCTTTTAACATGGATCCTGTTCCCAGTAAGATTTATGCAGAGGCTAAAAAGAAAATCACGCTAGTTTTTATGGTTAAAATTTCCCCCAGATTTTAAGCACGAAAGTGTTCACAGCCTGGAAACTTCTGAAAAATGAAAATCTCATGAGTTTTATCCAATTTACAGCCTTCAAAAAATGTTGGCATTTTTTTTTAAGCAGCCACTTTCAGCCATTTTCCTGATAAAAAAGACTTGGAAGTTATGCTTTCACATGCTTACCCAGCTCCTCAGGCACATTAGAAAATTATTCCCTTTAGAGAGAAACACTGAGGGTTTGGGACAGGAATAAGCAATCTCTTTTCAGAACACCCTCAATGTGCTGGGGCTCAAGACTTTTCTCTGAGGAATGCTAATGTAATGCTATGTTGCTGTCCTCTCTATCTATACTCTGTATCTCCCTCATTTTATTTCAAGATTTATTTGAAGAGGATGTTTGAGTCCCAAATAGATTTTTTTTAATGTGGGCATGCATCTCTTTCAGTTCCAGCTGGAAGACAGAAAATGCCACTTTGTTTAACACAGAGACATTCAGACATTATGAGCACCCTAAGCTGGTGTTTGGCCAGGGAGTATATCTGCAGCAGCAGCCATGATGCCCAGCAAGAGTGAGCTGCAAAGCAAATCAGTTCTGGTGCAGAGAACCCAATGTTTGTGATATACAAGTTTCTGAAGGTTTTACTTCATACTAGATGAAGTAGTACCATCCCTTTTGTGGATGGAACAGCGCTCCTGATCTGCAGTGTCTGGTTTAGGTTAATCCCAGAAGAACCTAGCTTGTGTTTTCCAGCAGTGCTTCACAAAGCATGCTGAACTATGACATGTAGTTGAGAAGAACACTCCTGATCCAAACAGAAACATGAGTGAAGATGCATCCTGAGCTGCCCTGGTTATACCTTAATGCAGAACTACTAGGACCACCAGAGAAGTCTGGTGGCTAGAATAGATTCATTCATTTGAGTGATCCTGGAAAGAAGCACTCTCCCTTCCAAATTAAGATGTGCCTCTCTTCCTAGAGTTCATTAATACACATGTCCTGGATGCACAGCTCTGTTAGTGGCCACTTTTTTATGTAAGGAAAGATCCTTAGCAAACAGTGGTTTGTCTCCGTCTCCAGGGATACTCATGGGAAGCTGATATGAGGTAGGTGCCCAAGTACCTTTGTTGATCTCAGACATGCACCCTTTGGCTGGTGTTAGGTGGCAGGCAATGGTTAGAGATGTAACCACACTAAACCTGGGCCTTTCAGACCCATGAAAACTAAAATAAACTCCACATCTCCCACTTTCATAGTGGCAACTCTCAGTCAGGGAGCAGTGCCTTTTCAGACTGTGATTACTTGATCCTTTGTGTCCATTTGACTGTGGTTGTATTTCATGGAGTCATCCACAACAGGAAACGAAGGTATCAGGTAGTGAAAACTCTCAGCTGAGACTGAGGGGTGATTGCTACACCTACCAGTGAAATAAATACAAATGCAATGAGACCAATTTCATTCCACATGGAGAAGTCTACACAGATGAACTAGAATTAATCTACTATTCTCAATTTACAGGTCTGGTGAGTTTGGATCAATGTAAACCCAACATCTCTATGAATGTATGCACACAGGCTTTCTCCCATCCTCTTCAGTGAGACTGTGTTCATGCTAATTTCCTCTGCTTTCTCTGGCAGTGGGGAAATGCAGCCATTCTGCCACAAATGAAATGAATCCTTCACAGATAAGATAGTCATTGCAGCTTCCTGCTTAGAGCCCAAAATTTTCATCCTGTTTAATAATCAGACACTGTAAAATGGCATTTTAAATGTATTCACAGCTTTCAAACATCTGGTGCATACTGCTGGTGTGCAGCAGATGACTAACTTGTATTTATTTTGGAGCATAATACCATGGACTATTTAAGAGAGTATATATGAGAAAGAGCGTCCCAAAGAAAGGCTTATTGGTGAACTTACCTGCCATTGCCCTTTACTCATTTGTTGTAACAGTATTTGTATATTTGCATAACTTGAGCTGCTCAGCAGCAATCAAAGCCATCACTATCCTGCTATCATTAGTTTTTGCGTCATTTATGCAAATATCCATTTGCATGGGTGAGCAATATGGGTCTTACCTTTTCCTGTGTTTCAAAATTATTAGCAGAGGAGAGAAGGTTTTGTCAGAAGTGTTTAGTCTTTTTGGAACCCTTTCTGTAGGTTTTGGCTAAGCAATTTGAATATTTCTTTAAGTTTTACAGTCTCAATCTAAACATGAAATTTCTGATGATGCAGACTTTCTGCAAAAGTAGTAGTACCATGTCATCTCCCTTTACTTAATAACTTGTCTCCAGCAATTGTCAGTCTCATTACAAAAATATATTTTAGTTTGACGAGGCTTGTTTTCCATAGACCAATTTTGATTTGAAACAGCTTTCTTTCTATCCTTAAAATCAAGTCCTAAGCTCACAATTCAACATTTTGTTTTGCTTCCAAATAGTTCTGATATGCTTGTAATATCCAAGCTTCCTGCTATGGGTTTTTAAAACACTGACATGTCATTGGCTTTCTTCCAGTCTTCTGGACACTGCTGGAAGTTTTCTGGTATGCTGAAAATCACCATTTTTGCTCCTTGGTTAGCTGTCTTAAAAATCACAGGTGCAGGTCATCCATACCTGCTGATTTAAAATGTTTAATCTTTGTAGCTGCTGTTTAACATCATCTAGATCCATGCTTGTAATGACAGTCTACAGAGGGAGTTTTGATATAATCAGATTTTAAGTAGCACAGATTTGCTCTGGCCCTAAAGGCTTTACCAGAGGCAGCCTGGTTTCAAGATAAAAGGCTTAGTGGTATTTCTGAGAGCTTAGACTGGGCTGGTACACTGACCTACAGAATATATACATATGTATACATCTCAAAATCTAGATGGCCTTTCATTTTTATAAATAGGTAAGGCTTTCGCTGTACGAGCTGAAAAAACTCTTGTGAACATGAAATGGTTGTCTGCCTGAAACTAAAAGAAGCCTTGGACAACTACTTGGAGAAGCCAGAGATATTTTTATTTGTCATAAAATCTGTGTAAATAAATGTCTGTGAACTATGATGGTGAGGGACACTAATCCTTATCTCAGCATGTATAATGAACTTGCTCTGGAACAGGAAAGCTTACTTGACTTCTGTCAGAGTATTATTAAGAACTATCTTGGCAGTACTTTCCATGAAGATGGAAAGAGTTATGTTCCCATGTAAGAGTTATGTCCCCAATGTACTTGACACAAAGCCCTGTCTCCCCTGGCACATCCTCCAGCTGCCTCCCAGCCAAGCAGTGACTTTGAGCAGCCATAGCTGAACAATTTCAAATGTCTTGATTTGGAGAGGGTACCTCACTGTCATAAACTATTTTTGATGGTGGTCTGTTTTCACCTTCTCCTCCTGCTTGCCTTGGCAGGTTGTCCTAGTTCTGGCCAGGACAGTGCTAATTTTTGCAGTAGGCAGAAGGGGGCATAGATAGGATCTGGAGGTTATTCTATACTACCTCACTGATTTTCTGGGGAGAGGGGATGGGGTAGCTTGGTGGAAGGAGCAGTCAGTTATTGAGGGAGGTGAGAACTCATCTGCAAACCATTCGTTTCTTGTACACGCTTTTATTAGCATTTATTTTCTTATCTCATTGCTGTTTCCAGTAAATTTTTTTTATCTCAACCCAAGATCTTTATCTTTACCTTTTGTGCCTCCAATTCCCTTTTCATCTCACCACAGGAGGCAGGGAGAAGGGAGTTAATGAGCAGTTCATGGTTTGGAGTGTATCAGTGGGAACACTAAACTGGGGAGTGTCATTCCTAAATCAGGATGCAGGTGTATTTTCCTACAAGAGAATGTAGAAAATTGCACATGGCTGTCTTTGCCTCTCCAGGGGCCAGAACTCTGTTTCCAACATAACACGAGAGTTGGCACATTACAAGGTATGTCCAGGTTTCTGGACTGAGATAAACACACTAACAATCTAGCATGTCAACAGCTAACATCCCACCTTCACACACACACAAACACACACACACAGAGTTTTATTTGCAAGTAAATACAGGGAGTTTAGTAAGTATATGAGTTTAAACACTACTCTAGACAGTCAACACTTTGATGACACCATAGTTTATGATAAGAAAAAAAATATGGCTCTGGGTCACAGTTCTGGCAGTGCTAAATCTTACATACTGTTGATGTTTTTCTAGTTTAATGTGGCTTACCTCAAATACTCAACGCTGGGCATTATGTGCTGTGTACAACTACCCCCAGAATGACTCCTTTTAGTGTTTGAGACAAGACATCTGACTTAGAAATTTCCCAGCATGCAGGTCTTTGGCACAGTGTTTGCCTTTGAAGTGAAAGAAAACTGCAGCTGACAGGGAATGCTTTGATGAAACAGTTTCTCATGAGAAAATGTGGATTCATAAACATGGAAAATTTTCATGGAAACACATGAGGCAAAAAGATAGCTTAGAGTGAGGATACATTCTGGGGTACAGGGAGACTCCCACAATGGTTGAAGTGTGGGCTGGGATGGGAGGGATGTGTGTCTTTCATGTGGTATTCTCAAGCATATCTCAGGCAGTAAATAAGCTCAGGCAGAGTCAAGAGCTCATTCAGTGCTTGAAAATGGTAGCTAAAGTATCAGATGGAAAGTTTTTCAGCACAGAATTTGCTTTAGGTGTTTTTGATCAGCAGTGGGTAAATTTGTGCGTCTCACAACTGAAGTCTACTGAGGGTGTTATTGAGCGTTTCCCATGGATAAGTTGTCCCCATGCTCTCTAGAGAAATTCGCCATATCAAGGAATGTTTATCACCTGCAACAAAGCAGCAATGCATTCCTTGTCCATGTTTGCAAGTCATTCAATCACATATCATATCAAAAAGGCTGCATATTATGGAGCTGAAGACCATCAACCAGAATCAGGAGCATGATTAAGGTGTTCATGGAAAGACCTACAAATTAACAGCACCAAAGATGTTGTGGACAGCAATGTGGTAAGAAGTGTCTTTGGATTTTGTCTTGCCCATCGAAAAAAGCTTCTCCTCCAGCGAGGCTGCTGTCACATATGTTGCTTACTTGTAGCCATAGAGGTGGCTGAGCCTCAGAAGCACAGCCAGGACTCTATCAGAGCAAATGAGACTATTTGAAAGTCTAGCAGATGGCTGAATGACCTCTGTAGCTGAGTTTGGTTCTGTCTTGCCAGCCCTGGGTGCAGACACAGCTAATGTGTGACTGCCCTCGGCAAGCTGGCAAGCCCACAGGCATCTGTGTAATGAGATCCTTCTGATAAAAGCTAGAGCCATGGAAAAGTCCATCTGCAAAGCTCTCCTCCAAGCCTTGGTATCAATGACAATCAAAACAGAAAGCACCCAAGGCTATGTATTTGTGGAATCTTGGTTAGAACAAGTCTTAGACTTCATAAAACAGGCATAAAGCATGTTGGTAACTTTTCTCATGGTTGGCTTTCATTCACATGAGATCTCACTGCTGAACAAACTTCAAACAGGGGTACTGACAGATGTCTGTCTACATTTGAAAATCCATTGGTCATGGCAAACTCTCATTTCCTGAGACATGTCTATTCCCTGAGATGTTCCTGAACAACATCCCTAATCTAAGCAGCCTGAGCTGGCTCGTAGTGAGGTTTCCAGGTGGGCAGAGGGGGTGAATGCAACTTCATGTCCAGCCCCATCAAACTTTTCCTATATCTTAATGATGGGCTCTCAGACAAGCTTAAAAATCTGAGCTGCTTCTGGAGGTCAAAAAGTCAGTCCCCAGACTCAGGAAAAGGTGACCCTTTTGGTCTCTGAGCCTTACAATACAAGGGCAAAAGTATTGTTCTTCTGATAGTTTCCTTTCCACTTTTTTCTTTTTTCTAAGAGGATGCTTGTTTAAGAGCAAAATTTGTTTTTTCGCCTCCCAAGACAAGGCACTTAGCCTTCTCTAGATAAAGCCTCTTTAACTGGAAGCAGTTAATGTCAATCAGTTAATTATAACACTGTTAGAAGACACTTTGCCTTTACCTGGCATTGGGAATGTCTGTCCTGTTACTCCTCTACCAGACCGGAGTGCTCACAATCCATATAACCTCTTGCCTTACTTATTTACATTACAGAAGGAACTGAATAATTCTGAAAACATTTCAAAGATGAAGACTATCCCTTTTATTTGCTTAAGTTGTGACTACTGTGCTGCAATGTATCACTGCCCAAAACAATGACATCTGAAAATACATATCAAATTTGATATATCAAAAATATATATAATAATAAAGTGTATTTAACTACAAAGGTATATGTGTTTGAAGGTATACTTGTTACTGGAAGAACATCTGAGCCTTATTGCCACAGACTCTAGAAATGCAGAAAATGCTCAACAGTGACATAATATTGATTAATAATACTTGCATTTCTAAAGTACCTTTAACATAGTTCAAAGGGGGTTGCTGCAAAGGCCCTTCCTTTGAAAATTAGGACTCCTCTTCCATCATGCAGACTGGAATAGAGGGGAGCATGTCTAAACACTTGGCCCCCTATGCAAAAAACATTTATTTATACTAATCATAAATGGTATAAAAAATAATTCTATGCAATTAAAACAGGATCAAGCAAAGGAATCTGATGTAGTGGATTTTGAAGCAGCAAGGAAAATTAATGAAAAAACCTGCATGTCTGTCAGAGAGCTGTAGACACTCCAAAAAACATAATCCTGGCAAGCCTAGAACTCCCAAGGGGTCAGGCAATATTGATCTGGCCAAATTTCATCATATAGGAAACCTTACTGTGCTGTATGTCTTGAACAGTTACAGAGCCTATAACATTTTCTAAGAAGACCTGAGTTCTCATGTCTGGACCACAGCTCTATGAACAAATATTTACTGTGTTTTGGAAAGTTTTTCCCATAGAGGACAAAAGGCCTTTTGGTTGTGAAAACTTTATAGATGTCCAGTTTGGTTATGCTTAAGGCTCACATTTTTCAAATTGCATAGCAATTTTATGGCCAAGCTATTATAAATTAATTTTAAGAGCAAGGTTTTTCAAAGCACTGTATCAAATGTTTTGCTGTTTAAATTTAAATTACTCCTACCATGTTTTTTTCAGTTGCTAATTTATCAAAAGAATTAAGAGCCAACAAAGAAAAGCATCAGGTTTCTCAAGCGAGATTTGATCTTTATGAAAAAATGCATGCATCAGTTTCATTCTTATTAAACACTTGTGAGCATCCAAATATAATGAAAATTAGGCTATGTCTTCCTGATTTCAAATGTGTAACTCAGAAGCAAAAGGCGCTTTGAGGCTGTATCACAAGAGGCTAGATCTGTGAGCTTGACATTAATCGTATTTTTCATGTCATGCTTCACGCCTGCTGTATTGCTACATTATTTGCATTACGCAGTAAGCCTCAGTCATAAACAAATATATCTTAAAATCTGTATTGTGAAGGTTCAAGAACTGCTTGAAGACATAGTTCATACTGCAACACTGAGGTACATCGAAAACTGCTGGTAATTGCAGGAAATATTTTGAACTTTTTGGTAATTTCACTTTCCCCCCACCTTTATCTTGATAATCCCTTCTCTTTGATTGAAACTCTTAATATTTTAGAGGTGCCTGCAAAAAGCATTCTGAAAAACCATATTATAAAGCTTTCCTACCAAACTAGGTTTGCTGGAGACATACAACATATGCAGAGGGGAAGTTAAATTACAATTGGAATCCAAATACAACAGATAGTGCCTGAAGAAGCTGTGAGTGCCAGCAGAATCTCTCCCAGCACGTTATGATGCTGGTCATGTTTGAATCAGACATTTAGTTCCCCATCCAGACAAGTGGAGGAGAAAGGTCATTTTAAGTTTCTTTAGGAATATTTCTGGAGGAATTAGATGCTGCAGAATCAAGCTGCCCCAGATGTATGACAGGATTGCCTTAATTGTCAGGAAAATATAGAAACTGGGAGGCTAACCAAGCTTTTTCTCAGGTCCTGTGTTATGCTGGACTTGAGGCTTGCTACCTTGCTGACAAGACCCAGAGAGCCAGAGGTCAGCCTTGAACAGCGTCGCATGTATACACCACAGCTGAAGGTCCAAGAAGAGCTTCTGGAAAGAGTCCCTCCTCACTTTTTTCTATCTAGGAATTATGAAAAGTCTTTCAAAACGTGGCCGGTTTTGGTGCAGGAGTTATTAGCAAATGAGGGAACACTCTACATGGTTCATATGTACAAAGCGCTGCCATCTTCCCATGTATGCATCTCTATCACCAGCAGCAGCCACTGACCCATCTTGTTAAAGAGACACTGTAAAATTTAAATCAATTTGAGCAATAGACGTGCAAGCAATGTGCCTGCCCACAGCTCCACTATCACATCTGGAGAAAAACATGCAATTATTAGCTTCCTTTACTCCAACCTTTCACCAGGGGAATCAAAGGCCAGGACAAATGATAAGCAAGTCATCTGCAGGATGGTGCTGCTTTACAAGCTTGAGTGATCTTGCAGCAGCTCCTTGCAGGGTCACCAAAACTGGCAGAAACTCAGCTGTTTATGCTAATATTTGGGGTTGCAGCAGGATTCCCACAGGGAAGCTCCCTCAGCTCTGTCATATGACAGCAACAATGAAACAAAAGCTGCTGTAGTGCATCAGCAAGAATAGCAGCTGGTAGAATAGCGATTCCTATAATCTGACATCAGTTTTAGTAAACTTCGCCTGTCTAATGTGCCCAGCGGGATTTCACAGAGGTTATACCCTTCTGACAAAACTGCAGCCTTGGGTTTTGCTTGCAATTAAAAAAAGTGGGACTAATGTACTATTTTTCTAATTAGAAGCCTCCTAAACACGTGAGCAGAAATTGTACCAGATATAGGTCTGTATTAGTATGATTTTAATTTATATTAATAAATTTGTTTTGATTATTTTCATCCAATTTTTGTGTTAGCACTTTAAAATGTGTGTTATTAGTATGCAACTTAATCTTTAGCACATTATCCATAAGATTTAAACACAATGCATGCTCTCTTAAGTTTGGTTATATCTTCTGTGACATTTATATTTACTTACCCTTTTCCTATGCTGATAAGTAAAAGATGCCCTCAAGCATTTTTAGTTTATATCTGTGTATTTGTTTCCATGGAATTACACATTTCATGTTGCACAGAAATATGCTTATCTGGAGACTGCATTTTTGTTTCTTTTTATCTCGCAGATATCAATAAAACCAAATCTCTCTGTTTCTCTTCTAGGTTAAAAAAAAAAAAAAGTCATTCTCTTCCTGTAAATGAACATTATTAGTGATGTTTTCAGTTTCCCAATTTAATAGTCACCTCCTGTGTTGACAACTCTTTTTTTCTTCAGAAAAAGGGCACAAAGCATCTCATATAGGGAGAGCCTATGACAGATTGCCCCTTCGCTAATGGGGGCTCCAGATAGATGACTGAAACATTTACATCAGAAATGGATTGCCTAGACCTAAATTTTTCCCACTTCAAAGCCTGAGGGTGACCAGATCACTTCACAAATACATCTTTCTTCTTTCATTTCCTTACTGTGTCATCATCATGTGAAAGTCCTAAAGGGTTAGATCAGAAATAATTAGGAAATTTTTATTTATAATGGGGTATAGAAGCCAAAGGGGAAAAAAAAAAAAAGGAAAGAAAAGTAAAGATGAAAGAGACCAAAAGGAAGCTGGGGCAAGTCCCAGTAAGTCTGCTTAATAGATAGGAAACAGGTCAAACAAAGAAGGCCATTTGTGTGTGTCTGGGAGAGATTTCCTAGGGTTAGCAGAGATGCAGGTTTCCTTGGCATATTAGAAAAAGTGGGATTTACTTTCTCCTACTTGGATGTTCACAGTCTGGATGGGGAACAGTATCTCACATTCAGCTCAGTGGAGCATCCTATCCTGAACACCTGCAGAGATGCTCCTAAATATCAAAAGTTGAAATAACTAATCACCACTTGTAGCTTTCAGAAGTTGTTATTGTCAGTGAGGCAGTGTGACAGGGGAAGGGGCTGGAGAGGTGGATGGGAGGCTAGGAATTAGAAAGGATAGGCTGGAAACAAACAAAAAAAAATCACAATAACATCAGGCAGTGGGTGGAGGAGAGGAATTCATAGCTCCAATCATCACTGATATAAAAGTCTCAGGTCATGCCCCACCATGGAGCATGGCTCTCCATGACAGATGTGGGAAAAGACATCTTCCTGCAGCAGGAGCTGTGGAGACCCAGTGCAATGCAAGAGAGAGCTGACTGACCTTGTGAGTCTCTCCATGAGTCATGAAGAGTATTAAAGGTAGAGATCTAACACTGTAGTTTTAGGCTTTGAATATTTGATGCTTCTACAGCTAACCAAGCACACTCATATGCCTCTCATTTAGCTCAAAGCCAGACTTTAATCAACACTGACATCAAAGTTCCAGATACTACAGCCTTCTCTTGGGTCACAGGTAATGCTCCAGTTCTTTATTACCATCTGGGAGAGGAATTTTACACTTAGTCTTCCTGGACACTGAGGACTAAGCAGCATTCTGAAGAATACTGATCATTTTAAACATCATTCAGGGGCTGCAATTCTGTCCTGAGCCAACGGTGGCTAAGAAATCGGCACAATTTCTTAGAGGACTTTAGTTAAATGCAGTCTAACCTTTCTGTGCCAGCTGAGTGTAAAAACTGCAGTGCTGGTTGCAGCAAAAGCCACTGGTCATACACTATTTCTATGTCTAGAAAACTAAAAAAAGTTGCTTTTAAAAACTCCATATTTTGCCATGGGCTTTATTCTCAGAGAACAAAGATAAGTTTGAAGAAATGGCAAATGTATATATAGCATATGTATATATATAGATATATTCAGTGTGTGTCTCTTTAAAGGTATACTGCAATGGAATTTAAGCCCAGCATGTAGTTAGAGCATTGGTCTATTTACAAACTCAATATTCTATAAGGAAAAAATACTTGTTGCATATTTTCTGCATACTGTTTCCTTGTGTAAAACTGAATATCACTTCTGTGCTAGTTCTCTTAGTTCATACTCCTAATCACAGCATTAGGTGTGATTTTTGCTGAAATAATGATGTCAAGGGGGAGTCAATAATACACAGCTCTCAGAAACACAGTTGTGCTTGCAAATGCTGCCGGGACAGCAAAATTGTTTTCGGTATGGCTGCTTCTGTTGAGAAAACTGAAACAAGCTCTAGTGGGAAATCACTTTATTTTGGTGCAAGCAGTGATTCTTCATGAGGGTTTGCCAGGATTTCTTTACAAATAAAAGCCCTCTTCTAGAGTAGACAAAGACTTTGCAGTTGATTTTTTTTCTTTTTTTTTGGCAGAGATGCCTTACAATTCCACGTTATATTTGCATGTCTTGACTCTAATGACATTCTAGTTAAAAGTAAAAAACACTTCTTGTTGCCTAGTTTGATTTAGCACAGAAATTAGATACAGTTTGTTTAAAAAAGAACTTTTAATTGTAGCTCAAAATAGAGTGAAATGGCATAAAAACTGATGTCACGGTCCAAAAATACTATTCTATTTTGAACATCTAAACGATGTCTGGTCTCATAAATGTTCAGATTATCATAAAAGTAAAAGAGAATCAGAAGAAAACTGAAAGTGCTCTTTTATAGATTGGGCAAAATCTATGATTTGCGTAACAAAAAGATGCCCTCTAAAGATACACTTGCTGTCAAAACTGAGATACTGTTGCATACTTGTCTAAAAAGGAGTTAGCAAATATTTTCCTTTTTATCCAGCTGCAGTCAATCAAATAGGGCAAGCAGGCTATGAATGAATATGAATTAAAGTTGTTTGTGGGAAGTGTAACACATAAATTGAGCATTTTCAGAAATATTATACGTGAGAATGTACCCAGGTCTACAGCAACTTGTGCACAAATAGTTTGTCTCCATGGTCCTTTCAACATGGGTATGCTTCTGCCAATGCTGTTTAATGTAGTGACATCAGTGATGTAACATTTATGTCACAAACTGGGGGTATCAGCTTTCTGGTAGTACCCCTTGCAAAGGGGGTCACGTGGACAAGGCACAAATAGCCCAAATCCTCTGCTCCCAGCCCACCAGTGAGCTGATACAGGTGAGAGAGCTTTGGTCCTAAGCTGGAGCACACTCAAGGGCTAGTGACAGGAGGAAATCCCTTTTTGAAATGTAATAGTGCAGAACTTCCTGAGTTCAGACCTTGCTGCCACTGCAGGAAAGGTAATCCCATACTATCTCTGACTGCTTGGGGAGCCATCTCCTCCCTCTCACCTTCTCTTGCCCCAAAGTGCATACTGTTTGATGATGCTCCACAACTACACAGTAGATTCAGGGCAGATAAACTCAGAAGAGCATTCCTTGTCTGTTCTTTAGTTTGTCTGTGAAAAAGGAGATGCAATTTATCTCAAACATCTTCTGTAGAAGAAATCAAATTTACATGAAACCACAGCCTAGCTAAAGGAACTGAAAACAGAGGCAGTGGCCAGGATTTGCCAGCACTAGGAAACTAGCACAATGCAGGAGAGAGCCAAGTAAGCCACAGAGAAGGTGTCAGCAGCTTACTGACACCCAGCTACACCCTGTCTCACTGGGTTACAAGCACTCCTACAGAACTGTGACAGCGTGCACCAGTGAAGGAATTTACCTACAGAGCTGCTAGGCTTGCAGTCTCCATCAGGTCATTCTATTCAATCCACACCATTGCTAATGGAAGGACGACTGTTCAGGCAAGGTACTTTGGGAAGTACAGTGGGATATTTCAGTAGGAGAGGGGTCATCTGCATCTCGCAGTCTTTGTGCTATGTTGGTTTGGATGCACAGAAAGCAGAGGAACTTCAGAGAGGAGTATGTATCACCCAGCTGAGGAGGCTCTCTGGAAATGCCATGAGGCATCCTAGAAATGAATGTAGCACACTGGAGATGCTTAAAAACTGCTCTGGGAGGCTAATACCTAGCTCTACGCTGCCCTCACTAACCACAGAACACAAAGAAGGTCAGTACTCTTCATAGCTGGACACAGAGTGGCACAGAGAACCTTCACCAAATTTCTCCAGCGGGGCAGGGCAAGTGGGGTCCAAAATCTCACTGCCATATGGCATTTGCAGGTTCCTTTTTTTCCCACTGAACAAGGAGACTTGCAGACCCGTTTAAGAGTGTGCTGGTCACAGCTGAAAACAGCAAAGGGATATGAAACATAGCTAGTAGTGATAAAGATGTGGACAGATCTGGGCTTGTAATTGAGTCTTCATGTCCAAATATTTGGTTAGTTTTGCTTTGGATTTATTTACAGGGAAAGCTCATTGATCGTATTTGTCCACCTTACTGTTTTTCACACATTTAAAGGAAATGCTTGTTAACCTTTGAGACTAAACAGTATATGCAACTTTCACGTAATTTCAGCCACCTAAAAGTGAGATATCTGTTTAAACCAGTTGTCTACATTCCTTTGGAACAGGAAAAAGACATCTCCAGAGAACAGTTCATCCCACCTGCAACACGTTGGGTGACTGTCACTCCAGATATGCCCGCATTTCTGCACTAAATATAAACAGCAACTAGTTGTCTAGCTTGGACACAGGTGAATCTTAACCTCAGCTGGCTTATTTCAATAGAGATCCTGTCTTGATTAAGTAACTAAGAGAAGTAAAACTCAATGAGCTTTCAGTCAATAACATTTTATCCACTATAGCTGACCACAGAGAAATATGACATGAATACAAAACAAATGTGATGCCAAATTGATTTTTGTCTTTTTCCTTTTATATATTTTCTATATTCTTTACACATGTATTGGTAGCCTATCACAGTATTCATAGCTAGCATTTTACCTATTCTGTTAGACAGAAAGACAAGATAAATCCCCCAGTGGCTCCAAGCTGGGGGTCCAAGGTTAGATTCTTAGGGAAGCCAAGGTTGAAACTAGCTCTCCGAGACACATTTTCATAAACAAAGATTAGCTCCTATCTAAAACAGGGGGAATTCAAAGAGGGATTAACTGGGCGGGGATTACCTCACCACTTATGTCTCTAATTGGGGATTTTTGTCAGATATGCTAATGTGCTAAAAATTGTAGACGCATTAATGCTATGGGTGAATCTTCGGCGTTTTCCATCCGGTGAATTGGGCATCTAAGGATGCTTATAAAGGTAACCTCTTTTTATCATCAAACTGTGTCTGGCTCATGATTTTAGGGCCAGCAAAAAGGCATCAAATGGACAGCTGATTTGCTGATCCAGGACCCCGTTACTGCTTTAAACATAAGATGCAGTTTTCTCTTGTATCAGTGACTGATAGTTAGCCAAACTAACCCAAGGACTGTGATGTGTTGCTAGTTCTGGATAAATCTAGTGTTTGTTTGTGGGATTTCTGAAGTGATTGGAAAGGAACTTGACATGTTCATGTTCTTCCAGGCTTTTAAGGGTCAAAATGACACATTCTTGATCATATGATTATGTTAGAGAAACTGAGAAATCATCTGTTACAGAAGATGAAAGAAAACTTCTAAACATTGTTTACATTTTGTGCATTTCTGCTTATCAGCTGAACAGTGGCTGTGCAGTGAGGATTATTGATGTGGCATCAAAGTTCTACAGATAAAAATGCCCCAAGACTTAACCGCAGGTTGAGACTGACTCAGATTCAGCTAACAGCACCTCTTAAAATTTGCCTCTGAAAGGAGCTACCCTACCGTGTTATTTTGATTTCTTGTCACTGTCATAAATCCAGTGCATGTTGTCATAGACTACTGAGTGGACATTTGCCATAGCCACATCCTAATTGCTATACTAATTTCATCTCCAAAGCCCCAAAGCAAATGATCCATTTCTTACACAGGAACTTGAGCAAAATCTGGGAGGGAATTGCTGCCTGCTCTCTGAGGTGTAGCAAGAAAAGCAAGCTGTTCCTGGCTGACATCTGTGTTAACAATGGGCCATATGCAGGCTGTACAGAAAGAGCTGGTAGCATACCCGAGATCATGCATTTCACAGATTGCACCTATTACTGACATCTTGTATAACATTTAATATAAGGATAAATAGAGGCAGCAGCCACTTGGACTGGGCACAAAACAATCAGACAGCCAACCTGAGGCAAGAGAAACAGCTCCAAGATAACCAAAAAAACCACTCCTAGGAGGAGCTGACTGCTACCTTCCATTGTTTCAACCACCCTGGCTATTTAGGTGTGCACCTACAATGTGAAAATCACCTTCAAGTACCTTCACACCTGGCTTCAGATAGAGGCTTTATGGCATCTACTTTGGTATTTTGGCTCCTGTAGAAAAAAGTGTTTGCTTGTATGAGATGCTGCCTTTAGCAGCCAGCCAGTGTAACTTCCTTCTCACTGCTTGTTCTCACTGCTTTTCATCCTTCAGTTTGACAGTAGACCTGCTCACAAAGCCACACAGTAAACCGGATCACAAACTAGAGTGAAAAGTAGCCCTTTTCTGTGGTTCCTCAAAATATCTGCAACAGCAAAACCAAGAGCTAGCAAGTTAAAGTGCCTCAAAAGGGGACAGAAATAGGGTCAGGAACTTCCTATTTCATGGCCAATGTCTCACAAACCAATGTAACAAACACAGGCCTGAACGACATAGGAGTAGTTTGGGATGGACACAGACACAGAAACCATGCTATCAGCTGTGAAAACCCAGTCCCAGTGGATGCACCTCCCCTCAGCAAGAAAGGCCTAGAGGGGTAATGGGCTCACAGGATGCAAAGCTGACATTTACATTTGTATTATTTCCAAAAAGGAGCAGATGGCAAAGGGATGCTCTGTAATTTCCATCTGAACCCTAAAGAATCCATAATCTCCATTTCAGTTGGGCACTTTCGCTCCTAAATCAGGGCTGTGTGCTGCCAGGTGACAACAGCTCCCTCCTCAAAGGCAGCTGCCTTTCAGCAGGGGATGGCTGTACAGGCAGTTAATTAGGGACCCTGACTTGTCTGTGAGATTTATAACAGGCAAAAGTGAAATCATGGCTTTTCTACTGCAGGTACAAAAAGCTGGTGAGCTCTGAAAATGCAACTTGGTACAGATGCTGGAGGTCATCTCCTACTAGGTGAGCGTGGGAACCTGTGCACAATTTGTAGCCTGGCATGGTGTCCTCAACTGGGATCAGGGGTTTTCCAGCAGTGCTCTCGAATTCAGAAGCAGAAACAACACACAAGAGGCAACTTAACATACCATGAAAAAAACAGATATGGTCTTTAGAACTTTTTTTACACTAATACAGTTGTTTATATTGCACATCAGACAGATTTGTAGGTAAAAATGTTTAGAAACATCTAGATAAATTCCACACCTAAGTAATCATCATTTTAATATCAATTCACTCCCTAAAAGAACTGAGATAAAATAGGAAAAGGATCACAGAAAACATATCCTGAAACTCATTTGTCTGAATTTGAGCATATTGAATTGATATGATCCTAGTAAATATCCTTAAACTTAGAAGAGGAGAAAAAATGATGAGTAGCCATCCTACTTAATAGATTATCCAAATTCACAGTCTTCAAAATCTGCATGATTTCATTAGTATAGCAGGCTTTACAGTACCTGTCTCAAAGGACAAATACCATTTTTAATGCTGAGCACCTTCACTAAATTTTTTTTTCCTTCTGGTTATCCAGACAAACTAAGTCATCAGAATGCATCAAGGTGCAATCCCTTGTTGCAGGCATTTCCAGGTGCTGGGCAGCAAGTATTCATTGGGAGGAAAGTGTCTGCAAAAGCTCTCTTATGCTATGTAACGAGCTGCTGACTGAAATTTCCATCTCATTGTACCATCCCATTTTGAAAACTCTTATCAAAAGGACTGGAAAACCTTCTAGAGGTGAAAAAAGAGAGAACTGGATAATAAATGTGATGGGCATGACCTCCTTAATGAGGAGGCATTTTTGACAACCCTAAATTCTTCCAGTGTTGTGTATGTCTACCAACACTGTGTACATGGGGTTTATAATATATACTGCATTCACAAATACACAGAGCTGAAAAAAATAAAAATACCTCAAAGCCTCTGGCAGTACAAGATAGCTGTAGGAAAATGGAATAAGTCTGATAGAAAAATAATCTCCTAGAGACTTTTGGTTACCAAGAACTGTGAAGCCAGATAGTAATGAAAGCCTAAATACATACATACCTGCTGTGTGGTCCCCTAAGGCACTACAGCACTGCCTTGGTAAGGGTCACCTACTCCAGAGAGAGGGGCAACAGCATTTACAGCATTTTAATTTGATAGGGATTACTCAAAAAGGTTGCAGAGGCAGAAGTGAGAGAAGAAGTTAGCTCTGTGGATAGTTCATCCATCTGTAGCAAGCTGCAAGGCTAGCTTTCCCAATGATGGGAGTTATCCTCTCAAAGATGGAGATACTAACTAATAAGTGTCTTGCTCTCTATTAGTTCAGCTGCCCATCGTCATCCTGGGAGCAGAAACTGAGACAAACTTTGTGGAGAGGCAGCCAAGAAGACCAGGCTTCTGGGTCTTTCTCTGAAAAATAGTAAATGGGTCACATGTGCAGTCTGTTTACTATTGTAAGAACTGTCTTCTCTCAAATAAATACCAGCTGCTTCTGAGGCAAAACACCGATATCCTTGTTCCAGACAAGGTGGTAGTGTTGTGACAAACCTACCTTGCTTTGTACAAGGAGACAAGGAGAGTGGGCACTGCAGATGGGATGAGGATTGAGCAGGAGGCTCATATGATGATCTTCTGACAAAGGCTGAAGGCTCCACAACAGACATGTGAGAGCAGCATTAACAGGGAGAGTCAAACAGGCTTGTCTATAAAGTACAACCCAAGTTAGTAGCAAATTTTAAAGCTGAATATGGGAGAACTGACACATTTCTTTAAACTACTCAAAGCTATAAACAAAATGGTACCAAAAGAGCTTTGAAGGTACCTTGCAAAGCTAAAAAAAGAGCCAAGCAATTTATGACACACCTAAAGAATGCTAAAATAAAATAGGTTAAAGAAAGACACTTTGAGAGGCAAGGTGACAAGACATGATGAAAAAATCCAAGCTTTTTAGTTCATCTACTCAAGGAACACAGGCAAGAGAAACACCTCTTGTCCACATCATGCCTTTGAGATAAATTATCTCAATCAAGGCAGTTCCTTTACTTTTGTTTTAGTTTTCTTCTTATTTAACCCCCAGATTTATAAGCAAAATAGTGCAATTTAGCAAATATGTCAAAGGAGTCAACTGGATCTCATGTGGCTTTAATCACCTCAAAGAAAAATGCCTGACAAGGCCCTCTCTAGGCATTTATTTAGATTGCAGATATGGCAAAGCACTGTAAGAAAACACAGAAGGACTCTTTATAAACAACAAAGTCAAGTTAGTTCTTGTCACAAGATTCAGAGCCTGGATATGGTTTCAGCAACCAAGGCATTAATATCCTGTGGGGAGCAGGCTGAGAGGGCATAGACAAGGCTCTCTGGGTCTGCAGCTCAAAGCTGCTGTATATGAGAAATCCAGGGAAGAATGTGTAGGGCAGCAAGCTGGGAAAGGAGAATGTATTTGAGGAAGCCACATCAGATGTTTCTCCGCAATTATTTTGATAAGCTCAACTCATGAAAAAACCCAACAATAACCCAGCAACAAAATTAAGACAAAACAAAACTTGAAAAGACCTAGGTTGCTGCATGGAGTCAATTCTCAACAGTGGCCTGTGCAAATAAAGCTGCAAGCGATAAAGGCAAGAACTACACTTGGCAGTTCATAAAGACAAATCTCTTTTCTTAGTAAGATTGCAGGCTATAAACTAACAAAAAATGCTATCAAGAAGATTAGAGCCTTAATTTTCCACTGAAGCTTAGACCGATAAAACAGTTTTTACAATAGTGTGCTATGCATGTGATAATACAAGATGTCTTCAAAACCAAGCTTCAATGATGACTCTATCTAGGCTCTTGACATTCAGTGCTAGAAAAATCTTTAATTAACTAGGATGTCAATGCTGATTTAAGATCACAGACACAATGGGATTTAGTGAGTATTCTACACAATTGGATTAAAAGGGGATAAGACACACCTCTCACTTTAGTAATACTGAATGGATTCAGTTTGAAGAGTCATATTCCAGGGGGAATGAGATAAAGGTGTCCACTTTATCTGAATTTATTTAAGAGTCATCCCCCTAAAAATAGCAGATTCATCAGTTAAAACTGCATGAAAACATTATAATCCTGCCATCTACAGATGAAGTCCTAAGACATATGCCTATCAACTGCTACCAGTCTTCTCCATTTACCCACTCTAACGTGTCATTATGAAGAGCAGAAGACTAGAGACTAATAAAAAAAATGCAATGGGATGTCCCAAAATCTCAAGGTTTCTAGAAAACAGGTCCAGCTGGATTATGCCTTCCTGTACCAAGAGTTTAAACCAGAAGACTTCACACCCCTTTTTCCCCCACCTCCTTTTTTTTTTTAATTAATAAAAGAGGAGGCTGAGGAAATTTACAGCCACAGTTTTGTTGATTAGGATCAAGACACAGAGTGCTGAGCATATATTTTTGTACAGTGGTCATATGACTTTCCTAACAGCCACTCTTCAGAAATGCTGCTTTAGATGAATGCAAAAGGCAGAATTTTAACCACTTTTTACTTTTAAAAGCTTAACAAACTTTTATGCCCATGATTAGACAGCTTTTACAGCAACATTGCTTAATCAATATGTGTTTCAAACTCTCATAATTTCTCAAAGCCTTCAGGAATCACAGAGGAGTTAATTCTGGAGCTGTCTGGGGCTGCCAGTTTATATGAAAGATCCATGCTCCAGTCTAAAGTCTGTCAATCTGCAATTTAGAAAAAGGAAAGTACAACCTTATAGAAAAAGTTGTTATCGTGGGTTATCAGGAAGGATTCTAGCCAGCATTGATTGACTGTATCAGAAGAGTACTCAATAGATACATTTTGTCATAGATAAAATAGATTCTTAGATTATTTATGCTGCAAAAAAAGGTTTTCATAGCTCTGACAAATATATTGTTTGAAACCACCAAACTTGCTAATTTCCAAATGCATTTCCATTCAGATACAAAAATGACAGGTCCTTCATTAGAGCACCGGTTTTTTGATGACTTCAGCTTAATCTTACCAATATTATTGATCTATTAAATGTTTACTTCAGCAAGCAGTCCCACGTATGTCTAAAAGCAATCTTTTGAACTGACTTTTCAAAGGAGCTCGTCTGCAAATTTTAAATCACTTTCAGGCTTTCAAGCTGAAGTGAACTTTTCAAATATAATTTCACGTATTTTTCTAAGCTTAACATTCTTATCTCCAAATCTGTATCATGTCCAAAGTCTGTAGATCTCTCATCTCTCTCTTCATTCTGCACTCCCCCAAATGTCAACCTACTGCAAGTTGTCTCCAGCAGATGATGAGGAGAGATGGCATTACCTGCCCTAACGTACTGCCACAGTACCACAGCGACAGCTGAAGAGAGGAACACGTGAGGCTGGCTGCAAAGCCAAAGAAGAACCTTTCTGGTTTATACTCACATATTTTGTTCAAAGGTAGGAAAAAGACCTAAGAGAAACCTCCACTGCTTAAGAAACTTTCTTTTGCTTCTATAATGCAAACAGGATATAGACAAGAGAACTTAGAGCATTCAGTGCAATACACTGGAAAGGGCAACGGCGTTTATCATTATAATTATTAAAAATAAATGAAGGGGCAAGGTTAAAAGCAATTCACCTTTGTTTCCCACTTACTGTTGCTATTTATAGTCAGTCAAAGCACGTGGAGAATACTGTTGCCACTTTGATTTGGAGATCTAACATTGAGCTAATGCTTGTGAAAATGAGGCATATGATGCAGAGCCACGCGGAGCTCGGCTTCATGTGATCAGGGATGTGCAGGACCTAAAGGCAGGCCACTAACTGAAAGAGCACTAATCAAGGAGAACAGGGAAAAAACCTGACACAATAACAACATCACATGTTCCTTGATAATGCTTTAGTGAAAACCTCTTACAGTGTACTGTGCCCTGCCTTTGCATCTTTAAGAAATTAAATGCTCCAAACGTTTACACAAAAAAATTCCAGCTCACTTCTTTTCTCCTACAGAAAAAAAATCCAGAGACACCTGGAAAATGGAGGGACACTAATAAATTAAGTATTTCAGTTATTCTTTCCTCCCTAGAATTAATTTGATGAGGCTAGCACCTAGTAAGAAATATGATTTTAAAACATTATTTGATTTTGAAATTGTTGGTGTGCTAACAAAAAAGTATTCTCTTTTGCAGCAGAGGAAGGATTCACTTATCAAAAGATACTGGCTGTCAGAGATGAAAGAGAGTAAAGAAATGGAGAGAGCCATTTTAAACATATAAGACAAGACTTTCATCTCATGCTGGACCATGTGGGACAGCACTATTAACCTTGGGGAAAAATCTGACAGGAGTGAGAAAGAAAGGAAGATGAAGGAAAAAAAAGGAGTATTTTACCTTCAATAATTTTTCTGATCTCTACTGACACATTTCAAGAAGTCCACATTTATGCTTTTCTAGGGGTGAAAATTTTGCCATATGTCTTCTACATCTTTATGTATATCCAGAAGTGTTGTTACGGGTGTTCTGATAGTCTGTGTGTCCTTTGCCCACTTGCCAGTTCAGGTGTTGCCTGTGGATACCTTGGGCAGAGAGCATGGCTGGTGAATGCTCCTTTACCTGGGTCGCCTGTATACCTTTCTTTCACCTCAGCAGTGTGTGACACTGACTGCCAAAGCAATATTAATGCTAGACATTTGTGTAGTTTGTGTTATTTCTGCCTGCAGAGCAGCTCCACTCCAGTTCTGCAGCTACAGAAGTGAGTACTCCCAGATCCTTGCCAGTGGTCTCATCGGTGCTTAAAAAACTCCCTCTGTGGGATTCCACAACCCCTTCTCGCAATGCATTTGTAGTCTAAATCCTCCTTGCTCTTTGCAATTGCCTGCTTTAAATTTAAGCGATTTTCCCCCCTGAGAACTAAATGGATAACTTTTTATCTTGCCCTTGAGGGACATGAAAAACAATCGCTCACAATCCTTTTCTTAAGGACCCTTTCCATATTTAAGCTCCCTGTCGGTTTTCTCTTTTCCATACAAAACCAACCACTTCTTTTAAGTCTTCGCTTTGTGCCACAGCACACACTTTTAAGTCTCACTCGAGGTGCTCTGGCCCTTAATAGGTGGTGGCCCACAGCGGGCTCAGTCGATCTCAGCAGGGCGAGCCAGGGCGGAGGCAATACCTTTGGCGCCTCCAGAATCTGCTGTAACACCTCCAGCAGCGATCAGTGAGGATTTCAAAGCTAGACAAATGGCTTTGTATCTGCCCTTTAAGGGATGCTCTCTCCGCTTCCAGCTCCCGTGCCCAGCCCGGCCGCTCCCTCCCCACCTTTCTCCGCTCCACGTTCCACTTTGGGCTTACGCAGCCCCGATCCCTGGGGTGCTGGGCACGGCAGAACGCTGCCCGTGAGGAGGGCGAGCTCTCCCCCACGACAGCACTGTGCGCACATTCAGCCACGGAGCTCTGTCCATTTTCCTTAAACCGTTCTGTTCAGGGGCTTTACGGTGAGCGCAGCGGAGGCAGCCGGAGCGCCGCCGTTCCCGGGGGGCGGGGGAGCTCCTCACCTGCGCCCATCCCCGCGGCGGAAAACTTCGGCGCTGGCGGCTCCTTCCATGGGGCAGCGCCGCGCCGGGGGTTGGGCGGCAGCCCGCGGTGTGCCCGGCATCGCCCCGCGCTGCCCTTGTGGGACGCCCCGCCGGGGAAATAAAGTCCTTTGTTTGCCGTGCGCGGCTATCCGGGGCTGGGAGAGGGGCCGGCAGAGAACCCCGCCACCCCCCTCCACCTCCCCGGCCGGGCTGTTTTGACAATAAACTATCCGGGGATCGGTACAAAATGTCCCCGCGGTTAAGTGCTCGTTGAACAATGGGCAGGAACCAGCGACCGGCGTCAGGTGTGCAGCGCTGGGCAGCGGGTTGCAGCCGCCCCGGGCGGGCAGGTGGGCTCGGTGCCCTCTGCGCCCACCGCCGGGCCGGTGCCCCGGGTGCGGGGCTCGCCGCGGGACAGGGCATCAGGGCTGCTCTGCTCCCGCACTGACGGACCTTCACGGTGAAGAAGAGGGCGGTGGGTGCCTTTCAGGCCTTCGGGGGGTCAGCTGGTGCTAAAACTTTGGTGTGTTGTTGGTTCCCTTCCACTCCTTTCTAAAAAGGGGACTTACTTGCTTGACCTCGCAGCCCTGGAGCACAGGTGTAATGGTTTTAAATACTGCATCTGTCTGCAGAGCTGGGCAACTTCGCACATGGCTTTCAGAGCCGCCGTGCATCTCCTTGCGTGGTTTGTAGGCTTAGGAGGCGTTTGGCGGTGTCCAAGAGAAGGTGCTGGAAAGAGGTCGCCACTAGACCTGGGGAGGAATTTGGCCCTGGGCACTGAAGTCTGAAAGGAGATAACGTGGAAGGTTCTTTTCGCTGCTTATCTGAGAAGGAGCTGAGGATCCAGGGAAGCGATGCACAGCGTTAGGTGTTTAACGTCTGCTGCCACCACCAGAGAGGAGCCTGGCAGAGCACCCTGAGTGACACAGACGGGGAGGGTTCCACCAGCCTCTGCCCGTGGGAGCAAATACCACTAAAACACCAGAAACCAACAGTAGTGACAATTTGCACTTCTTCATTGTAAAACACTTTACTTTGGGGTGCGTTTATGGTTTTGTTTAGGTAACTTTTTGTTTCTGCTGCCTTTTGTTTATTGGTAATCTGTGTAAGTGTAGTATCTGGCAACTTGGGCTTTCCTATATAGAAGTACTCACGTAAGGCTGCAAAATGGGGTAGCTGCAGGACTGGGAAGGTCTCTACCAATGAGTTACTCCTAGAAAGAAATTCTAAAAATGTTGAAGTGATTAATACCTTCCAACTTTCTTTACTTCATGAATTTCTTGCCTGCACTCTTAGGTTATCCGTCATCATAGAGTTAGACTGTACTTAAGGAAAGCTTAGGAAACAGGTTACACTATCCTGGAAGACAGAGGTGCAGTTTCCAGAGTACTGGAGAAGAAAGGAGAGAACCTTTTTCATGATCCTTTTTCTCCTTCTGGGTTTTTACTCTTACTTATGGGAGGCTTAAGGGACACATCAGGCAAAAAGTTGTGTGAACAAAAACACATCATGTTGTAAGAAAGAAATTGCTGCTGCAAAATACAGCTGTCTTTGGATATGTATGTGCATCATCAGTGTATCACACAGGTGTAGGAGTATTCTGGGCTAGTTTTGTGGTGCTGAGGGAGGTATTAGTGTAATGGTTCGAGTCCTGGCAGTGACAGAGGAACATCCGAAGTGACAGGCAGGACAGAGCTGATGTGCTGTTCTGGATTGCATTGCTCTGGAGCTGGTTTGACACTGTGCCACTTTTGATTTTGCCTCAGTGTAGACACTTGGCTGGGATGATCTCCCACAGTCCCTGTTGAGACCTATCCTGTTTATCAGTATACAGATTTATAATAAGTATCTTTTTTCGGCTGTTGGTCAAGAGCTTCTTCCTTTGGTTGCAACCAGGGAAGGAGGATGTAGAAAACATTAGAAAAAGCTTAACGTAGCTTCTCAAAGGGTCCATTCATCTTTTCTGTCCATAGTCGCTTCCTAGTTTTTGTTTTTCTTGCAAACTAACATACTTCCATACTTCATTCCATTTGAGACTTGCCTTGTCCTCATTTTAACTCAATATTCTGGAATGACCTTTTCTCTCTGCTTCTCTTGTCCTCCCTCAAGGCTCACTTTGTCCCCCATCAGCCAGTACTCTGCCAGAGTCTCTTGCATTTCCATCCTGTGGTCATGGAAGACTGGACATGGTTCCTTTCAGCATCCATCCATCAAGGCGAACTTTTTTTTCCCCCAATCAGCTGCAGAGTAATGGGAGACTCTCCCTGTGCCCAGAGGGAAGAATGTCTGTTTTCATGATGCTTCCTGCTACCTGTCACCATGAGGGAGGAAGCTTGAAGGAGGAAGATTGAATTTGATGAGGATTCTGATTGCTGTCATTCAGTCACGGCCTTGACCCCCCTCAAGCCATCTGAGTATTCTGCCCTCCCTACTCCCATTTCCATCTCTGCTCTCCTCCTTTTCCTCCCTCCCTTGTGGCAATGCACAGTCTCCTGTGCAGAAATATGGCCTAAGGCCACTGCCAGAAGCAGAATGGAAATGTCAAAGATTGCTCAATATTCAACTCTTTTTCCTCACACTGCCACTGGGAACCCTCTCCCTGCAAGTGCGTAAGTGATTTTTGTTCAGGCTTTATAATAAAGAATGTGACAAATTTGGCAAGAAGTGAGGCTCCCATTTACATCCTGTTTAAATGCCATTCATAGAGACTGAAGGCATTTCCATGTGCTTATTTTGCCAGAGAGAGCCTCTTGTCAACAGATGACTGCAGCTGTAGTACTGTTGGGTTGTATTGGCTCTCTGTGGGTTTTCCATCTCGCTTCAGCTCTCCCAGTGATTGTCCAAACAGTAATGCTTCTTTTCAGGTGCCTGAATTAAGCAAAGGATCCTGAGTCACCTCCAGAAGGGACATGCTGCTCCAGGATACAGGTGGAATTGGAAGGGATATGTCTTTAGCACATGTAAACATGAGGTAGGACAGGTCTTGGGAGACACATCTGGGTCCTATTCCAGTCAGCAGGAGGTTCTCCTAGTGAAGCTTGTCCCTTTCACTCTCTGATCTCTTCTGAGAGACTAATGATATCTCTATAGTATTTGGATTTCTGTCTGAACTATAATTTGTTGTTACTGCAAGCTATTAGAAAGATTTTTAAGGCATATCTGGAGCTGCCAAACTAAATACCAAATACTAGGCATTTGTAGTTTGAAGGAAAACTGCTTTCTTGTCTGAACAGTAAACAGTCTGATGGAATCTGAAGGTAAGGAACGACAAATTCTGGATAAAACAAGAACCACACAGCATCAAAGAGTTTCAACAACATATATGTTTATCTACAATACACAATGACTGATACAATCTTGTATCAGTCTTGTAGAAGAGAGGCAGTAATTGCTCAAGGTTAAGCCACTTTTCAGCTTTTTTTTCTGTCCACCAAGATGAATGCCATTGCAGAGATCAAGTGTTACACATTGTCTTGCTCTATGGATGTGACACATAATTTTACAGATGTTGTTTTCTTTTTCATCTAGTACAAACATCTTCCAGGATTTTGACTCATTTCCTTAAGTCTCTTTCAGCTGTTCAGAGAATGGCTAGAGGAAATGAGGTCTGATATCCTAATGCATTGCATTTACTGTAAGTACCCTCTCATTTTAGTACAAGACTTTACCTTTTTAAAATTTCTGAATGCCTTTCTGACCGTTCCTGTGCACAAGAAACAATTTGCAGATGTTTCTGTCCCTTAGAAACTCATCTTCCCTAGTTGGGGCTTCTCAGCTGTAACGAAGTTCATTGTAACTTTAGGTGGGAGAGAAGAGCTGATGCTGCGGCGTCAAAGGAAAGTGTCTTACACCTTTTGGTCATTTATTTGTAAAAATCTGAAGAGAATGCACACAAAAATTAGGAGACCTTGACATAAAAGGAGTTTTAAAATTACTAATGTCTTTGATATTACTGTGTTCTATAGTATTGTGCTTGGCTTTTTCAGTGACTTTTAGGAAACTAGAAGTTTTTTTTTCCCCAACAGGACCCTGTTTGACAATGAATCCTGCAAACAGTCACAAATGAACGTAATTTTACGCGTGTGAGCAGTCTCCTTGGCTGGCTGCCAAGCCTGATGACATCTGAAGTGTGTTGTTTGTCCACTGGCCAAGATTGCTGCCGTTAGCCATAAAAGCATGAGGAGAGTGTAAACATCTGTGTTTGAGGGGAGAATGTGACTCCTGTTTTCTAGGGGATACCAATTAGAAAGCTCAGTGAATGTTACTCTCTCAGTGGATTTCCTCTTGGGGATTATATTGATTTATTCTAAAAACACAGGTTTTTAGATTTAATGGATTTTTAATGATATTTTTCATGTTGCAATTTTTTTTTTTTACAGCATGTAAGGCTCTTGACTTTAAGAGCAAAAAGGCATTTAAATAACAGAAAAGTTTCTAATGTTGCTACCATGCTATGCAGCTTCTGGGCTGCTCCATAGGGATAATTTCTGGAAATTGAACTAAAATGAAGCATCACTGGGTAAGATTAGGAGCTACAGGGTTTTTTGTCACTGGGGGGGCTGACTGCATTAAATGTCTGTAATTTTAAATGGCATCTTGGCGGTTGAATCTGTAATCATATAATGCAATCAAATATCTGATATAGAGAAGAATTCTCTGGTCAGCTAGGCAGTCAGCTAGGCACTGGCAGTTGTAAATCTAAGTGATAAAGAGGATGCATGGGCTGATTTAAGTTAAGAAGAGATAAAAACTGTGGCAGGCAAATGTGAAAATCAGAGAGCTGCATCTCTTACGGGTTCTTTGGAAGCATGGCAAATGCCAAATTAGTCCTACATATCCTGTCTTTTATCAGTTGTGTTAAGCTGGTCAGTGCTCCTCTGCTCTTGCTGGGTGACCATGCTCCTCATGAGGGACCAGAGGGCTGGAGCAAGTCTCCTATAAAAACAGGCTGAGAGAGCTGGGATTGTTCAGTCTGGAAAAGAGAAGGCTGGATTTGTTTTACAGAAAGGCATTGTACAAAAGCCACACAGGAGAAAGAAATCAAGCTTGTTGGTTATAACCTGTCATTCAGAGCCTGCATGCTTTGAAGGGGTGGAAAATCCCAGTGAGCTGTGTAATAGAAATGTTTTGGGTGTTCGCATACCTAGGCCATTCAGAACTAACTAGATTCCTGCTGACAGGTATCATGAGATTTGAAACTTGCACTTGGCTCTCTTACTTAACCTATTTTTTGTTCAGGAGTTAATGGCTGCACTGGATGCCACATGTTAAAGGTTTTGTCTGCAGGCCTCAGGACTGGAAACTTCATTCTTTGCTGAATGAAATCTGACTTTTTTCATGCGTTCATCTTCTTCCTGCAGCTGGGTTTCTAAGAGGCACGGCAAGTTTTAGGAAGCTCCCATAGAGCTCTATGGGTAAGGCTGGAGAAGACTTGCAGAGATCTGGTCTGTCCCCATCTCTTCCTTGTGGTCAGATGGAGCAGACCTCCCCACATAGATTTTTGTTCTAACCTGCTCTAAGGCAGATTTGTGCTGCAATCTTACCACCTGTTTTTTCCTGTAAATAGTTATTAAAGGTCAAAAGCTCTTTCTGATGCCTAATCTTCCTTGCTGGTTGCTTAATTCCATCTTTTTATTCTCCTGGTGTTTTGGATATAATGAACTACTATACTACTACATCACCATCCTTTTTATAATAATATTTTACACATCGACAACATAAACCCTTCAGCTTCTCTTTTCTGTGTTAAACCTTTTCCATCATTTTCTTTTGGAGTGTCTTCTGTAACTCCTCCTCCTGCTCTTCTCAGCCATCTCAGACTTGTTTGCATTTCCTCCAGATATGATGTATAAAATTGACATCTGACTGCAGATGAGAAATGCAGGTTCAATAAAATGGTTACCTCCCCTGTACTATGTGCTTCAATTTGATTCAAAACATTGTAAATCTGATTTTAATCACGATTTAAATCAGCCAACAGTAAGCCTCATTTTAACCGTTTTGCATTTGTACTTAATCATTTTGCAAAGAAAGGTTTAACCTCTTTTATTACCGTTGAGATAGAGTTTTAATTAAATATAGCCTTTGCAGTTAATGTTACACTTACTTTGATTAATCACTGTGCCTGTATTTAAGCAATTATGTACCTTGTTATATATACACTGATCCTGATTCTTCATGTGTATGTTTTAGTATGAAAATAGAAAATGTTGACATTTCTTGTATTAGATAATTGATTTTTACTGATGATTTGCATCGATTACAATGAAGAAAACAAGAATACTGAAATGTTCTTCTGTAACATAAAAAATAACACCACATAGAAGCCAGCCAATTCAGAAGAAAAAACTCATTGAGAAATGTTTTGAAATAAAGAATTAATGCCTGAAATGCCTATCTGTAGTCAAAATTGGTGGCTTCTAATCACTATGCTGCAAAAATTATAGAATTAGTCCAGGTCATTCTCTCCTTTTTCATAGAATAGCAATGGAAAGAAACATTAATTTTTTTTCAGTTCCAGATCAGTAGCTCTTCTTTGAATGGACTAGTTGCTTAACTGAGTTGTACTGAATAAGCTGAAATAAAGAAAATATTTTCTCTGCACCGTCTAGAAAACTCCAGATGCCAAAGGCTGGTTTATTGCTGCAGCACAACCTGCCTAAAGGTGCTCAGGGACTGACTTTGATAAATCCAGCAGTTATATTATCTTCAAAATGTTGACAGGAAATGAACAGCTTGAATATTTTTTTGCTTTTATTTTTTTAATGATTAGAGGAGCTGTAAGTTTAAATTTACATTGTTGTATTTTCAAAATCACTGTTTAGCATTTTTACCTTTTAAGAGGAAAATGTGCAGTATAAAAATGCTGTGGTTTTACTTTTCATGTAATATTAAATTAAATATGCAGCTTAATAGGGCATTTTTACCTGAAATGGTTCTGTTTGTATGCCTTATATACAATTCTGTGCGAGGACCTGATCCTGAGGCATTCATTTTCTGCTGCTCAATGGCTGGCTGCTTCTCTTCTGCATTTTTGATGCTTGTTTGCTGTTGTCTATGTTGTGGAAATGCTTTCTATGCCTGGATGAGCATAACTTTTGTACTTTGAAAAGAAATCATGTTATCTTCCACAAAATAAAAGCTCCCTCTCAGTAGTGTTCATTTTAACACAAGCTGTTAAAAAGTTTCCTATTCCATAGCATGTCTGACTTCCAGGTATTATACATAAAATTGCTGACTTTGCAGTAGTGTTAATGCTATCATACCTAGGATTTGAGGTATGCAGCACAATAAGAGGTCAAATGGAAGGAGCAGAAGTAAGCCCTGTGTTTCTGGTCTCTTCCTATAAGCTAGATATATTCAGAAGAGATGCTGAAATGGGATTCCCTGTTTAAGCAGGCACTCACATTAAGTGGTCCTCTGTGTATCTCTCCTGGAGCAGGAAGGAGGACTACTTTTCAGTAAACAGCTACCTATGTATATGCAATTTCTTATAAGGCTTATAAGTAAACTAGAAAATAAAGTACAATTTAAAAGCAAAAAATACAAGTCAGACTTCTGTGATATTGGAGATGAAGTTCAACAGCCGAGTTATTTATCTTATTGGCAGAAGACTGAGGAAATGAAGCTGAATTGTCAGAAATATATCCAAGTCTCTATATTCAAAGCACTTCTGTATAAGACAACATCAGTGACAGATGTTGCTGGGTGTTGGTGTGAGTGTCTGAGGTGAAATTTTTCACCCTGAGTATGCTGTAAAAAATGTGCCAATGACTCCCCCAGAAACTGTCCTAGTCATAGTTTGAGAAGGCATATGCAAAGATACTTATCTAATATCCTGGCTACCTCACTAAAATATGATTATTAGATTTGGTATTGTGTGTAAAACAATGCTTTTGCAAGAATTTTTTGCCAACATCTTAATAGAAAAGTTAAAGTGTTATTTAGATGAAAGAGATCTAACTTCTTGCAGGCTTATCAAAAATCTCTGAATAGATACAATTAATTTATATGGAAAAATGTGGAAATATCCTAAACCTGCCTCTTAAATGGATCCTGTGCCATGTGCCTGCATGACATGATGCAACGGCTTGTATTTTGGTAGCACAGCTATATAAATACTCTATCTCATTACTAAACCCAGAATTTTTCTCATTAATCTCTCAGTTCTTTCAGTGAAGGAAGAGAAAATACAATGTATTATGGAAATAAAAGATAGCTGTGTCTTTTCTGCAAAATTTGGTGAACATGTTAATCTGAAAGTCTTGTTTATTGCTATAATCTTCTAGAAAAATGTACTGAACTAAATATCTAGAGAAAGTAAAAAGCAGTGTTCCTCTTTGTGGTATTTAATGTGGTCCATCATACGAGCAGTGATAATGTAATTATGCAATTATTGGTATATTTTCCCCTCTGGAGGCCTTATGTAGATGATTACCAGTGCACCTTTTAATGAAATTGCTACTATTTGATAAAATTACTGCCAAGACTTGAAATAATTAGAATTCGCATTGCCAAAAGTCTTACATCTCCTTCCTCAGCTGAGCCTTTTCCAAATAGGCATTAATTCAAATTGCAAAACGATTTACTGTTCTCCAGTTTTCTCATTTCTCTTCTTTAAAATTACCTTTTCACTGCATTTCAGAAAACATGCTTTCAAGCCTGTGTTGCTCATTACAAGGAACATTCATTCAAAATGGAAGTTGAAAGACACTGCACCTTTTAATGTAAATGTCAGCAAAGAGAAGTGAGAAGAAAGAGCCATTAAAGGAATAGATGGGGTGCATGACAGCTGAATATGAATACACTATGCATTAGTGTGCTTTTTCATTCCTTCAAATCATTCTCCATACTTCATAATTTGTTTATTTATGTGTCTTACAGCTGACAAAACTAACTGTGGGGACAGCTGGTTAATAAGTAATTTTGGAAATTAGAGGGAAGAAGGCAATAATTCAGTAAGAGTAAGGATCGGTCTAAATGTATAAATCTCAATACTGACAAATGCTGTGGCATACAGTTGCTCTTTTTTTTAATGCAAATCTACTAAATATATAATACATATTTAAATACATAATACATATTTAGCTGTACTTAGTATTTCTCTTTCAGTAAGAATTACCAGGTAGTTGTAAGCACAGGCCATTTTAATTTAAAAAAATCAAAAAAGAAAACACAACAACCTGGCAGGTCAGTCCTGCATTGGGTTTGGTTTTATTCATTAATACATTGCCTGTAGATTTCTTCCATAGTGGGAAGTATAGGAAGTTTAGGTGTAAGAGACCATGGTGCATCAATGTAATATAATGAATGAATCACCTTGTGTAGGCTGTCACACATAGTGCTTTAAGATAACTGACTGGGCTACTGTAGTGCACATGGTACTCCTTCAAAAAAACAAACCCTGAAACAACAGGGAAAAGCCCCAAAGCCATGACTTCTCAAAAAAGGAGGATTCAGGGAGGTACTGTACTCAGCCTTGGAAAGAAACATTGTGTTTGATCCTGCTGTAGCCATTTAATATGTGTACTAAACTAGAATTATATTCAGCTACATGTCTGCCTTTGACAAATGGATCTATTTGCAGAGTGAGGGATGCCTGTCAGGGCAAGCTGCTCAGCAGGCAGGAACAATAGCCTGTTTGCATGGCTGGATTTTCCTCACCCCAGCAAGGGAGGTAAAGCCAGTGGGGCAGAGGAAAGTGTGTCTGTCTCTGGAAGCTGCATTGCTTCTCCCAGCCCCTGGCCTTGAGGGAGTGTTGCACCTGTGTGTATAGGGCAGCTCTGACATGGTTGTGGAGGTCATCTGAGGAATCTGCTCTGCTAAGCCTGCTTCTGGGGTACTGAAGCAAAGTGCTGTTAGCTGCATCACTAATTGGTGTGACAAGACCTGCTGCAGGAGGATCTGCTGGCTTCCACCCACAAGCCAGGGATTGTTCCAGGTGCTCATGGTTATCCTGCCTGAAGATTCTGTGAATGTTTCTCTTGGACAGTGGGATGTACAGGGTCTATAGAGCTGGCTGGATTTGTCTTCTTGCTACCTGTCTCTGAGACTGGCTCTTCCTGATTCACCACATCTTGTTCTGAGGGGTGTATAACCTCTGCCCAGGTGTAGCTGGGTGTCCCCTCAGTCTCCTGAGCTCTTTCCTCTGCAGTGGTAAGCACCAAGTGCCTCTTACTTGTTGTGTGAAGTGCCCTGCCAGGGCATGAAGTGTGTCGTGAGGCAGGCCCATGTAGGTGCAGGCCCAGACTGTGGAGCTGAAAGGTTACCATGGGGCCTCACTGCAGGGGGGGTGCCTCACAGCCACAGCTCTGTAATTCCCCATGCCTCCACAGATGATAAAGACAACCTTTGTTCCAACCTCCTGCCACTTCCTCTCTTGGGTTTGCCATGAGTGGGAATCAGCTGGCTGGTTCCACACTTGCTCTTTGTGTGGGAGATCTTCATTTCTCCTTGATGCTGTTTGCAGATGGAGTCAGCTTGGCTGTGCCTTTGAGTGCTGTGCTGGTGAGCTCCCGCCTCCTGCTCTCCACAGTGCCCTTCTTCTGCCCCCTTCCCTTTTGGGGTGAGGGGGCAAGGAAGGCTGGGTGGGAAGACAGGGGTTGCCCTCATGCAGCTGTGTAAAAGCCAAAGCCCTCATTAATCCTCTACACTGGTCTTCTGCTTAGTAATATATAGCTTCCAGGAATCCAAAATGTCAGAGTGAGCACAGGCTTATGTGCTCTTTTTCTCTTTTTGGAAAACACGGCATTGAGGAGTCTGTTGGTCAGCAGAAAGCACCGACCCTGGGAGATGGGTTAGAAACAAACGGCTTAGTTCTGCATAGGAACATAATCAGCCCAGACTTAGGCTGTGTCCAGTGACAGATAACTTTTCAGTCTCTGAAAAGATACTGGGATGGAGGAGAGGGGCCAGCAAGGATTTGTGTCATTCAGATACGCTGAGAGTCCATGACACTCATGGGACAATCATGTCTTGGGTATTTTTTGGTCTATGTCTTTGAGGAAGACTCTAGTGTGGGTGTTGGTGTGGATGGTTTCTTTTGCTAGCCACCTTCTCCCCCACAGCCTGAAAACAGGATCTCATGTAGCTTTCAGATCAAATAATTTAAAACTGACATTTGCCATTGCTAAACTTTTCATCTAGCATAAGGGAGAGTGTCTGTTTAGTGAAGTGGAACAAAACGAGTAAGCATATGATAGCATCTCTCCTTTTAAAAATCTGGGAGATTTTATACATCAGAGTAAATTCAAGTTGTTCCAGTGCAATTAACATGCAAGTTTGACACTTTATATTCTTCCTTGGGGCATGAAATGGCAGGACAAAGAAAATGTAATTGAAAGCATCTTACGTTCTTGTCCATCATTGCATATGTCAACTGTCATAGTGGCTTTAACAAATAAGAGACAGAGTTGGAAAGGTGATATTCCTCAATTAGACCTATGTGTAAATACTCTAGAGAGGATTAAGCAGGCTTCTGGCTAGGACCTCTGCACTTGTGTAAAAGAGATGATTTTGCTTCTGCTCTTCTTTCAGACCTGCAGGGGACTTGTGTGTCTGAAAACATGTTCCTTTTTTCCAGCAGTGCTGGGTTTGCTGAAAGAAGATATTATTTCCCTGCAAGCCGTCTTGCTATGGCATCTACAGCAGTACTACTACTTTAACTGATAAAGCATATCTCTTGTTTCTGCTCTCTTATGTTGTTGTAGATGAAAAACCACAGTGAGTGAGGTCTAAGTGATAGCCCTTGAAATGAAGCCAGTGCCCAAAATGCAAAGGCACTGAAAAAAAAATAATCTCTCCAATTGTATCCAATCCCCACAATCTTAGACAAAAGTTGTGGACATTTTGTAACTTGAAGTTTAGCTCCTCTGTGCATTTATGATAGAAAAACGTTAACTGCTTTAGAAATCATGGTCAGGATCAGGTCATGGTCAGGTCGCTATTTTCGTTGTGCAGTGTTTGTACAGCTTAAATGATGATGACTATGAAGGTTATGGAGAACTGCAAGGGGAAAAGGCAGAAGCTCAGAAGAGCCTGCCATGCCCTTTCAATGTGTCCCAGCCCTTGGGGAGGCAGGGTGAGGGATTTGCCCCTGCTGAGCAGCAATGAACCTGTTGGCAGAGTGCTGCCAGTCCTGGCAGAGAGGCTGGTACTGGATGTGAGCAGGTTGTGACTGTGCTGTGAAGCTACACTCTGCCTCTGCCCTGGGTGATGTTTGACACAACTTGAAAGTGGGAAGGTGTGGGATAAGGCACAGGGGTTTTTGTTTTATTTTTCTTTGGAAGCAATCTGTTGTGTTATAAAGCTGCCACAAACTTCTTGTTCCTTTTAATGTTTAGATAAGAGTTGAAAGAGGAAGCGGCCAGAGAGAAACTAACCTGTTGGCCTAAGGTTGTGCAGGAAATGTGTGGCAGAGCTGGGAATAAAATCCACAGTGTTTGACTCTTCATCTTATTTCATGGCAATGCCACATCCTTTGTTTGCTTGGCAGCTGGAGATGGTTTCTAGTTGCTTGCAAGCTTGATGTGGACTTGCACCTGATGTGCTCTTCCGTGCTACAGCAGTGTTGTGCTGAGGCTGAAAAGCTCCAGCATTAACTGTATTTTTCCCCAGGATGGTTCACTCCTTAGCCAGAGCTTTTGTTGTTTGCACATCCCTTAATTGTTACAGGAACATTCTGCTGTCCTTAATCATATCCCTGCAATTTGACCTGCATTTCCTATCAGTATTATCTACAGCTGTTTGATGTTCTAATTCCTCCAGCCTGGTTTTCCAGATGTTCTTTCTGCATGCAGAATTCACAACTGCTCTACTCCTCTTTCCTCCCTCTCCCTTCATTTTAATATATTCATATATTCTTCTTTTCAGTTACCCAGCCTTGTTCTCAAGTGATCTCAGCATTGTAGTTTTTAACTGAAGTTTGTTATATTGCATGGAGAAGTTTGGGTTGTGGAAGTGAAGCTCTTCGGCTGTAGGACTCAAATTTAGTACATCCAAAATGGAATTTGGGCTGTACAACTCTGAGCTTATTAGTTTATTTTAGTTTTTTTAAATTGTGATGTATTTGCCATTATCAGTGTATTTTTGTTAGCATGTAATAACTAAACCCTCTAGTTGCCCTTGAGGACAACTCTAGAGGGTCATCCAGAAATCCCAGTGTGGATTTTGCCCACTCTGGCTGTGCAGTGTATGGGGAATGTTGAATGTGTCACAGTGGGATCCACAATCTGCAAGCAACAGTGGGATCATCTGCCCCAGTGGAGACCACAGGACCCATGTGGGCAGAAGACAGATTTCCTCTCTTCTCCTTGTCCTGAGTTGTTCCTGTGTTCCTCAGCAAGGTGGGCCTCGCTGAGATGGGGACACTCAGCTGAATATTGAAGTAGTACTCTCCCTCCTTTTCAAAGGTGTAAAGAGGTGGAGAGAGCGTGGCATGCCCAGGTGTGGGGTAGATAACAAAGTAAGGATGCATATCCACACCTGGAAAACTTCAGTGAGGACACAGCAGTGAGTTCCTCCATCCCATTGCTCAGATAGTTTGCAGCCCTGCTAGTGACTGGTAAAGCCATGATCCCACCTGGGCTGAACACAGAGCTCTGGGAGGAGACAGCAGACACTGCATCCCATGGGGTTTGGCACCTGGAGATCCCTTGCTATTTCTAGCATATATAGTGCCAACACAACGGATTCCTGAATTATGAGTCTTAGTGTCATGGCTGTGATTACATAGTTGATGTTGCTGGAGTCCCCAAGAGCAACAGGGGTCCTGGAAAGAGCCCCATCACTCGGATGCTATACAAATGGACCAGTCTCAGACATAAGTCTGAGAAAAGATGAGGAGAGAACAGATGGACACATGCTGTGGAGATTAGTGCACCAGATTACAAATTGTTAGTTAAAATCTCAGATTTCTGTCACTTAATTATTCCTCCAAAAAGAAGATACAAAGTCATTCTCATCTTTCTAAACACCATCTTAATTCTCTTTTTAAAGACAGATGATATTTTGGTGCATAATATGAAGCAAATCTAATAGTCATTGTGTTTACAACCAGTTGTCCCTACACTGTCATAGTTTTATTAAAGAGACATTTTCAGAAGGCAAAAGAAAAAAAACCCTTTACACTCGGAATCCTTTGCACAAGGCATTATTCAAGTTGTTTTGCTGAGAATTCATAGATGGCGTAAAAGGAACTATAGCAAAATAATCTTGAAATGAGTGATGCTTCACCACATTGTGCTGATTTCCTTTTTTTTGTTTTTACCAGCTGTGCTACGTAATGTATTTCTTGTGCCTCTGGACAGGTCAGGCTCTGCTGTGTTGTTTACTACCTTTAAAAACTTTCCAATAACTTGCTAGATAGTCCTGCTAGTAAGTGTTACAAACACTTGAACTCATAACCAGAGCGGATAGGACAAGAGCTAGGGGAAAGAGTAGATAAAAATCATAAACGTTCCATAAAACTATGAAATTATGTTTTCCTAATCTTTCTGGCAATTATTTTTTTGTGGGATACTTTTTTATCTGTTCAGTCATGTGAGTTTATGTAGGGGATTAGTGGAACTCACGGAAAATTTCTGGTAGTACTGGAAAAACAGGCACTGGTGGACTTGTCTATTTGGTTTAGCACTGGTAAATCCATCGGAGGGAGATGGGGAGAGAACAAGGGCTTCCTCCAAAACCCAGACCACAAAGTAATTAGTCTCTGCAGGTGGTCTGACCATCCTTTGCTTCCTACTCTGGGGTGGATTTGTCAGGAAGAGGAGCAGTTACCTGACTTGGCCTTAATCCATTATATACCTTAAGAACAACTAAAGCTGTGAGATGGGTGAATTAAGTCTGGAGTGTATAACCTCATCCCAAGTAATTATCCGATTGTTTTTCCTGAACGTCTGTTGTTATCTGTGTGGGTAGGGAAATTCAGCCTCTGAATGGAGCTGCAGAGTGTGTTTTTGCATGCAAGTGGTGTTGGGTTTTGAGAAGTGTTCCCCCCAGCTCAGGCACAGCTGTTACACATGCAGTACAGCTGTACAAAGCTGTGCTGTGCATCAGAGGGACATGGGTTATTTGTAGGACTATTGAGCTGGCCTTCATAAGGGGAAGGGTTTGTTGCTGCAGAACCTGTCAGCATTTACTCACAACACAGTGGTATGTATGGTTTGACAAATCCTTCCTCAGGTAGCAGGTCAATTATGACATTAATCTTTACACTGCTACCTCTAATGGGTCCCTTTTCCTCTGCAAACCTATTGGTGATACCCTACGCTTGACCTTGCTGGCTGCAGGCATGGAGTGATGCCAGTGAATGTTGTCCACATCTTCTGCTTTCTCAGTCCTCCCTGACTTGTCTGTTAAGCTCATGCCAGCACAGCTATACCACACCACACTTCTGCTGTTTTATGCAGCTCTTGTAACTTGTCACTTGAAGTGCCCTGTAGTCTATGGGAAGCAGCAGAGAAGTCTTCCACAGAGGTCCCCATGAAGGACCTGCATGGTTATTCAGGAGCCCTTTTCAGAGATCTTTGCCCTCTGACTTCTCACATGCCAAAAGTTCCTGCCTCTGATCTGAGGGGTTTGAAAATTAGACATCTTCTTGCCTTAACCCTGCTGCCAGGCACCTCTTTGCTCAGGGCAAAGAATTTTTCCAGCTTTCTTGTTTACCATGCCACTGCTGGCTGAGACTTGTTCTTCTCAGAACTTGGACTTTCATTCTTCCTTTTTGAGCTACTGTACCACAGCTCAGACACTCACCTGCACTTTGAGGTAGCAGATTTGAAATTAACAGTTATTTTTCTCTGCCTTCTTCTGGCAATTTTTATTTCTAGAATGTTTGTTTACGCATTCTGTTATGGAAGCATATATGCAGGATTAGTGGACCTCATCTGGAAAATTGCTTGGTGACACTGGAGGAATGAGTGCCAGTTGAGTTTAACACTGATAAATTATAATTTCAAGGAGGGCTCCTTTCAGACCACAAACAAACAAAGTAATTAGTCTCTGCAGGTGGTCTGACCATCCTTTGCTTCCTACTCTGGGGTGGATTTGTCAGGAAGAGGAGCAGTTACCTGACCTGATCTTAATCCATTATATACTTTAAGAACAACTAAAGCTGTGAGATGGGTGAATTAAGTCTGGAGTGTATAACCTCATCCCAAGTAATTATCCGATTGTTTTTCCTGAACGTCTGTTGTTATCTGTGTGGGTAGGGAAGTTCAGCCTCTGAATGGAACTGCAGAATGTGTTTTTGCATACAAGTAGTATTTTCACTGGCATGACTCTGCTACTACACAGGGATGTTGTACAGTCTTGTACAACTGTGTGACATGAGCAAACAGCACAGTTATTGTAAGCTAAGGATTACTCCTAGCACTGAAGAGCCACTCTGAAAGGGGAAGAGTTTGTTACTGTACGATCACCTCAGTATTTGCACATATTCTTCTGACCTTCAAGTAGGTTTGAAACAGTGAGAATTTCTCTGGATTTCTGTCTATGAATTCCATTTTTGCAGGCTCACTAAGTCTTTCAAAATCATGGGTGTGCTAACTCAGCAACTCCCTGATTGGCTTGCCCTAACAGTAGAGCTAAGGAAGCCTAAATGTGCATCTTTCTCTGTGTAGACAGTTGGGAAGTGGTTGGGAACTGTGAACTGGAGCTGCTAATTTTACAGAGAAAATATTTTGTGAGAATGTTTAAAACATTGTGTTAGGATGTTTCCATGACAAAGAAGCTAAATGGTCAATTAGAGTAGCTTTGGTGACTGGGAGGTTGGTGCCTCGAGTGAAACTAATTTGGTAGCATTGGGGTGGAAACTTGAAGAATATTTTGCATGTTTTTTGTTTTTTTTTTTAATGTAAGAAATGTTGAATTGGCTCTTCAGGTAAAGAAACAAGCAAGTATGGAAAGCATGTACTGATGCCTTCATTTAACTGGACACTTCTAATTCAAGAGTATGACTGGAGCATCTGAATACATGAGAGAGCAGTTATAAAAAGATAACTGTTGAACCAGGAAACTTTAGTTCTTGGCAACATACTGAGTAAATGACAAAGAATGATTAAAAGTGCTGCCATGTAGGATCAGACTCATATGTTCTTGAATTTAATTTTTAAATATCTTGGGTCTGTTCCCGTTCAAAAGCCAAAACATTGCAGAAAGTGGTGCATCTGAAACTGTAGTTCCAAAAGGTTTTTTAGAGGCCAGTTTCCACCTGCACTGGTTATTTTCTCTGTGTGCCAAAGGTCTTACAAGCCAAAAGCTGTCTGTATAATTACACAGTGCCATTGCACCTCAGTACTTTTAAGAAGTAATTTCCAAAATATTAGTTGTACATATACAGCTATAAAATAGTCATTTTACCACAGAAAAAAAAGAGTGTATTGTATTGACAGACATTCTGTTTTGTGCTTTTTTTTTCCAGGTGGTGCACTGTCCCATGTAGAGTCTTTACGGGTTGTGAATAAAGGGGAGGAATTAAGGCTGACATGCAATGAGGACGGACCTGTGACTTGGAACTTCCAGAATTCGGACCCATTGGCAAAAGCAAGGAGTTCCAATGACAAAGAGTGGTACACCAAAAATGCAACAGTCAGAGACATAGGCAGATACACATGCAGAAGCAAAGGGAGTATTGTCTCCTCTTACTATGTTTTTGTTAAAGGTAAATAATAATGAAGGTATTATTTTTGCTTCCCACCCCTCCCCTTCTCGCCACCCACTCTCCATCTCCACTCCCAAAATAATAGGGCAATAAACGTTGAAGGATGGAATGAATTGGAAGTACAGGGGGAGAACACAGTCTGGTATAAGAAATCTTCTTCCCTGTCCAGTAGGCAGAAACCTCATTCTCTGCTTGGTTTGCAATGGCCTTTGTCCACAGTGCAAAATTCTGAATGAGTTCCTCTTTACATCCTCATTAATTTTGTGGTGAAGTTTATCCAAGCTCCCTTTCTAGATGCTACCTAAGTGACCTGATTCTGTTGTATGAGTCAGTTATACAGTGAAGAAGCAAGAAATATGTAGAAATGTCTTTTTAATTCTATGCCATCCATCAGTATGGAGTCATGTAAAGTTTGGTCCCAAGGTTTTAATTTATTGAGGCAGTCAGCCTAAAGGATTTGGTCTTTTGAGACTGTGCTCCCAGGCCTAAGCCAGCAAACAGCAATGATTCCTCTGCCTTCGGCTTCTGATCTATCTTGTGACTGATCAGAAATGTCTCAGACAGGAAAAAAAGTGCTTCTACTCTGACACATTTCTCAATCCTTTATTACTCTTCTTTGTGCAGTGTTTTCTTCAGATTTCATCTCTGCTGATGTATGTCTACATCAGCTTCCCCCAAGCTGACAATCTACCATGCCTGGCATTCCATTTACTTTCTGAAGAAAATAGTTATTTTGCTTCTCCCTCACATAGCTCTGGTGGTTTTCCCAACCTGTTGATGGAAAAAAGTCCTACGGCATCCACTTTCTTAAGACAGCATTCCTTGACCAACAGGAGTTGTCTCAAAGAGTCCCCTTGGAACCCTGTTAGTCCTTTGAGAATTACTACTAGGCTGTTCTCCAAGACAGGGGGACACCAGCACAGCACTGCGAAGGTTATTTTCTTGAGGGAAGATATCTGGCATAGTGGCCATACAATTTAAAGAGTGCTCCTTTAACTGCTCCTGAGTTCTCCAAATAGCCATGCAGCTACCATGGATAAGTTTTCTTGACTTTCTGTTTTTCTCTGAGACTATGAATAAAGGAAATCTGACATGTATTTTACCTATATGTGGTAAACAACCTTGACTTTACCAACCATGATGTTTTCCCTGACGGTCATGGTAATTATCTCAGATAGCTCTGATCATAGAGATGTTTTTTGCCTTCCATTACATGAGTGACTCCTTCACCTCAGGATAGCAGGCAGCTCTCCTGAGCATGTTTACCAAAGCATCAGGGAAGTTGTGTGACCCTCATGCGACACGTTTTTATCTTTTTTGCCTCAGTTGTGTGAAAAACGGACAGCCTTAACTTTGACATGTTCCTGGCAGCGAAATAAGTATGTTTGTGAGGTTGACCATTATTTTGCATCACGCGTGGTTTAATGACATCTTACATCACCTGTAAGGTGCTTCCATATACTCTGCTGCTTGTAGGGTTGCCACAAACATGCCATTATACTTTTCTGCTTCTAAAGGAGGGAGTGAAGAGAGAACGAGACCAAGAAACTCGATCCTGCATAGTGACACCTAGAATGGTGGCATCTGTTGAGATCTTGTGTTCTTCTGAACCTACTAAATCCAAATTTCTTCTGTTTCTGTGACCAAGAATGACAGAGTGTTGACAGACTGTGGATGTGTACCTGCTTCACCTTTCTGTTTTGGCAGAAAGTACCTATGTTGTATCTATAAAAGCATTTTTTCCTGATCCAAGCAAGCCTAGTTCAGAGTCCTGCATAAGAGAAAAAAATCTCTTGATTTTGATCTCAAGTCTTTTCAGATGGAAGGACTAATAAGCACTATCATGTCTTGTGTTGGAAACCTGCAGTATGCCCAAAAGACAAGTGCAGTGCAAGATGTCCATGGGGCAGAAAGCAATGAAAGGAAGAACACGTCTTCTCACTGTGCTGTTCCCTTCCAGACAAGGATTGAAGATGCAAGGGGAGCACCTCAGCAGTTCTGCTTGGTCCAGTCAAGGCCTTCCCTGAAATTTCAGCTGTTAGTGAAACAGGTGTTTGTTCCTGATGTTTTCAAAAATTTCTTTTTTATTTACTATTTTTTTTTTTGGTTGCAGGGAGCCATACCTTCTGCCTAATGAAGATACCTTGGTTCTGTCCATACTGGAGAAAGGGGGACTGAGTAGAAAGCAATCAGCTATGTCTGTTAGCAGGACCATTTAGATGAGCACTTTTAAACCATCCTCTTCCTGCTCATAAGTGACAGCTAGTCATAGTATTTCTTTTAAGATCTCTGTGTGCAAAATACCACATTTTGGTTCTGTTCAGAAATGTTTATTTTCATATCTTAGTAGTCTCCATCCTCTAATTCTAGACTGATGCTTCAAAACCTGTAGTTTGTGGGGGCTTCTTGGGTAATAATATCAAATTCAGCTGAAGCTACACCCTCACTGTAAGCTAGAAACCAGCCAGTAACTTCTTTGTTTAGTGATGAGAAACACCTGATGTAGTGAATTGCTTACATAAACATCCCAGGCTTCATTTTCAGCCTGGTACTTCTTGTCTTAAACCAAATGCACATTGTCCATCATCTTAAACAAATTCTCTCAGTCTTCCTTGATAAGCCATGGCTTTTTGATCTCTAGTCGTTCAAGTTGTAAGCATGTTTGCAAAAAAGAAAGAAAACTTTTCTCTCTGTTTTTGTTTTTCTAATTCATTCTACTCTGTAGAGAGCACAGATGGAATCTGAAATAAACTTTTACAGAGGGTTCATCATCACACATTTGTTTATTTTTGTGTTTGCCAGCTTCTTAGCATTTCGAGGTCATGACATCATGGGCTTTGACTTTGGTTGTAGAGTGTTTGAAGTACTATATGTTTGTGTGCTGGTGGTTGGCTGAGATGAAATGCTATAGGAAAGTTACCTTGTGAAAGATTGCATGATTATTTTTCAATCAGATATGCTGTTTGTATGCCCAGTTTTTCTTCTAAGAAGGCTAAAAATAATCTCTGCTTTCAGGGAGCGGAGAGAAAGAGAGAAGTTGTTTGCTGCTTCCTCTGGTAGCAATGTGTGTTCATTTAGATTATGTGTTTTACAGAAGTGAAAACCATAATTTAAGTTCTTTTCAACTTCCATTTGCTCATAAATTTCTTTCAAATCTTTCCGTGTGTATGAAACCTTACAGCCCTGCCACTAGCTAAAAGCAAATTACTTCTAGTGGTCTGTGAAAATCTGTTTACTGCTGTGGGGATATTTTGGACCTAAACAAGGCAAAAAGTGCCCTCCATCTCCAAATAAAAAAAGCAGTAAGATTATTTTTAGTGCACATGATTCTTTAGTGTATCTGGTATTGAATGCTCCTGCACATCTCCTGTCATGCTGCTCTTTTAGGAGAAAATTTAATGTGTCTTGGTAAACATGAATTAGGCAATACTCAGTTTTACTGGCTGAAAGTAAAACTTTTTTTGACAAGTGCCCAGTTGTAGAGTTAGGGTAATCAGAAGTTTCCATCCCATGCCAGCTTGTCTGACAGATCTTTGTGTTTCTTCACAGATCCAAATGTGCTCTTCCTTGTTGATTCTCTGATCTATGGGAAAGAAGACAGTGACATCCTGCTAGTGTGCCCACTAACAGATCCAAATGTTACAAATTTCACACTGAAAAAATGTGATGGCAAACGTCTCCCCAGAAATATGACGTTCATTCCCAATCCCCAGAAAGGCATTGTTATAAAGAACGTTCAGAGGTCATTCAAGGGCTGCTACCAGTGCTTGGCCAAGCACAATGGAGTTGAGAAGATATCAGAGAAGATTTTCCTGAATGTGAGACCAGGTAACATAGGATTTTTGCCTTCATGTAGATAACCAGGAGGTGTAGAGAAAGGCTGTAAAGCCTCACTGCTGTCCAGAGGAAAGTGATGAGCTTAGAAAGCTTGTTTTGGGCAAGTTGTGGCAGGGCACAGATTGATGTCGTGACACGTAGCTTGTGGCTGTGCTCAGAAGGTTTGGCCATGATGAGTTTTATTTTCTGTTCCTGGTGATTTCCAGGCATTTTTTTTTCATCCTTATAAGAAATGTGGGTTATGCTGTTAAATTCTGAGGGCAAACAAGCACCCTGAGGTTTGTACAGGTTTGTGCAGTCAAAACTAGTTTGGTGTCTGACTCCTGTGTCTGTTACCCACAAGTGACAGTAGAAGGAACTGATTGATGGCATTGAAGAAGAGACATTTGGTGGACCGGCAGAGCTTGTGGAAGGAGAAGGTCTTTGTCTTCATTATTACTGAATGAAGATGGTCACAGCAGCAGCTGTGTGCACAGATGAGGATGAGGAATGCATTGTGGCTGAGCTGCTTGCTTCATGCAGCACTGGGCTTGGCAACCCTGTTGGTGACACCCTACACTTGACCTTCCCCCCACCCCTGTGCCCTAGGGTTGGGTGCTTAGGTGGTTTTGGGAAGGAGGAGAAGCCTGGTGTCTGTCCCCAGGACTGTACAGGCCAGTTTTGTCTGGGCGGTTTGGAGCCTACACTTACCTGTGTGTCATTATTGGTAAATACCCAGGGGGGAAGTGGAGGGAGCAGATCAGCAAGCCAGACTGGCTTGGCATTTCCTCAGGGGCAAGTAAATGAGTTTGTTCTCCATGTAGCTCTGGATACTCGGAATGAAGCCACCTCTTGCTGCAGCTGAGGCTGCTGCTGAAAGAGGGGGAGCACGGTTTGGGCCAGCAGGCTGGTGTGCTCATCCATCCCTGCTGCTTGCATCATGCCAGGGTGGAGAGCTGAGGCCAGGCCATGGCAGCACATTGCCTTGTGCTGGGGAAGGAGGACTGTCCTGTGGTGAGATGAGGGCACATGTTGGTGTTTGCTCCATGGCAGGGTCTGTGGGAACTGCCCATTCTCCTTGGAGGTGGGCCAAGGGGTTGAGGAGTGAGGACCATCTCAAGTGAGGAGTTTGCTGTTTGCATCATCATCTTTTCCTGATGATTTGGAAATTCAGCATCATCACTCTCAGTATTGTAATGACTGTACTGTAGTGTTCAGTCCTTGCTGAGTTCACCAAGGAAAGCTCCTACTTTCTCCTTGGCTCAACATTTAAATGCTTTGGAGATGCTTTGATGGGTAATGTTTTTGTAGTTATAACCGTGGCACTCAGACCCTCAGATGTGAGCTTCTGCTGCAGAAAGACTGAAGAGGCATCTGTGAAACAGGGAGCTGTGCAGGAGTACTCAGACACAGAACTGCTATGCTAGCACAGGGAGTGTTTACGTACTGCCCTTCTCAAAACAATAAGGGACTTTATGGACTTAGGGGTCTTTTTTGGATGTCCAGAGATATTTCTGGCAGATGAGAACACAGAATGCCTTCTGCACTGGCATCCTCATGTCACTTGGGAAATGCTGAATGCTGAGGGGGATTTTCGTGTGAGCTTTTATATCTGAAGAGAGCAAACATGTTTCTTTGTTCTCTTCTGTAGCTTCTTACAGCGACATGAGGAAAACATTATTGTTAAAGTATGAATGGCTGAGAAGCATGGGGTTTTCCAAAGGTTTTGTACAATTTACCTAAGAAAACTACAAAAGTTGTGTTAGAGGCAGAAAGAGAGTCTGGAAGACCTTATCTTACACATGCTGCATTCAGTTTGTCTTCTGTGTGAAAGCCCCAGTAGGAAGTTAACTGGAGTATAATAAAAGACGAAAACTTGAAGAAAGGATGAAGAAAATAGGAAAATAAACCACAAAGGGAACAAAGGAAGAGCTGAAGAGCAGGAGACACATAGTCCTCAGACACACCTGACTGTTGACAAAAGACATCCTGAAGCAGAACAGCGTACAGCTACCCCACGTCTCCATGTCACCCCCTTGTCACCCCCTGCATCTTGGGTGACAAACTGTGAACCATCACTGTAAGAAGAGGTTGTGGTGCTTTCAGGCACAGGTGTGCAGAAGTCCTTGAGCTGTACCTGTCCTTCCTAGGCTGTCCATCAGGAGCTTTTCAGGGACCTGTCAGACAGCACTTTCTGTTGGCTGCAATGTTTTGTAATTAAAATCTGCAGTTAGTGCTGTTCTTCAGTGGTTGATCTTTACTGTGTTTTCAGTTCCAGAGTGCTACTTTTTAATCACACTTGCAAAACGGACCATCTCATTGGTAGTTCAACATTATTCAGGTTTCTTCATGCAAGTTGCTATGCTCTAACAAATATTATCTAACTTTTAAGTGTAATTTAAAGTGAAGTTGAAGCAGAAACATGCTTGTTGTAAAGGAACAACTATGTAATATATTTTAAGAACTTGAATTCATCTCAGAGCCTTGATTTTATTGGAAAATTAATTAATGACTGTTGATTTTTATCCCCCCCCGAAGAGCTGAGACTAATGAAAAGTAATAAACTTCTAAATTGTTTTCCAGTTCACAAAACTCTTCCTGTCATCACCTTATCAAAAAGCTATGAGCTTCTCAAAGAAGGGGAAGAGTTTGAAGTTACATGCATAATCACAGATGTGGATAGCAGTGTACAAGCTAGTTGGATTTCTCACAAAAGTGGGGTAAGTTCCTTTAATTGTATCATGTGTGCCTCAGCACATTACACAGACTCTCTGTAGACATTCACATGCTTGTCTTGGATACCTGATGCTGTTTTGGTTTGGATTTCTTGCATTTACAAAGATTCAGTATCCCAAAGACTGGTGAGGGGACAACAACTGTTCTGTGCCCATGATGATGGCTGGGAGGAAAAGCATCTGCATGGGCTTCTCTTAAAAAGAAATTGAAGTTAGGCTCTTCAATGTGAAGTTTAGGTGACCTCTGTTGGGCTTCCTAAATACAGAAGCGTGGAATGCCTACACATCACATTGCAATCAATGGGAGCTGCAAATATCAACACATGGACTGCAAATTACATATTCTAGTTGTTATCATTAACAGTAAAATACCTGCTAATTAGCATGGGGTTGTGTGTGACAGGAATAGTAGTAAGCATTCGCAGGAATGATTAATTCATTTAAATTACATGGTGTGCCTCACTAACTGGAAAAGCTCTGAAAAATGAACTAGTGAACTGGCTTCTGTCTGCCAGTGTTAGATGGAGTTTCTGACTGGCATTGCCAAATTAAATTATTGAGAAGCTCAGTGCTCCAGGAGTTTGATACTGGCAGCACAACTATTCTGCAGCAAAGGGGCAGAGAGATCCCCTTCCCTGGTAAGTCAGTGTACTGCCAGCTGTGTCTTTGAAATGAGCAGCAGACACTAGGTAGTTTTTGAGAATGCTTCTTGATCTTCTGGGTATACCCTGAAGTTTAAATTAATTAAAAGCCCTTGAGAAGACCTTTTAGTAACTCTTACCATATACTCTCCCATGCTAATTGATTGATCTTTTACTGCTAATGGTGGTGACCAGAATATGTAATTCTCAGCCCATGTACATGGAAGAAAAGACTCCTATGATATTTAGATAAATCACATCTCCTCAGGCACATAACAAACAGGAATCCTGTTCCCTGGGGCTGGGCATGCCGTGCTTAGCTAATCCACCAGCTCTGGCAAGGCTGTTCTTGCTAAGTGCTTGCTGCTCCAGAAATCCCACCCCACAGCTCTGAACATTGAGACAGTCTAAGTGACATGAGGGTGGCTTGGGACATGCAGATCTGCTTTTGTTCCTGTGCAGGACCTTCATCTGAGAATTTCATCTCTTCTCTCATTCCCCTCCCTTTCCTGTGTTACAGATTGATGAAATTGAGGCGTTCCTTTCATTTTTTGTGCTTTATAACTTTTTATTTAATGTGTAAAAGCCACAAGGAAAGTATTTTCCCAATAAGTTTGACTTTTATGTCCTTTCTAGTAAATAGTAGGAGCTGCTGTCTTTGAAATTCTATCAGATTAAATTTTGTATTGAAAGAGAACACATAAATTTCATATTTAAGTAGATTCACATTTTGTCCTGAGCAGATGAGAGAAAAAAAAAATCAAAATGCTTTTTCCATGTATGACTGAAATTATCACCACTTTGGAAAATTAGGAGACTGGCTATTAGCAAGCACATCCATACTAAATATACTTCTCTTGTGATTATTAAAAGTCAGGAGGAATCAAAATTGCATTGAGAAGTTTTAATTTGTCTAGAAGGTCTTGGAACATGCAAGAATTGCAATAATTCAATTAGAAAATCATAACAAATCCAGGTCTGCATTTGGTTTAATCAGTGTAAATTTTATCAGTCTTTCTAACCATACTGAACATTCTCACAGACACTAAAGTCAGCATCTCAAAGCATTTATTTTTTCTATGCATATGTATAGAATCATGACATATTTAAAACAAGGGCATTTCCAGTTTCCTTTAAGATTAATAAATCGAGATTGCTATGGTCCAAGAATCAGAGTGGGTACCAGAGGGAGGATGCTGTATATAGCCTGTTGCCAGCAGGGCTCTCTGCAGCATGCCACAGCAGGAGATGCTGTTGCCTTGGAACATAGAGCAACATGGTTAAAATGAAACCTCAGGACCTTAAATTCTCTCCTGTCATTCACTGGAAAGCATTGCAACCATTAGAGAGTTGCTGAACTTCAGGCACCATATGAGGGCTGAACCACACTTCTGAGATGCAATGACTTCAAGCTTCAACTTCTGAGCATTAGGAAAGTCAGGACCCAGTGGTCATTTTGCATCAAGCCCTACAGTTAGAAGTGGTTTTTGTGGAAGTAAAACCTCCAGCTGGTTACTCACCCTCTCACCAATGCTCACCTTAGTATTGGAAATCTAGTCATGAGCTGGCTCAGACCTTGGGCACAACAGCCTTGTCATCAGGTGATGGGAAATCTGAAGAAGCTAGAGGTCTAGTTCTGTGCCTTGGGCTGGTCTCCTCCATTTGGTTCTCTTGGGGCAGGTGGTGAGCACAGCCCCAAATTCACCCCACCCTCACCCCATGTCCCTCCACATTCTTGCCTTAGAAGGGAGCTTGAGGAAGAAAAAAAAAAGAAAGAAGGGGAGGAGATAGGACTTGGGAGAGGACATTATCTCCCAAAGGCAGCTGATCACACACTTGTTTTGCATGGGGAGATTCTAGTGACAGGTTTGTCGTACTGGCTTACTATTCCGGTTTAAAGTTATGAATATTAATATGGCAAAGTTATAATTACTTCTATTTTTAATTTATCGAGGAAAGATGATGCATACACAGTGTTTTAGATGTTAATTGTTTTTTACCGACAGATTGTTACAAGCAAAAGCAGAAATTTGCGTGATTATGGATACGAAAGGAAATTAACATTGAACATCCGTTCAGTGGGAGTTAATGATTCTGGAGAATTCACATGCCAAGCAGAAAACCCTTTTGGAAAAACTAATGCCACAGTAACCTTGAAAGCTCTAGGTAAATACTTCTTGTAGAAATCTTAACAGAAAGAGCAGGAGATGAAAAGGGAGGACACTGGGGAGTCTTCCCTTCCTTCTGTCTCCTTTTCCCCAAACCTCAGCAAGTAAAGTTGGTTTTCTATAAAGGTTATTGCTGACTTGTGCCATATGGGATGGCTCAGGAAGTTGTGGTGTGTATGAGTGCATTCATTTCTATAACCCTTTGCTTGTTATTGGAAAGTGATACTAGAACAACCTCCCAACAGTTTTTCTGTCCCTTTGATTTGTCTCATCCTTCCTGGTTTAATCTAAAATTTAAACTGGTTTTAACAAAACAACTAATTTACCTTCTCCTGGTACTGTCCCTATGCCTAAGTAATTTGGCAGTACAAGTGCAAAGCACATCTTCAACACCTGCCTTGCAAGCATAGGGAATTTCACTGAAAGCGTGTCAATGTTTTTTACGTAGAAGCTGTATTTGTACCTCTATTTAAAATAATGCTGTGAGCAACATCATGGTGCACATAGACAGCATTAAATTGTTCAGGAGGTCACCCCCTTGTTAAACCCACTATCCATACTTCTACATGTTTTGGATCATGTCACTAAACAGCGAGCAAACTCCCTTCCTCCTCTTGTTTAATAACAGATGTGCTTAGAGTCTGCTATATATTAACTTGGGTGACACACAGTGCCTTTTGAATTTTAAAGCTGCTGAAACCTGCTCATTTGATAAATTGAGTACAATTAAGGACATGTTGGTATAGTTAATAAGATCATTCTGGTCTGTGTAGTTGCTACAACCGTTTCAGTTCCATTCAAGGGTGTAGTAACTGAGGGAAGTGTAGCTCTGGATTCTTTTTTTCCTTTTCAAATCCGTTTTTCTGTTGCACAGACACGCACTCCAGCCACACTGCTTGTTTTGCTTTCCCTGGTAACATAAAGAAGTCAGAAGTGTCTGACCTGTGTGGGTCAGATCTGAGCAAACAGGCAGAGGTTTGAGTGCCCTTAACCTTGCTGTGCCGGTCGCGGGGGTAAGGCTCACAATGACAGGGATGTTTTCCTAGTTTTTTTACAGGAGAGACTACATTCATATGTAAAAGAGTGAAACAGTATGAAGTATGAAAGAAAATCTTCTCCCCAAGGGGATCAGTGTGAAAGCTTTTATTATAAGAGGAGGGAAGTTCTTCACTACAGAAATTCTTATTACTACTACATATGCAAATGTAGCTTTAAAAAGGATTGACTTTGGAAAGTTTGGGGTTTAAAATAAAGCATGGCATTATAAAAAGTAGGAAACAAAATTTTTGTTTAGTAAAATACGAAATCTGTATTTAATAAAAAATGCCAGAGAGAAGGTGGAATTTTTCCTTTCTGAGATAGTTTTCTCTCTCTACCCTCTCAAATTTGACTTAAATAAGCTCCAACTTTTGGATACCTTTCACCATTTATTGTCAAACTGACATATTTACCTGAACTGTTCCAGCTCCTAGGGTCCTGGGAAGTGGTATGTGGTGTGTCCATAGAGGGAGATCTGAGGCTGCAATAGATACTGAATCACTGTGGCTTTAACATTAGCCAAAAGTTTTGCAAGAAATAATGTGTATTTTTTGTAAAATTCCTAATTACTTTTTCTATCCATTTATCTATCTGTAGAAGGTACTAGAAATGCATTACAGGGACTGATAGCATTATAATAAAATTTTACTTGAAGGGAATTGGGTCTGATTTTGGATATAGCTTGCATAGGGAATCCTGTGTTTGTTCATACATAAAACTGAAAAAAGCACAGCAAAGGAACTGCAAATCTTCAGTTTCCAGATTTGAAATATTTTCTTCTTTTCTAATGATGGAGACCATTTTAGAGCATACCTGCCTGCTGTGAATTTACTTTATCCTTTCTTCTTCAAAGCATCTGTTAAGTGCTCTGGCAGATCCATATGTTTTTGCCAAGCCCCATTGGTTCTGGTTTTCTCAAGCTCGGGTGCCCAGCTGGCCACAGCAGTTTGATTACTAGAAAGTGGGAAAGAAGCAGGGATCTGAGATTGACTTTAGGTCTAAATTCAAGCTTTCAGTAAATGTGTTTCCTTGTAATTGCAGTCTGCCTGTCAAACTGATAATTCCCTTATGCATTTCTGTAATAGGACTGAAAAACTTGTCTTTTTAAAGTGAATCCTCAATCTGATGAGTTTATTAATGAAATTAAAACCACTACAGCAAGGATGTTGTTAGACATGATATTTTGGAACAGAACTGCGCAGTGATAAATGGTATCTGCCAAATGAAAGATTAAGACCCAGCAGCAGATGTACAGAAATGCCTTAGTTTAAGATGATTGGTATCCAGGCCTGTGGACTTAGAACATTTTTCTCTAATTACAGCTTTTAATAGCTTCATTTGTAATGTTGTTCTTAATTACACTTGACAAAAAACCTTTAATACTCTAGTATATTGTAATAAATTATTTTAGTTTGATTTTTTCATAATGTTTCTTTCACACCAGACAGTTAGCAAGTCAAATTTTTGGAAAAATATAAATACTTGAGTAGAATCAAACACATGCTTGCATTTTTCCAAAAGCCTATAGAAGGTATTTGTCACCAGAAGATGGATAATTTATGCTAAGGTCCTCAATGCTCTTTTAAGTACCATGCCTCATTCTATATGTAGCTAGTAGCTTTGGTTTTGGCAGGTGGGGGTTTAAGTTCTGCTTTGCAGATAAGGTTTCCTCTTTCACAATTGGATGTTTGATCACTGATCTTGAAGTTGTCTAAGTGTGGTTAGGGTATTCACAATCTTCTAAATGGCCCTGACATTGTTTTTCTTCTCCTCCTACGACCATCAGCTAAAGGTTTTGTCCGTTTGTTTGCAACAATGAATACCACAATAGATATAAATGCAGGACAAAATGGAAACTTAACAGTTGAATATGAGGCATATCCAAAACCAAAGGAAGAAGTCTGGATGTATATGAACGAAACATTACAGAATTCCTCAGACCATGATGTCAAGTTCAAGACTGTGGGCAATAACAGGTAATATGCATGGCTGTAGGTGTTGATTGCACTTTGGAACAGGAGACTAGAGTCTGCTCTGGAAAGAGGAAAGTGGGGATGGTGAGAAAATTTGACTATAAAAGATATAGTACATGTGGCTTGCCACAGTAACTGGTGCAAAGTCTGCCGACCTACATTTGGAATAGCGTCGAGCTAACAACACCATCTGAGGACCAGCACGCTGTTTACTCACGACTGAGCTACATTCCTGTCCAATAAGCAAAAAAGAGAATTTAGGTTGGTTGTGTGCAGAAAGTCCCTTCACTGCCACAGCAGTGAAGCTGCTCTGGAAGAAAGCTTATGCTTTTTATTTCTGCTGAGCACTGTTTTCTCCTGATTCCTTGTCTTCCAAAAATCCAGTGAAGCACCTAGAACATGTGGCCTGGGTTGTGAATCTGGGTTCCCTCCTCAGTGAGAAGAGGAGCAGGTGGTGATGCATGCATGGTCTGAGCTTGATGCTCAGATGCCACCCAGGCACACATCTGGGTGTTAGAATGGCAAAACTTCTGGATGTTGGAAGTGCAGTGGCAATCATAGATAAGAGTGCTTGCATAGATGATGTCTGCAGAAAATTCCCTCCTTGTTTTCCATGCAGCAATTGCCTGTTCAGAGCAAGTGGTGTGTCTTAGTAATGCTTAAATTTTTTCTTTACAGTTACACAAGTGAACTTCACCTTACACGATTAAAAGGAACAGAAGGAGGCATTTATACATTTTTTGTGTCCAACTCTGATGCCAGCTCCTCTGTAACATTTAATGTCTATGTGAAAAGTAAGTAAAGTGATCTATGTGAAAAATAAGTAAAGTGAACAGTCTGAAATATTTCATTATCACAGTCATTGTATTTTATACAACATAATGTATGCACAAGATGTCACAGTGTGGTTCAGCATATGAGAGGCTTTCTGAAGTGAAGCACATGCTGGAAAACTAAATGTCAAGATATAAAAGTGCAGAGTACTCACACAAATCCACCTACTATCCAGCATGACCTTATATTCTAGCGAATGTATTCCGGAGATTACCAGAGAGCAGCTAGGTTGTTTATACAGAAAAAAAACCTGTAGCACCTGGAAACATGATCTCAGGAATGAGTATGTATCATAAACCTTTTATAATTTGAGGTGGAGCAGGATATACAGAGATTATAATTTGCATTTTTGGCAACCAAGTTAAGCTTTTAATTGTCCTTAATTTGTTTGAGTTGATGCAGAGTTTGAAAGCTTGTCAGGAGAATTACTCACATTTGGATGCCTTTTGGCATCTAAATACTTCCGTATAATAGTATAAATCACCATTGTTTTAGAGAAATCTGCATAACTTTACAAATGTGTGTGTTGTCATCTCTGGGACATGCTTGTTAAGAAAGAGCACTGGCCTCAATTCCAAATAGCATTCTTCAAGACAAAAGCTAAATTTCATTAATTCAATGAAACCTTCAGAAAACCCTGTCCTTAGCGGAGCTATGATCTCAGAGCATTTCATGTGCTCAGCAGACAAATACTGGCTGCTGCTAAAGGCCAAGCTTAAGGAAAATTAAACCAAGAGGGACTTTGAGCCCAGCAGAAGGAACCATATAAAAAGTAAATGTGCTGCAAATGCAGTTTTGTGTTGCTGTTATGCTTTAGCAGCAATGTGTCCTTTTTCAGGCATAGTTCTATGCAGAGGACTGTCAGGACTTCCACAAATGCATCAAGGCCTTTGCTGAGAAGAATTTTTGAATTCTTCTCAGTTATCATTGAAGATAAACATTTGTAGCATCTCTATTAGCAATGACTTAGTTTGGATCTAGAAATGTCACTTGGGCTCCTTTCAGAACATGGTATTTCTTCCTTCATCTGTGAATATTGACACTTGGCATTGTGCCTTCTATGTTTCCTAGCTCTGATTTCTGAGATAATGGCACTGGTGATCTCAGATATAATTTTTCTCAGTGAGTGAGCATGGGTCATGGTCATGAGATTAATGGAGCAAAATGTTGAGCCAGAAGTTTAATTTCTCTGAAGGAATGGGAGAAATTGCAGGTTGCCTATAGTCTGGGCACAAGAACTAAAAAGCAACTATCTCACAATTTTGGCATCATCAGGTGTCAGTTCTCAGTGCAGATCTCCATGTTGCTGCTTTTGAGGCATGTGCTACTTAATAAAAGCTGAAAATCTCTGTGGATCATGGTTAGGAAACCAGACCAGGAAGAGAATGGAGAGGCAGAATGGAAAGGCGAGAGGGAGCATAGACACTTTCATTCTTCTGAATGGTTTGTCCATACAACCAGCAGCATTCAAGTCTGTTTCCTTCTTTCTTCAACTGCTGGTTTTTAAGTAGCAAGATCAGTCTTGGGATGCTGTGAGGACACTTAAGCAGACTTACAGAGCCCACGTTATCATGCACTGTGGCCCTGGGTGGATTGCAACCATTGCTAAAGCAATTGGGTTTGATGCACTTGAATCAAAAAGTTTCTTTTGGCATTTTGACTAAGCTCCTGTAAACATTTTTTTGCTTTGAAAAAAAGAGACAAATAAATTGGCCTTTCTAGGGATTGTTTTTAACACAATCAACCACTAGAAAAGGGGTTTTCACTGTCTTGTAAAATGCTCATCATTTAGCTGTGGAACACAGACTGCATGACAACATACCATATCATTCAACATAGCAGGGTAACTGCCAAAGGTGAGTCATGTATGGGTGGGTCAGATCCTGATCTGATGGTGTGTCCTCACCTGACATTGTTGTCAGAGATTTTGCATAAATTGCTTAGATGTAGTAGCTCGTGATGTTTGTATGTCTGTTTTGGGCATGTAATCAGCAGAAAATAACCAAACAGGTAAAACAGGGTTCATAATCAGGAGAGTGTCTTCACGTAAACAAATATAATGCTGAAGCATTTGCTGAAAGACATGAAAAACACAGTGCAGAAGTACTTGCCTTGGATTTAAACATATTTAGCAATTGCATATGCTAATCTGAAACAATATTAAATTGCTTTTAAAATAGTGTAGTAATTCATAATAAATGTGTGGAGGTAAGCAGCTCTAAAATTAGGAGCCAAAAAGAAAATGATGGCTTGACAAGCAGCATACTGTACTCAGTTACAATTAAGAAACTGTAGAAATCTCCAGAGTGGAAGGTATAGTGTATCTAGAAATTATCAGAGGAATCTTCCAACCAGTAACTGAATTTAGTGCAAAATAATATCTCAGCCTAATTATAATTACCAAAACATCATCTATGCAGTTGGGGCTGCTGCTGCAAAGAGAAAACTGGTCATGGTATTATAGATCCCATGAAGCCAAGCTCGGCTGTTTTCCTGTCATTGGGCTATGCAGTGAACAATGACGAATCACCATGATATTGTAAAAAGATTTGTTCCAATCCAGAAAATGTAGCTCCAGCAGGAAAAAACTCTCCCTTTGTCTGGGATGACTGACAATACCTATTAAGTGTTGCGTTTTAGACATTTACTTCGTTAACAATGAAGAAAGGGAAACTGGCAATAGAAAGCAATTAAACACAGAATTTCATTATACAGAACATTGAATTGAAATAGGAGTGACCTCTTATAAGTCGTCTTTGATATGTTCAGAATCAACATTAATAAAAGCTGAAAAGCAATTAATAAACTTGGTGAAGTTTAAGACATTTAATGCCTGATTACAGAAGGCAGTATGTATATGTGCTGAGCAATGTAATAAAATATTAAATATTTAGGGGGTTAAAGTCAGAACAGTTAGCAACATCTAGTCATTAGGAATCTGATAGCGGGAGGGGTAATTAGGCAGTGCAAGTCATAAAATCTAGCACAGTAAAATCCCTTTTAAAAAGAAGATGCATGGTGACAGCTTGGCATCTGTTTGTGAAAGCCAGTCCATCTTTGCTCCAGCATCCCCTGAAGTACCTGCACTGGTGGTTGGGGAAGGTGCTCTGGCTGCCAGGAAGAGGTTAAGGTGCTGAGAGGTGTGCATAGCCTGAACTGGCGAAGGAGCAGCCAGTGAGGATTTGCAGTAGCAGCCGTCTCAGTCCCTTGGGTACTGGCGTAGGGGCTCTTTGCTGCTTCAAGTGAAATGCATCCCTTAATATCTCTGAGCCAGGGAGGCTTGGGAGCCCTCAGTGCTGGTGGGGAGAGACTGATGGTGCTAATTGCCACATCAAAGTGCTCCACCAGGCACATGACAGGCAGAGCTGCTCTTAGGTCAGCACTTCTCAGAGCTGCTGCAGCTCAGCTTCCCGTGGCACCAAGGCTGAACCACTCTGTTTGGGCTGCATAGCCTGTCATCTCCTTCCACTCCTGCGGGATGAGTCCATGTGGGTTCCTGGCCACATAGACAGGCTTTTGTTGCACTGGGTTTTTATAGTGGAAAGAGCCTAACTAATATGGGCATTTTCGTTTCCTTCACTCAACTTCAGATGTTACATGCAGACCACTCTGGCACAGTATTTTTTCCAGGGCTTAATGCACAGATGCCTCTTGTATTTGACTTCTCAGTTCTCTCATTTCTCAAGTTACATTGTGCTGTAATGTTGCCTAAAACACAGCATATACCTAAACAAATAGCACATGGGTTGTAGTTTAGCTAATTACAATTTCACAATCCAGCCATTTTGATTGGAATTTCAGAAATGTGAATTACATGTATTCTGTGAGTACCGAGGCTGGGTGATATGCTGTATGCTCTCAGAAAGTTCCTTACCAAGTGAGTAATGCTGAAAATCAGACTCAACATTTTGCAACAATGTTTGGTTCTTGGTGTTTTTTGCATAAAACACAACATGCGGATTTAGAAATGAAAGAACATTTGGTTCCTGTAACATGAGTCACGAGGAGGTGGTATGTGATTGAGGATATACGTGTGCTTTGTTGACTCTAATTTAATCAGTGAGTAGAATATTCATTATTAACTAACTCCATGCAGTCTTTGTACATGTGTTTTATCTGAAATAAATCTATGTTTTCCCACTGCTGTCTATACAACACTACTTTCTAGAATTAGGAGTTCATCTTATGTTTCTGTAAAGCTGTATTAACTGAAAATGGGCTCTTAATTTGTATCTATCAGGTGAGCAGCATAATTGCAATGTAGTTTTTCATAGTTTCTTTCATTAGCTTCTGTTTAGATGACTTTACAAGGAAGTTAAGGTTGTTAAGGGAAGTAAGGTCACTAATTCCAGTTTCATCAGGAAAAAACCTTGCTGTGTTTGTGGTACTCTTGTCTGAAGCCTATGACATTGGACTAATGACTCTGAAATCCACCTGACTGCACTGGTTTCCTGCCATACTTGAAACAGGGCCTCCTAAACCAACTGCAGGACTAACTCCTGTGCAGGATGTGACAGAAAGCATTGGCTGGATGAATTGCTTTCTAAAGTACCAGAGCAATCACAAATTCTCATTTGGAAAGTTAATACATTCAGCCAAGTGTTGGCTTCCTCTACCAGCAGAGTTTCAGAGAATCAGGCAGTTGGGCAGTTCAGTATCTTAGGAGGGATGCATGTCCTCTGCCAGAAGGTCAGCACTGGTTGCCTTGCATTGTTCCTTTTCTGGCTGCAGTGCTAATATTGAATACACAGGGCAGATATAAGAGAGATGTGGTTTGACAGATTTAGTATACTTTTAACTGGGAAGAAACTGTCCTTTTTGCAGATGGGTAAAATGCTGTGCAGGAATGGAAACTTAACTGTTGTTCCAAGCACACGCTTCTTTGGATTGTTTAAGCTCTTAGCTTTGTTTATTTAGGATCTTTCATCAAATCAAATACTGAGGGGAGATGAGGTTTTCTAATGTCCAGCCCAAGCATTCAGTGTAAGAACTAATATTTTCACAGATGTTTGATTTTTGCGGGGCACCAGTTCAGACCCAGACATCCTTGAGCATAAGATGGTCTTGCTCACCTGAGTGATTCCATGGATTATGAGGCATGCAGGTTGCTGGTGTGAAGAGCAAATAGCAGTGTAAATTCTGTGTTCCCCTAATGGATGATTATTGTTTTTGTTTATTGCAGCAAAACCTGAGATTCTCACTCTGGATATACTTAGCAATGGTGTTCTCCAGTGCGTAGCAGCTGGATTCCCAGCCCCTACCATATACTGGTACTTTTGCCCAGGAACTGAGCAGAGGTAAGTTAAGTAAACAAGAGTCTCCAAAGGTTATTTTGGGTGCAACACATCCAATTGCTAATTAAAAATTAAGAACATTAAATTACTTGGTAATAGTTACATTCAAATGTTGCATCATGATTTTCATCCTTTTTGGCATTGCATTATTTGCAGTAGTTTGTGAGAAGGCAGGGATACATTTCATTTTTCTCCCTTGTATTCTGTCCTTGAAAGGAGAATAACCAACACTTTCTGACGTGTAAAAGACAAAATTTCTGCTGCAAGCTAGCTATGGCTTTTATCAGCTTACAAATGACAGATGTTTTATATGCAATTTCACAGAATGGCAATCACAGAATCACTTACAAATATGGCTGTTACAATTTTTTTTATTGTGTAATGAAGTAATTTTTCCAGACATAATGTAATTAGATTTCTGTTCACATGAAACATATGACAAGTAAACAAGTCCAGTGTTGTTATGAGTAAAGCCGGATGTTTTTAAAACTAGGTGTTTATAAGAAGATTGTTGAGTTTCACTGTGAAGTGAGTGAGCATTTGTGAAGCAAGTTTTAAGGTTTTTCTTGACTTCCCCCTGGTTATAGATATCATAGTAGCAAGTAATGGGTCTCCTTCCCACCAGAGTAGTTTGTTTTATGTCTAAAATAATTGTTATTTCCTTAATAGTTTTAAATAGTACCTTTTTAAAAATCTTAAATGTGTGCTCATGTAGTAAATATATGACATATGAAGGAGAAGAAACATATTGAGAGAAAAGAACTGGCTATTTCCTGACTGCATATAAGCTTAATGGTGTTTATGTATGTAATGGACTTCTTTTGTGTTGTAATAAGATGATGCTTGAGGAGCATTTTCAGAAGTGGGTAGCAGACCACAGCTACTTGACAATGAAATTGAAAATGCATGTTGAATGGTGTAAAACCCATAGAGAAGTTACAGACCTGTAGGTATGTCTAACCAAAAGCAAATGCAAAGACATCATGGTCTCCAGTTGGGCCAGGCTGGGTGTGTATATCCATTTCTCCCACTACATAGAAGACCATGAGACACCATGAGTAGGCTGTTTCAGGGTTAAGATCTTCAGCTGAATCCCTTTGTAGACCAGAGTTGTTCAGTTCTCTGTTGGTCTGGAACTTCAGGTAGCAATCCATTGCAGGTAACTCATTGTTGTTTCTCCAGGTGTTTTGATTCACCAACAATATCCCCCATGGATGTCAAAATCGGTTACACAAATTCATCAGCACCGTCATTTGACCGAGTCCTGGTTGAAAGCACCATTAATGCCAGCATGTTCAGGAGCACTGGCACCGTGTGCTGTGAGGCCTCCAGCAACGGGGACAGGAGCTCTGCTTTCTTCAACTTTGCTATTAAAGGTAATGTCCACAAAACATGGGTGGTGTTTGGCTCTTTCTGGAAAAGGATTTTAAGTGGTTTTGCCGAAAGAATGTTTACAGTACTGTGGCTGTGCACATGATAACATACATAACATAACATTGCATGTTCTGCCTGTCAAAGTCTTGCTTTAATTTTTCAGTGACTATTGTGGTACTGTCTTTTTGTGGCACCTGTTCTGCAGTGCAGTAAGTAGGTGGGTTTCTTCTGTCTGTGCAGCATAGAGGAAAACCACCTACAGCATTACCCTGGCTTTCCCCCTCTCTCTCCCCCTTTTGTTTTCCTGTCATTGTCTGTTTTGACTATTTAGGCCATCGCTTCTTTTTTCAAAGAAAGATTGCATTTTATTTTAGGTTTTTACAATGTCTCAGGGAAAATGTGGTCCCCAGCTTGCCTGGAGCTTAAGTGTCCTGCCGCTATAAAAGAAGTAACAACAACATACTGTGAAATGGCTTATGAGTTTTGTAGTGGTATTTGTAGGTTTGTGGGGGAGAAGAAAAACCCACTAGAACATAGATGATTTGAAATGTGTTTGTGGAGCTGTGCTCTTCTCTGCAGAACCAAATGTTCTGCTTCTTTTTTTTTTTTCTGTTACACCCAGATATAATATACAAACAAATATGCCAGATTTGGGGCAAATGGGTAGTAGAATGGTATTTGTTCACTTTGCACAACCTCCCCTTGTATAGACTGTGTTGTAGTGATCATACTTAGTTGGGGGTAAAGGGGAAGAGAAGAAATTAGGACTTCAGATAAAAGCTTATTTCTTTAACCTAACTTGATTGAGATCATGCAAATGCCTTGCATTAGCTGATCTTAGTGCCAAACCTCCTGAATTAATGAAGCTGAGACTCTGAAGGCATCAAACTGCATGGTTTCTGTGCCAGCTCCATCTCCTACAGCTCATTCTGGAAAGACGTTCTGATACACCTGATGCACATCTGGGAAAGTCAAAACCTCAAACTGTATTTCACCTGCATCTTTTTAATTTAGTTTTTCTTGTTCAGTATTTTAGGAGAAATTTCTGTTTCTTTCCAGAGCAAATCCGTACACATACCCTTTTCACCCCTTTACTAACTGCATTTGGAGTTGCTGCAGGACTGATGTGCATCATAGTCATGATCCTGGTGTACATATATTTGCAGGTAAAATCAGCAGCCCCTTTGCCCGAATTTAAAAAGTGTGTGAGCTACTTGTGGAGTCTTCAGTAGTAACAGCCATTCTCTTTCTTTTCCAGAAACCCAAGTATGAAGTTCAGTGGAAAGTTGTTGAAGAAATAAATGGAAACAACTATGTTTACATAGATCCAACACAACTTCCTTATGATCACAAATGGGAATTTCCTAGAAACCGTTTGAGTTTTGGTTAGTTTAGATTTATTTAACTTCATCTGCAAGGTGGAACCTTCAAGTCTCATATGAGACTTTGGTCAAACACAGCAGGGTTTTGTCACAAAGATGCTGTGCAATAATGCAGATAGTGATAATTGTTCATTCTTGCCTTGGGAAAAAAGACGAGCAGGCGTGTCTGAAATAGCTTCCTTGATATAATAAAATAAAATGTTGAGCCCTACAGGAGGAAGTACTCAAAGTCATTATAGAGTATTTTGTTTTCTTTATTAGGTAAGACCCTTGGCGCTGGAGCTTTTGGGAAAGTTGTTGAAGCCACTGCTTATGGTTTATTTAAGTCAGATGCTGCTATGACAGTAGCAGTAAAGATGTTGAAAAGTAAGTTGCTGTAGTGTACCATGTTTTCTCCCTTCCATCTGGTGGGTGAGTTACATACTGAACTGTGCTGTGCTTTGCCTTGCAGCAAGTGCCCATTTAACGGAGAGGGAAGCCTTGATGTCAGAGCTTAAAGTGCTGAGTTACCTTGGAAACCATATTAATATCGTGAATCTGCTTGGAGCTTGCACTATTGGAGGTGGGGTTATCTGAAGATTATTGATTACTTCTGCTCTTTTTTTATTGTCAGGAGGATCGACTTTGTGAAGAAGAATCCAAGGTGCAGCTCTAAATGTAGAAATCATAAATTTCATCTTAAAATCTTATATTTTGTGCTTAGACAGGTTGCAGATCATCATGATTATCACCTGTGATTTACTGAATCTAGATTTTAGGCTCATTGTAAAAACAGTAGTGAGACCACTGTAGCAGCAGCTGAACAGGAAGGCTGCTTTTATTCTCTTTCATGTGGACCATTGGATGCTTTATTCTTGAGAGATGACAAAATGTACAGTATAAATTTTTACCTCCACCACATTGTTCCTCATTAATGAGAACTGGTTCTTTGTTGGTATCCAAGGTGAAGTCAACAGGCTTGTCTTGCCTAGTCTTCCAGCCTTCTGTTTAAACCGAAAATGTGTCTGTTAAGGGACCACTAAAGGTGCAAATTCTAAGCAGCAGAAAGTTGAAAAAAGTAATTTTCCAAATAAAGTATTGCACAACTCTAATGTTTCACATTTAGTATTAACTTCATAAGTTTGTTTTCTTATATAATAAAAGGTACAAAATCTCCTGAAGTGTCATTAGAGAGTGATAGAAACCTGTACTTTTAATTTGTATGCATTTTAATATGAAAGATGATATTTCTTCTTACATATTTTTCAAAGAAAAGGAGCTTGTAAAAATTAATAGTTTTAGACAAAGGCAAAACATGTCTCAGAAGTAATTATTTAAAAATAGGATGAAACAATTTTATTCAAGCAGCCAGCTAAGTCGACTCACTGGCCTGAGTGCATGTCTCCCTCAGTGGAAGAAATGGTGTCTGTAAGAAAATCACGACACAAACAATTCTTTTGCTATTGTGAAAGTTGTAATTTTAAGCTGCAGAAAAATGGAAATAAACCAGTGAGGTTAGGAAATGATGGTACAGAGTAAACTTAGAGATGAAATAACATGCAGTGTAATTGCATATTCAAGGTCCATAGTTGGAGTCATTCACTCAAAAGACATATATTTGATCTATAAACATTCATGCTGAAGATGACTTGATTCCCCTTTTCTGATTTCATTTTAATATTCTAAGATGTTGTGCAGTGTAGTTTTCTGTCGCAGCAGGCTGTTCTGTTTGAATGATTTTTCCTATTACACTGCAGAATATAACACTCTACATCATTTCCAAAACATTACTGAAGGAGTGTGAAGCTCTACTGTAAACAGAAGTGAATCAAAAGGATTAATGTTTGAAGCTTGAGTTACTCTTAACGTTTGGAACAAATAACTTCCTTCAGGAAGTTAGCAAAATCAAACAGATGTGTCTGGCCAGAAACATTATCCCATGAGGAAAGAGAAAAAGGCTTATTTGTTTAATTTTTATACAATGCAATGCTATTGAGGGGCAGAACATTTAATTGGGACACAGCTTTAGCTGGACCATAGTTGTTCATCTGTGAAAGGGAATATGCTGGGTTACTTTTCTATAACTTTTCAAGTCTAGACAGTGCGAGTCAGTGTGATTCTTTAATAGTCCAGCCTGTGTGCTTCACTGAATGCTAGCTTTATGTAAGGTTTTCTGCTTTAAAAACAATACTCACCAGCTTTCTAAACCTTACATGCATCTACAGGTCCCACTCTGGTCATTACAGAATATTGCTGTTATGGTGATCTTTTAAATTTTCTGAGACGGAAACGAGATTCATTTATTTGTCCAAAACATGAAGAACATGCAGATGCAGCTGTTTATGAGAACCTTTTACATCAGTCAGAGCCTGCGGCGTAAGTATGACCTGCTGAAATGCACTTGTGTTTTTAGAAGATTGGGAAGGAGGAGAAATCAAAGTTTATTAGGGATAAGAGGTGTGGAGAAACATGTAATGCAGCAGGCTTTGAAGATTCTTTGCACAAGAAAACAATTTAATTAAGAGGCTATTTGTTCAGGGAGTAGTTTATTCTCACAGAGTGTCATTATATACAGAGTAGATTGCACGCACTCTTTGCTTTAGTTTATCAAATTTTCTGCAGTTATTTCATGCACCTTCTTGGCTCCAATCTTTGTATATATTTGTGTTTATTGTTATTAAACTCTTGTAGTGCTTATTTATTAGCTTGAATGAAAATTTCTCCGAAATTCCTGCCTTCAGAAATGACTTTTTACAAAATCAAACCAGTGTCTTAAAATGTCAGCAGCAAGCTGCCACTGACATTTTGTGGTGAAACAACCTGTGTCATAACTCTGAGATTCCTCTTTTACTTAATTCAGCTGTATATTTGTAACTGCTGTGTTATGAATACCATTCCAAGGGAGTTTCCAAGAAGATTTCCTTCCATTTGCAAAGTGAGAGACAGCTTACCAAAACCTAGGGGCTATTACAATACCTGCTCCTTCTAAATTTTAGTCTTTTTATTGCCCCAGCGGGCCCATTACTTTGTGTTGGCAGTCACAAAAGAAGCAGGCAGACCCAAGGAGTTGGAAAAGTTCTTTATTCCAGCAAGGCATGGCACTGGTGAAGCTATTTGTGACATAGCAATAAATGGGTAGCTGGTGATGCCCCAGAGAGGCTGGGACCACTGGGATGATGAACATAAGGCTGTGATTTGCCATTGCAGGTGTGCCCTCTGTTCAGTGAAGGGATCTTGCTGTTCAAGTATATTGAGTTATTGTAAATGGAATTTACAAAATGCAAATTGTAAATTGAGTTATTAAAAGCAGAATATTTGCAACATTCTTCTGTTATTTACTGCTGCTGCATGTGTCAGATGTGTTTTGGGTGTAACTAAAGCTCTTGGTGATCTCATTGCTCCTTCCCATGTTAGCTCTGTGGCTGCATTTATTGTTCTTAAACTAAGCAGATGTTTCAGGCTAAGGAAGTATATGAATTCTAATGGCAATGAAGTGAAAAATGCCAAAGTACATCCATCATTTCTAAAGGTGCCTAACTGTATATTTATAAACCGTACAGTATGAAAATCTGTACATTTGAATTATATATAGCAATAAGAAAATTTAAACTTAAAAGAATGTAGCAGATGGCTGTCCCAAGCCTCGGCTGATTTTTGAAATACGTATGAATCCCCTATGGAACTTGGGAAGTTTTGAATTTAACATTTTTTACCATTTGTCTTCTGCATTTCAATTGCCAGTTGAGCTGCTGAAATATTCTGGTAGAAGTTGGTCTAAGCAGAAAAAGGAAGCACTAACAGATCCTGTGAAACATCTGGATGTTAATTTATAGAGAATGAAGTCTGTATAAACAGGCTATTCATATGAATAGTTTTGTTTGCTCACCTGAGCCAAACTCTAGACTTTGAGGTGTACCATTAACTGTACCAACAAACCTCTATTTCTGTATGGGCATTTCCTCATTTTTTTTCACACACCCATGAATTTCCAATCAACTGATCATTTGTAAAACAATTATTCAGAAAGTTGGCCTGATGTTGACTTTTTGTTTGGATAGCTTTTGAGACCTTTTTCACTAAACTATGTTTCTTTTGTTCTGCTGCCTCTACAGTGATGTTGCCAATGAGTACATGGACATGAAACCAGGAGTGTCATATGCAGTCCCACCAAAGGCTGACAAAAAACGACCTGTGAAGTCTGGTGAGTTCAGTGACAAGGAATTCTGTTTGCTAATGGGAGTGCAGGAAGATGGGCTTCATGGATTTGTTCAGTTTTAGCATATTTATCTTTTGTGAATGGGGACACTTAAAACTCAGGAATTGATGTGAGAAGACTTGAAAAAGAACAATATGCTAAATTACAGTGTTTTGTATTTCTTCACACTTAAATGGAGTATCAGGATTATTTTTTACTTTTTGGTGATGGGCTATTTATGTGATTCTAGACTGGTACTTATTAAAATTATTGTTTTGTTTAATGTCAAAACAACTCTACATGATTTCTACATGATTACACTTGCTTAACTCAAAAGCTGTTGTTGTTTATATTGTGTAGGATCCTACACTGATCAGGATGTTACCCTTTCTATGCCGGAAGATGATGAACTTGCTTTAGATGTAGAAGATCTCCTAAGCTTTTCTTACCAGGTGGCAAAGGGTATGAGCTTCCTTGCCTCCAAAAATGTAAGTTCAGAACTTTTAAGAGATGGACAGAATCAGTAGATATTTTTGTCACTTTCAGTGTTTTAATGTGATCCATGTGTTTAAATGCTGAATATTTCTATTTCCTCTCATACCTGAAACTTTACCTGATGTTAGAGTTGTGTACTGTACTTACTGGCCAAAAGTGAAGTTTTATATCCCCTAAAACAGAAGTCGGTGTGAAGCAGTGCTATTGTATATCCACTGTTGAGGACAGTAGAATCAGTGAGAAGGTATCTATTTGCATGAGTTTTAAACAACTTGCTGCTTCTCTCATGCAGAATACTGCCTTAAACAGGGGAGATATCACGTTGTGTGCTCTTTTTTGTAAGCATGGCTTAATTCACAGGAGTTGTTGTGATTTTTAATTTTCTGGAAAGATAAAATCAGCTGAGAGACCCACAAAAAAATCTTCATTGTCTAAACTGAACATAATAGACATTCCTCTGGGTTTCATAGACAACTTCTAGGTTTCAGGAGAGGTACTGCATAACAGAAAGGGATTTATAAAGAAGTCTTAAGCACAGCATAATTAGTATCTTCCTGTGCTTATCCTTAAATTTTATTACAAAAATGCCATTTAACATGTAAATATTATAACTAATGTAGCCACTACAGGTGCACCTTAAATAAAGTGCAAAACCAAACTTAGGCAATTTAAGGAAAGGAAGACAATCCTGGAGTCCTGCATTACTGCTGGGAAATGTGTCTCAAACTCAGATCTGAGGAAAGTGCACATTAAAACTTGCTTTTGCATTTGTTTTTTTTCTCCCACTGTTCCTTCTTGCAAACCAAACTATAAGTTTTCTTCCCTTTAGTTTATTTTTCATCTATGAACACATTCAAAACAGGCCTGACATACAAACATATCATATTACAGATGATACACAGATTCACCACACTCCTGCATCCTTCACTGTTGAGGACATCCAGTGTTTAGTACACTCATTCTGTATTTCTGTTTTCCTTAAGAGTAGCTCACAGATCCACTAGGTATTATACCTGGTGACTTTTTTTTAATAGTCCTTCCATTTTTACAGACCCAGTGGTATTAAATAGCAAAGGCAGTAAAGAATGTAACATCACCTCACCTTGAGGATGGGAAGTCATGTGCAGTATTGCTTTGGCAGTGCCAAGTTAGCACCTATATCACAGAATTAAATTGCAATGCACTAATACGATACTGGTCCTCTTCAGTTGTTGTACACTTACATTCTCTTGGCTCCTGCAGTTAAATTAATTAATGCAGAGTGCTGTGGGCTGGTGGATAAGGTGCCTCAGATTGCATCACATCCTTGCAGGAGGGTCCATGAAGACCAGCACACAGACTACCCCGCTGGTCTTCCACAACTTGCTTGTATGGTAAGGCTGTGCAGGAGCTGGGATAGGAGCTTGTTCTGAGAGGACAATTGCCTTAAGCACTTGGTGCCTTAATCACAAGACAGAGTTTCCTCCCTTGGACAAAGTCTCTATTCAATGCAAACGGCACTGATTCTGGAGGAACAAGGCAGAGTCATACTGATTCTTCGCCTTACTGCTTCAGTGCTGTATGACAGCTTTACATATGCAAAGTGCAGAATGCATTGTATACAGAGGTGAACGAGAGTCTGCCATAACAGTGGAACGATTAAAAATCGTTCTTTGTCTAAGCAAGCTAAAGGGAAAGAGATTAAGTTACTTGTGCAATCTGCGGTCACTTTCTCAGCTTGATTTTCATAGCTTTTGATATTTTAGGTCATTTTCTGTTTAGAAATACCAAAAGTTCTGTGCGTCAAGGAAAAAAGAAAAATTTTGTCTTCAGTTATTTTTTAGACAGCTGTATCTTGCATGCTAAATACCATCAGTAAAGCTGAAGCATAATACTCTCCTTTCGAGATGAAAAAAAGAAATAATTTTGTTAAAGAATCACCTCCATTCTCTAGCAAACACACATGGGTTCTACAGTTTTATATAAAGAAACAGATGCTGGGGAACTCAGGCACCCTTCTGGAGCTGCAGTTACCAACACATGTCCACTTCTAAAGTAAAAACTGGAATATAAGGTGGTTAGGTCACTGAATGCATGACTGTCCATTGAAAGATACAGGCATATGAGAATTTCCACAATTTTAAAATTCTTAAGTCTGCTTAAGCTCTTGTAGGTACTTAACAATTCAGCTTTTCCAGAGGAGTATTTCTGTTATGGGTTTCAGTTTCTATGATTGTGTGCTTTGAAGTTGTTACCATAATTTACCCTATCTTCAGATTTTCTGCACTTTTCTATCAATGATAATAGTTAGTTAATAGAATATTGGGAATATTTTGGAAACAAACCACATTTTCCCTCTATTTGTCCTGTATTAGGAAACAAGCCAGTGATGATTTTGATAAATCAGAAAAACGTACATTAAATTTCAGCTGAGAATGTGAAACACAGCAAAATTCAATTACTGTGTATTTTCTAAAATAAATGCACAGACAACCTTATGAATCTGGATTGATGTAATTATTGTAAAGATACAACATCAGAATGTTTACCCATCTGAGTAAGCTTATTAGCACATGGCTTCATTGTGATTTACAGCTTGCCTTAAAATGCATAGAACAGTAAGTTACATAGCTAAGTAAACATGTAATCAAGCAATAGCCTGTAAGGGATATTATCAACTAGTTTTGTTTCTTTATCTATTATTTAGTGCATTCATAGGGATCTGGCCGCAAGAAATATTCTTCTAACTCATGGTCGAATTACAAAAATCTGTGACTTTGGCCTGGCAAGAGATATAAGGAATGACTCAAATTACGTGGTCAAAGGAAATGTAAGTATATATGATACTTTATACATTTGTTTTTTGTTTTAAGTTAAGCGAGTTCCTATTGCCTTGACGTGCAAAGAAAAGCCTTTCTTAGTTAGATGGAAATCTGGATTTTCCAGTTCTGGTGTATATATATATGTATCTGTGTTGGCTAGGAGGGAAAATTTCTAACATAGATGTGTGTGCTGACAAAATCCTTGGTTTATACTTGTTATATTGGAAAATATGTGCTCATACCTGAATGTATGTTGTAGTAGAAGAGATGTTTTTGCTGCACTAATATAATGTCCAGTCTTCTTATTATACAATGAATGTACTCTAAGTACTGCTCTATAAGTAATTGCTAGTTTTGTCATGGAAATACTCTGGTATCCTAGTCCTAAATTTTGGAATTATTTGTAAACTTTTTCCCTGGGCATTGCACCATTTTTCCATTATTGAAATAGTTTATTTTTAAAATATCTAAATAATCATGGGTTTGCAGTTTACACTTTTCTGTAAGGCATCATTCAGACAATGAAAACTGCAGTGTGAATTTACTGATAAGAGCATCAATGGGAGGCAAAAACATGTTGGTTTTCTCTGATTCCATACAGGCATCCTAACCTCAGATGTGTAACAAACAGTTTTAGCTTGCAGCTATAGTTCAAACCCTGTAACAGGGTTGGAGCAAGACTCTATATTTTGATGAGAAAAGTTTAAAACCTCCCAAGTAGAAGAGTACCAATCTCACGAGTACCTATTAAACCTCTGGAGGGGTACAAAGGCGCTTTGAAGTGATGCAGATTACCTTGGCAGCACTTGCAGTGCCCTTTAAAGTGCCAGTGCAGTAAAAAGAGCCCTACTACAAAAGAAAAATGACTTTCTCTGTGGTTAAGCCGGAGAAATGTTTATGAAGCATAGATGTTTTGCATCTCAAACTGATTTATGCTGCCTGGCTTAGTGTTTTAAGTCTGTGTCAGATAGGTGCAGCAGCTGCTGCCTTCAGAGTATGTCTGCTTTCACTCGCACTGTTTTTCAAAGGAGAAGATCCCTGTTCAGCAAGGGAGTCCTTGTCCCCAGTTCAGCTGAGGGCTCCGTGATCTTAGTGATGAGGGGCTGGTCATTACTTAGGGGATTGACGGCACATGAACTGAAGCTTACCTGTCCTGGCTTTTGCAAGCTTATAAAGAGAGAAAATCCCCTACCTGAGCATCTCTCACCAAAGGGGTTTGCCACTCAGTTTACTTCAGTCAGTCCCTGGTACCTCAGGTATCTGACATAACTCTGCTGCTGTGTTGTCACCTAGCAGGCCTTGATGTCTCAGGTACTTACAGCATCCTTATTTTAGGCTGTGGGACAGACAGGTTTATTGGTTTTCTTCAAAACAATGTCGGTACCAGGTACGAGTTGCCTAGAAGTTGAGGCTAGGGAGCAGTAGGAGCTGAAATAATTAATGGCTGCTGTGACAAAATATTGAGTAGCATTTAGTGTAACCAAACTACTTTGACGCTCGGGGTCAGGTCAAGAGTTGCCTGATCATAAAGGGTCCTGGGAGTAGGAAGTTTAGACCAGCAGCTTAGAAGGGAAGTGTGCAACTGATTTTTTTTTCTAGATTGTTCTTTAAGTTTCCTGAGTTCACAGAATCCTAGAATGGTTTGGGTTGGAAGGGACCTTCTAAGATCATCTAGTCCAACCCCTCTGCCACAAGCGAGAACATCTTTCACTAGATCAGGTTGCTTAGAGCACCATCCAACCTGACCTTGAACATCTCCAGTGATGGAAATGTTGCCCAGATGGGGTATCCACAACCTCTCTGGACTTCCTGTTTCAGTGTCTTACCATCCTCATCATAATCTTTATTTCTTTGTTTCCAGCCTAAATCCATGCCCTTTCAGTTTAAAACCATTGCTCCTTGTTCAGTCATCACAGGCCCCAATAAAAAGTCTCTTTCCATCTTTGTTATAAGTCCTCTTTATATATTGAAAGATCACAGTGAGGTCTTCCTTCTCTTCTCCAGACTGAATAACCCCAGCTCTCACAACCTTTCTTTACATGAGATGTGTTCAAGCCCTCTGGTCACTGGAAGAAAGAGGTCTGGTTTCTTCCAAAGCAGGACAAATGTTTAGGACAGAGGCCTGACTGGCTCCTACAATCAGACATGGAAAGTGCAAACCAGGGAGAGGAAGGTGGAAGCAAATGCAAAGGCTTCCTGTGTCCTTTCTTCTGCTCCAGTTAGCATTAATAAGGGATGATTCTGTTCCCACACAAACTTACCAAAAAATCACAAAATCATAGAATTGTTCAGGTAGTAAAAGATCTTTGAGATCATTCACTCCAATTGCTAACCCAGCACTACCAAGTCCCCTAAACCATTGCTCTAAGCCCCACATCTACACATCTTTTAAATATGTCCAGGGATGGTGACTCCATCACTTCCCCAGGCAGCCTGTTCCAATGCTTGACAACCCTTTTGATGAAGAATTTTTCCTAATACCCAATCTAAACCTCCCCTGGCACAATTCAAGGTAATTTTCTGTGGTCCTCTCACTTGTTGTGTTGGAGAGACAGATGCCCACCTTGCTACATCCTCCTTTTGCGTAGTTGCAGGGAGCACTAAGGTTCCCTCCAGCCTCCTGGAGGGATAAACAGCTCCCTCAGCTGCTCCCTGTAGGGCTTTATGTTCCAGACTCTTCATTACCTTTGTTCCTCTTCTTTGGAAACAATCCAGCACCTGAATGTTGAAGTGAGGGGCCCAGAACTGAACATGGTGCTTGAGGTGCAGCCTCACCAGTGCCAAGCACAGGGGACAATCCCTGCCCTGGTCCTGCTGGCTACACCATTGCTGATACAGGCCAGGATGCCATTGGCCTTCTTGGCCACCTGGGCACACACTGGCTCATGTTCAGCTGCTGCTGGCCAGCACCCCCAGGTCCTTTTCTGCTGGGCAGCTTTCCAGCCACCCTTATTCCAGCCTGAAGTGCTTCAGGGGGTTGGTGTGACCCAAATGCCGAACCCAGCACTTGGCCTTGTTGAACCTCACACTACTGGCTTGACTTATCAATCCAGTTTGTCCAGATCCCTCTGTAGAGCCTTCCTGCCCTCCAGCAGATCAACACTTCTGCCCAAAATATATATATTCATATATATTATTTCTATTTGAATTTAAATTTTTCTACTGATAGACTGAGGAGCGAATGCAGATGTATTGACTAAAGTCTTGAAGCATCTCAACTATGTGAATCTTATTTGTCTGCCTGTGCCAGCCAGTCCACCAAAGCAGACTTGCTTACATGCTTCAGGAACCATGCCATGATCATTTAAATTACTTTCCTCTGACTTCCTTATATCCTTTATTAACTAGACAGAAGGAGTCAAACGGTATTCAGAAAATCATAGTGCAAGAGCTGTATTAGCTTGGTAGACCCACAGAAAGTTGGATCACTAGCAATGCAGCACTTGGATACTCTAAAATGCTGAAAGTTCCAGTTTTGGTTGGCTACTTCTTCATTTTAAAAGTATATAAAGCACATAAAAAACAGAACAAGTTGATTTTACCTTGTTAATTCTGTATCCCTTATGTCCATTGTCTTAATTCCCTCTTCCCTGGAAAGGCTCGTCTTCCTGTGAAGTGGATGGCACCTGAAAGTATTTTCAATTGCGTCTACACCTTTGAGAGTGACGTCTGGTCTTACGGGATATTGCTTTGGGAGCTCTTTTCATTAGGTAAGCTCCTTCAAGATCTGTACTTCATATCTGTTTCATTTTGGCGTTTACTGTAGATGCAAAAATCATGTTGCTTACCTGCTCTCTCAACAGGAAGCAGCCCCTATCCAGGGATACCAGTGGACTCCAAGTTCTATAAAATGATCAAAGAGGGATACAGGATGTTCAGCCCTGAGTGTGCACCACCTGAAATGTAAGTGAGCAACCAGCACCTCCAATTATCCAAACATCAGTAAAGATGCGAAGGAAGGGAGCTTGTGTTCTTGCACTAAGGCTCACTGCACTGCCCCATTGTCATATTTTAAACTTCTTTTCATGTTTTAAATAATTCATGTACTCTAACTAGCAGAATACACGCATGTGTTGTTACAAGCAATGAAATACACTCATGCCTTGTGCCATCTGATCACTTTGTCATGGCACCTGCTCTCTGTCAATAAATTATTGACAGATCACAGAACATAATTAAATATTTTTACTTCAGATAAAGAAGTCAGTGAGATGTATCACCAGACTGTAGAGCATCTGCATTTGTGCTGTACTTCTTGACAGCAAGAGGACTGGTTACTGATCTTCTTTATGAGACATTCCTTTTTGTAAATGGATTGGCATTTAACAAGCTGTCAAAGAACACTGTGTCCAGAGCCTCTCATTAGTAGTGAGTTCTCTGTTGTCACAAACACAGGTGTTAGCAGCACGATTCCTGTTCTTAAAGTCATTTAAAGAGGATGCGACACTTTTGTTTCAAATAATAATGCAGGAGAGATAAGAACTCTGAGGATTTCTTTGTGAGCAGTACTTAATTTTGGTATCTTTACAGGTATGACATAATGAAGAGTTGCTGGGATGCTGATCCTTTACAGAGACCCACATTTAAACAAATTGTACAAATGATAGAGCAGCAGCTTTCAGATAATGCCCCCCGGGTAAGTTATGGATTAAGCAGATTCAAGCAAGATGTTACACTAGAGCTGTGAGAAGCAAAGAGCCCAGGCACTGCAACTCTAGTATTACTTATGTAGCTTTGCAGCATCAGTCTGGGTAGTAGGAATGATGTTTGGGCTATTCCATTAGACAGTAGCTATCTAAACCCATACCCAAAATTTACTAGCTGCAGAACATTTTTTGCATTACTGATGTTTCTCACTCACAATAGACCTGTCACAACAATTTTGATGTTACAAAATGCAGTGGTACTGCATAAATTCATCTTATCCTAAACTATGAAAAATTCTGTTAATCTGGGAAACATCTCAGAAATAAAGTATAATTATTTTTTATTAGGAAAGCTATTGTATGAAGGGGTGGAGCCTTTGGTGCTCTTTTGTATCTTCTCACTTGCCTCTCCTAATACCATTTACATAACCTTGGAGGTATGTTGTGACAAATCATATGTGCTGCTCTTTCAATCATTCCATAGTGAAAGCTCATTCTGAGCAGGCAACTGAACAAAACAATCCAAAGAAAAACTGGAGGCACATCCTAAACTTGGATTTTGTCTCTCATAACTTTGTGTGTTACTAGGGTTTACAAAAGTGCGTTTAAGCCTGATTTAAAAATAAAGCTTCCTTTTACCTTCTGGGTGCCTCGTTTGGGCAGAGAGTACATGGGCTTCCTGACAATTTGAGAAAAGAGGAAACTGAAAGCTGCTGGTGTTCGATTGCATCCTGTAGTGTATTTTTGGCAGGTGCAGGCATTACTAAAACAAAAGCAAGAATCTGAAGGAATTATTAGTGAGGTTTCTGGGGGAGCTTAGTAATAACCTGAGCTATTTTTTTTTTTAGCTCAGCTGAAATTTGGCATGCAGTCGGAAGCTACAGTGTTTTTAGTAACTGAGATTGAGCTTCGTGGTTCTTTAAAATAGCAGTTAAGCCCAAGACCTTTTGAAACTATTTTGATTTGCAAAGAAGCTCCTGAGCTGGAACCCTTCCACAGCAGTGTGTAGTACACAGTGGGAAAAGGCTAAGAAAGGAACGCTCTCCAAGAATGTGTGAAGGGAGCAGTCTGCAAAGTATTGACACCAGTCTTTGGCTTCTGCAGGTTTATGCCAATTTCTCAACCCCACCTTCCAGTCAAGGAAATGCTCCAGATCACTCGGTGAGGATTAACTCCGTGGGCAGCAGTGCTTCATCGACTCAGCCTCTCCTGGTACGCGAAGATGTTTGAGTGGCATGTGGAGAAGAGGAGATCAGATGTGTTAGCTGTTTGTATTGTGCAGGGGCTGAGAGAGGGACAACTTCAATAATTTCTCTTTCTTTTACTCACTACTACCACTGTGTAGCTGAAACGTTGTTGTAATACTGTCCTTTACCATGCACTGTTATACATAAACTTAATCTGCTGAGCACGGTTACAGGCGTCATTGCAGTGTTAATTGAAGCTGTATATATTTCGCTATATTGTGTGTATTTGCAGTAGAGAGCCAGATGTGAAGGAAAAAAAAAACAACCAACGAAAGAAATCCTAAGCCAGGGTGTGGAATTAATGACTGTAGATCAAACCAAATCTGCAGTGATTCTTCTCTGGATCTGTGCCTGGAATGCATACAGTCATTTTCTAGTTAATCTTGTTTTTCTGAATTTAGAAAATAAACAAGTATTAAGTTAATGGTTTTGTAAAGCCCTTTTCACATCCAGGCCTGAGAGGCTTTCCCAGGCAGGTATCATAGGTTGGAGGCCAGTAAGGGTGCTGTATTTACCTGGGAAAAAGAGGTGAAGGAACCAAGACCCTTCCAAAGTATCTGCACAGCTGAAAACCCTCCTGGGAGCTCTGGGGTTTAAACTAGAGAAGAAGGGAGGAAGAGCATGGATTTTCATTGTTATTTCCCCCCTGCACTATCACCCTTGCAGAGCAGTTGCACGGTTTCCATGGATATATGCATTACTTTTTCTGGTGCATTCCCTGCCAGGATGAAGCTGCCCATTGCTGGGTCTCACTCCACCATGGAGCCTTAACTGCTGCTGTGGCACTATGCCTGGCGTGTCCAAAGACTTTGACATTTGTTTTGCTAATAGCTGCATCTAAAGGTGTTCACCAAAGATAGGTGGGCCCTGCCAAATTGATCAAAAAAGAGGAAGACTGTTGCCAGTAAACTGTATCTGGAGAAGAGGCCGTTTAACAAGTCATCTTATCTAAGGGAAAGCAGAGAAAAATAGTGCTCTCCTGGGGGCCCTTTCTTTATCTTGTCCTACCCAAGTGAATCTTTTCCCACAGGCAGTCTTGGATAGTGCTGACTGGAAAGGGCTATTTTCCTTCACCCCAAGTTGTTTCTGTGGTAGTCCAGAGATGATAACAAAGAAGAGTCTAACTGAGAAGTGCCATATTTATAAATGGCATAAAAGAAAGAATCCTTTCATTCATCTTTGACAGATGTGAAGCTTTGGGGTCAGCATCTGTTGAGCCCAGGGTCGTGCTTAAAAGTGTTTTCTAACCCCTTTTCTTCCCACCAGGAGCACTGCTGGTTCTTTTCTTCCTTTGTTTCTGACCCCTAAAAATAAGTAGAGGCATTGAGAGAAGCATTTCTCAGAGGCAGAGTACTAATTGAGTACCTATTTATTTACAATGCACTTAAGCACTCTGTAACTTTTACTTTACTGGGATTTTGGTTGAGTTTACATGTAATTCAAATGTGTAACTAACTGCCCGAATACAAGGTAATTGTAAATACACACAGTGGTAGTATATTTTGGGTTACATTTAATACCGCGCTCCTTCTATGACTGTGCATTTGGTTTATTATTACAGGAATCTGTCTTTCAGAGTTAAGTAAAAAATTAGCCATTTGCACTGAACTTACTTAGGCTGTTGCACCTTTCCAAAGTTAGCCATTTGTTTGGATGCACTCTTATGCATACTAGTTGTTGAGCATTTTAAGTTTAATGCTGTAAAAGCTCTTTTGTAATGTGTTGGCTTTTGGAGCAACTGTAGACAAACTAGTTGTTATAGATGTCTCGGTACTTTACAGACACTTAGCTGAAAGAGGTTTGGGTTTTTTCGTTCTTGAAATTTATATTTTTATAATTTGGGGGGGTTTGAAACTTATTTTGCAATGGCTTGGTGTTTTGAATGGGTTTATGCATTGTTTTTGTAAATATGGAAATGTAGCAATAATGTCCTTTTGACTATTCTCAGTCCTTGAGTCTCAAAAATATTTTTTTATATATATATATGCAAAAACTATATGTATAAATATGTAAGTGTTTGAAAGTTTATGAAACACTTATGGATATGTTGCTCAGTTGTAGAATTGCAGTTAAGAAAAGTTCAAATAAATCTGTAAATATATATTCAAATGCTACCGATGTGTATTATGTCAAGACGGAACATTTTCATGTAAGTTTCATTAATTTTATTAATTTCATTAATAAATTCCTGGGTTGAAGCAAAATCTCAGTGTCTGGCCACACACAGGTCAAGTCTGGCATTCTGAAACGCTTTCTCAAATACATGCCAAAAAAATTCTATTTGCTGTTTAAGTTCTTTACCTGTGAATATGTGGAACAAATACTTGAAAATTTCAATGCAGCTTTGTTCTGGAAGAAAATTGCAGTTAGAAGACTGATCTTGTAGACTGCTGATGCAGTTCATATGTCATGAATAGTATTGAAAATGAAGATGTCTCAGTTTTGCTGAGGAAATGGTTGCAGAGGCAGTTGGAGCCACTCAAAGCTGCAGTGATGCTGAATATTCCCCCTTCCTTAAAAAATGTACATGCTCTTAGCCCCTCTTTCAGGCAGCAGGAGATACGTGGGGCTGCTGTGGTGGGAGGGGGGTCATAAGGAGAAAGTTCCCCTTGCTTGAGCAGGTCCCCTGTGTATTAGTGGGAGACCCTCTGATGTTGTTACTCCAGGTTGGAAATCTGTGACTCCCCTGCTCACACTTGCTCCTGTGCTGCCTAAGAGTTTGCCTGGTTGGTATGTGATTTAATAGTAGTTATAGAGCCTGTAAGTCTCTAGAATTACCCTACTAAAACCCCTACTAAGTTATATGAGAGACAGACCTCACCTGTATTGGTCCTTAAACATTCCTGTTCTCTCAGCAGACCACCTTGAAAAGCTCCCCTCCTTCAGCTTCCTTTGTAAAACAGCTTCCTTTTTTTTCTTTTTTCTTTTTTTCTTCTGCACAGGTCTTCACTTTGCTAGTTAAAACTAATTAAGGAAATTATAACCTAGTTTTGTCAGGAGCCATGAGGTACAAGCTTTGTTACAATTGGCATCATCATTGTTTTTAATAATGCTTCAGGAGATACGAAGATGGTGTCTGATATGGAACCATTTTTTTCCTATCTTGTCCATCCCCACATTCAAGCAGCGTAGAGTTCATACTGAGGGATTTCTGCAGCTGAATTGTACAAATAATTTGTGAATTCTCATTTAGCATAGCCAAAGGAGCTATTTTATGTATTTATTTGGTTAGCACATCATTAATTTTATTTTCCTGAAATGTTTCCCGTTCTCAAACACCCTAGGATATTACATCTCTGTTTTCGGAAAAAAATCTTGGTCCTATTTTCTTATTACAAGGCTTGCAGTGATTACCACTTTCCATTCCTGCTCATGGTCAAACAGCTCATTTCCTTCTGAATTATTTTGTTGTGCCAGTTCTAAGCAATAGCTTTCATGGAAAAACACATATTGACATTTAATATGCATTTTATCTGCCCTTCAAAGCATTATTGTACCCAGCTATAAAGAGCAACCAGCACCATGTTATCAGCATGGACCATCTGGGCCATGGACCATCATGGACCAAGTGTCTGAAAGAAAAGTGCAGAAGACTGGCTCAGGCTTTTTACAATGGTGCCCAGTGACAGGACCAGAGGCACTGGGCACAAAAGGAAGTGTCTAAGTGTCCCTCAACATCAGAAAACACATTTTTTTACTGTAAAGGTGACTAAACACTGGATTGTCCCAGAGATTGTGAGGTCTCTGTGCTTGGAGATAATCAAAACCCATGTGGACATGGCCCTGGGCGATGGGCTTTAGGTGTCCCTCCTTAAGCAGGGGAGTTGGGCCACATGACCTGCCTTCCAACCTGAAGCCTTCTGTGATTTTGCAATCAGTCAAGGGCTCTTTGGAGAATCTCAGCTGTAACATGCACTTGGCCAGAAGTAGAAAACAAAATCCCCTCCCTTATGCCGAACATGAGAGAGTGACTTGTCCTCTGTTCCCTTTACCAGCTAGAAAAGAAAACACTTACAGGCTCTGGGGGAGAGAAGAGATCATGGAAAAACTAAGGGTATACATGGAGTTAGCGATCAGTATCATATGCATCACCACCACTTCTTTTTTTGTTTCTGGCTCTTTACATCTCTGCATAGGTCTTTGGGAAGGCAAATGGAGACACAATGTTCCTGGGCCAAGTCACCAGGGAATGACTATTCACACCCTGGACCAAAATGTTCACACTGATCACTGGAGAAGTTGGACAATAGCATCCTTAATTCTAGTGTGTTGTAGGCTGAAACCCAGAGAGTGAAATGTTTCCCTCTTCTTGTGTATGGATTAGGGAACTTCCTACTTGTCCTGTAGGGAGGTCTGAGTCTCAACAGAGGAGAAGGAACAGTTGCACAGACTTTTTTAGCTTCTGATTTAGAACCTAAATTGTAACAAAAATGTGATAATCTATTCTGTAGTTTATCTGTGGCTTCCAGAAACTTCTGTAACTATGAGTAATGGTTAAAGATGACCTTCAATTTTCATGTTTCCTGCACACTAATTTCTTAGAAGATTATGCTGTAACTAGTAATTTTGTGTCCAGAAATTGCTCTGAAGCTGTGTTTCCTGAAAGATTGTCCATATTTCTTAAATTGATTATCATTCACTCTTCTGGTGAGGATCATTATCTGTCAGTTGCCAGCCAGGCAGCAGAAATTACTTACTAGCAGCAGTAGCTCCAGTCACTTGATTTTTCTGTCTGTGCCCTAGAAATCATTCTAGCCAGGCTGTGACAGGCAGCAGAAACCAGTAGACCCCAAAGGACCCGCTGGGCTCTGAGTGTGCACTCCCCACTAAGTGCTGTCAGCAATATCAGATAAAGGCTTTGCATGGCACATTTAGCTTTATCCATCCATCAAGTCTCCACACGGAAAGGCACAGCATGCAGCTTCCCTTATAGACCAGTAAACATCAGTGTCTAGCACAAGTTACCCCCAGGACTTTCTCTAGCTGCAGAAAGTGCAAAATCTGTACATTTTGAGTTGTAGGAGTGCCAGTGGCTAACTGCTTTTCTGCAAATTATACTGCACGTGTTCTTGACTGGTTCAAGTGCCATTACTGGGCAGGGGGCCTTGCTCTTAATGCATGGTTGTGGGTGGAGTTGGTGTGGCCATCAGAACTCTTCTCTATGGCCTAAAGGGTGCCTGCTTAGAGACAGAGCTGCTCTCCTCCCCTCCAGGGGGTTACCCAGCAACAGAGCCTTTCTGTGCATGTGCTGCATGTGCTCTTACTGCCAAGGCTTGTGTCCTTCTGGTACTTTTCCATTTGATAATCAAATAGCAGATTCATAACCCACAGTTCAAGAAATGAAACTAACAACGTTGAAGCATTAATATTTTAAAATTAAATCAGTTCCTCACAGTAGCGCAATAAAAATGGGCAATTGCAACTTCACAGATGCTGTTTTTGGCATTTTCTCTTTTGAGTTAAAATAGCAAAGCCGATTCGAACTCATGAGATGAAAGTGTATTTGTATTTTCCCCTTCAGCCATTTTTCATTCAAAAGTTGCTTGTATTTTTCTTCCTTTGCTGGGACTAAACATTAGCTAGTTACTTCCAGAAATTAGCACTATTTGAAATTTCCCACATTCTTGTGTGACATATTTTGGGTTTTAAGTCACTCAGGTCGGTAGGATGTCTCTGAGCCAAAGGACCCAGGGAAGGATTTGGACTAGAAACAACAGATCAAAAGTGGCAAATGCTGCACCAAAAGCAGTAAGTAGTTGCACAGCCCCTGCTGTGTGAGGACAGCCTGGAGTTGCTGCATTGCTAAGAGAAGCAGAAGCCTATCAAGCCTCTTGGGCTGGATACCAGCACATGGGCAAGCCTGGCTGCAGCAGAGGAAGAAATATTGGCTTTATTCCTTCAGAAGTCAGGCCTGGAAAGGTTTCCTCTCTAATCCTGGTGTTTGCAAAGCTTCTCTTTTGAGGGAAGAGGGAGAAATGACTGGTGTAATTGAACATTTTAGCTGTTCAATCTGAAAACGCTGACACTAAAAAGGGTAGTGGTGGGGAATTATGTGTATTTTACAATACGTTCTCTTTTAATAATGAAAATAAATGTTTGTAGAGGATATTTATCAGCATCCTTTGAACTATATTGATGAAATAAATTAAGTTGGATAAAATCAGCTTCACTACAAGTAGTTATCTAAATTTTGAAGTTTTATTTTTTCCTTTCAGAGCTTCTAGCATTTTGGGGCATGGAGAAAATATAAAAAATATGAGCAACACTGATAACCCCTCCCTCTCCAGGAAATTAATAGAACACAAGGACAATTACCTTTCAGAAATTTATTGTTAAACTACTTCAGAGACTTCAGAGGCCTGGGGCAATACCAGGGAATATCTGAGCCTGGTAATGGGGAGTTGCCATTCAGAAGTAGAGTATTGAGTTACAGGGAGGCAGCTCCTGCAGGAGCCAGAGGCCATGGCTGAGCACTGCCTTGCTGCATCCTATCTGGCCATTGCCTGTCAGCTCCTGAGAGATTTCCTAGCATTTCTAGCATTTCCCCTTTAAATGGCAGCAGTTGTTTAGAATTTCATATGGAAGGTTGCAGGAAAAAGAACCAAGCTGATTTGATTTTGGTCATTTGAGTGGAAGAAAAAACCAAATATTTTTAAATTAAAAAAAAACATTCTTTCAAGGTTCCTCCATTGACTGCAAGTAGTGTTGCACTGCCTGCACTGTGTTGTGTGGTTCCTTCTGGGAAAGAAGGTGGCAAGAGCAGTGGGATTCTACCACAAGGATGAGTATCCCCACCAGTGCTTGCCAGACAGCTTCTCTGTGGAGCCACATATGGCATCTCTAGGGTCAAGGAGAACATTTGCACTGTATCTCATTGGCCCCTTGCAAAGAAGCCACCAGCACTTGACAGGGGGCAGGAATTTCTCTAGCTCTGAGAGGAGTTGCCCAGAGGATTTGCTTCCCAGGTAGTCTCTGTTACTCTGTCAGTTAATCCCAGCAGGAAGCATATTATCTGCTTCTTTACAGCCTCTGCCCCAAAGAGCTGGAATGAAAAAGATATATTTTAGGATCTTTTATCCTCCTTTGGTTTTGGTGGGTTTCTTTGTTTGTTTTTCTTTGTTTGTTTGGGGATTTTGTTGTTATTCCTTTTTTTTGGTTGGTTGGTTGGTTTGGTTTGGTATTTTTATTGCTCCTTTATAAAGTCGCCTGGCCACCTTCAGCTCTTGCTGGGTTCAATATTTTTGATTTTTCTGTGAAGGAGTATAATACTGGAGAAGATCCTGACTTTAGGCAACTGCTCAAAGCCTCCCTCTAGCAGGAGGAGGCTCAGCTCTCTCTTTGGGATGTTGTGCAGGGTTTTAGCTGCAGCGAGCACTGTCCTGCAGGCAAACACTGCCAGGGCAGACAGCACGGTTTGAGCCAAGCCCCTCTGGCCTCTTATGCAAATGGCTTTAGGAACAAATATCCTTTTAATCATCTCTGTAAACTGTTGTTGCAATTACGTAGGCTCCTGAGGCCATGTGATCATCATGTGTGCTGATCACCACCCTGGCACTTTTCCAATCACAAGTAATAGATTGATCCACCTCCCTGGGATCAGAGCAGTGCTGTCAGCTCTGCCCCGAGCAATGCCTGTGTGAACAACCATGTGACAGTGCTTTGGACCTGCTCTTGTCATTTGTTCAAAGCATTCAAAGAGCATTCCCCCCTGAATGGAAGGAGGGGAGGGAAGGGAAGTCTGAAGAAGAATCATGTTTTATCATGTTTTTCATGGTAATAAAATAATTCAGACCGAAAACATACCTGCTTAGTTACACTTTGCCCTTAGTTCAGACTTAAAGAGAGAAAAATGAGGGTCTTGAGAGAAGGTCAAAGTATTTTGCATTATACATTACAGGATCATTAGTAATGTAGTTACAAATGATGAAGAAAATACCTGTTAACCAGTTGGAAACTAAGAATATCAATGTTTTCATTTAACCATCTAGTAACTGGACAGTCTAAGGACAGTCCACTAATATGACAAGAGAAATATTTTCCGAAATAAAACCGTCAAGGATGTTTTCTGGCCTGATGCCCACACATCTTGTAGAGCAACACACGCAGCTGGTATTGCCAGCCCAGAGAGCGCTTGCAGATTCATCATCTTTTCAAGACTTTTTCTTCTGATATCAAAAGCTTCTTGGAAGCAAAGCCTGATTTATGCCCAAACCCATGGATAGGCACAAATTAAAACTGTGGACAAGTATCTGCTCATCTTGCCTGCCTACCCAAGCCTTCTCCTTCCAGTCAAGAACAGATAGGAAGAAGTTGTAGCTTTATACTTGTGTGCAGCCAGTTCTAGAGCAAAGATGGCACAGAGAACCATGGACCCCACTTGTGCTGTGTTATGAGATCCTTACAGTCATATGATGAGCTATCTAGATTGTTTGGCACCCAAATTGTAATCTGTGGTTGCATACAAACCTAACCGCAAGAATACCTACAAATATGGTTAAAGCTGATCTACAGCATATCAGCTGGAGGAGGAAATGTATCTGCTCCTTTGCACAAGGAACTTGAACAAAAACTGTTTTGTTTTTCCTCCATGACGATGACAAAAAACCAGCCTTTGGGGCTCAGTGGAAGTTTTAGAAAACAGGCTAAAACCAGCTTTCCTACACTGAAGCATTATTATCCTCTGGGATGTCTTTTCCTCTAGTAAAAACTAAAGAGCAAAACCATCAAGTAAATGGTTATTTTAAATTAAAAAGACTATTTTTTCTGGTAGCAGATTAAACATGAATTGCACACTAGCATGCATTTTTCTAGGTTCAAATTCATATTAAAATATTAAACTGCTCAATGCATCAAAAAGTGGGAAGGAGAAGAGGCAGGAAAGCCAAACTTTGTGATGTCAGAGCTGACTGGCTGGGCTGGGCTAAGCCTCTCAGAGGGCAGTTGTACCTGCTGTGAAATCCAATGCAGCTGGAGGTCATTCCTTCAGTGGGGAGGCCAGGACAGATTTTCTGCAAACTTGCACGAAAGGGAAAGGCAAGACAGCAGCAGTGTCCAGGAGTGAAGGAGCCCTGCAGTAAGGCTGAGTTGTAAGAACCATACTGAGAATGCGGTGTCAGACACTCAACAAAGACCCCAAACATGGGGAAATCCAACCTCAAAACTCATCATCTATAGAGACTTCTTCTGTTTCCCTGTAAAGTGATTTCTAGTATATAGCATTGCAGTCTTGGACAGCAGTCCTATCAGCTGCTTCAGGGGATGTTGGAAACAAGTGGTTCCTCTCCTGCACCTCGGGAATAGCTGCCTCATGGCAAAGATGCATCTTCTTAACCCAAAGCAGTGACCAATATTTGGTATTTTGCACCACAAGGCTGGATATTTCTTCTAATTTTCCATCCTGCCCAGTGTCATGGCGAATATTTGTGATAATTAAATTCTCTTACAATAAATTTCTTTTTTAAGAGCCGAAAAGTAAGGAAAGCCTTCTTCAAAAGAAAATGAGTCTAATATTTTCCTACTTCCCTGAGCAGAGTTGTGCAGACTTGCTGCAGTTGGTAATGAGGTTCCAGGTCATTTCTTATTTTGGGTACCATCTGCTGCAAAGGGAAATAACAACCAACTGTATTTTATAAACACCATATGAATATGGGTAATTTTGTCTAATAATGTCCAAAACCTCTCTCCTAAGTATATGCTGAACTTGAAAAGACCATTCCTGAACATCCGTAAAGATTCAGAAAGTCTATCACTTCCAAGCAGACAGACTCAATATAATTCTTTCGAAGTAGATGGCAGCATTTTACCCCAGGTGTAGAAAGTGGGCTCTACAGGGCTGCTGTGACAGCCAGCTCTATGTCTATGCATCATGACTTATGCATATTATGCATATTATGACATGACTATGTATGACAGACTAACCACGGAGACTTTACAAGAAGAAGAAATACTTTGGAATTTGCATTATTATTTCACCTATCCCTTGTGCAGCATTTTTAATCTTGCTGTAAAGAGGCCTTTTGACATAAAAAAAAATATGCTTATTATCGACAAGTCTGTCAAGAAAACTGTTTCACCAAGTGCCTGTAGATGCAACTTGCTAAACTAACTGTTTGCTTCTGAGGATACTCACTGTTACTAGGATAGCTCCTGCCAAAGCATATTCTTCATTACATCCTTACCAGTGCTTTCCAGCACCCACCTGTAGTCCTTGCGCATCTGCTCCTCTCCTCCGTGTCTACCACAGAAGTATGTGGGAAGAAGTATACAGAAAGTATAAAAGTAGATAGGCTAAATGTGTGGAAGGCATGGATTCTGTGCTATTTTGTCCAGGCAATCTGAACAAGCTCCTGAGACAGTCTGGCACAGGCACTACTGTCAGACATACAGCTCCCTTGGGAGGCACTCCACAGGGCTGATGGCACCCAGCTCTACTGTCTGGAGGAGCTGCTCCCAGGACGGGGAGAGAGAGCAATTTGGGGTAATTGCACTGGTTATTTTGGCTGGAAGGGAAAAAATCTTCCTGCCAGAGAAATAGTTTAACTACTGGCAGCAGCATAGTATGTACCTTCCAGTTTTGTTTGTTCTTCAGCTGTAATTAATTTACTCCTTTGTAAAATTCTACATCATGAATTATGAAATATATTAAATATTCCCAGGTCTAATACTGATGCTTGTGCCTTTCCATTAAGGGCTTTATTGAAACAAAGGTAGTTCCCACTGTGTTTTGTTTAAAGAAGGTTTCAGTTCATGCTTAGGCACCATGCAAACCAGCATCTGGTGCTTGAGCAGGTAGGATTTTGTGTTGCATGGTATGAAGGACCAGCCGAAATGAAGAAGTATCATAGCTCTTGCCTCCCAGTTTGCTCCCTAATCTGAATTTGCCTGTTGTTCAGGGAACAGCAACCTGTGGCTGTGATTGGAGGCAGATCACTCAAGGAATATTTTTAACCATATTAATTGTATTCTAAGATTCAAAATCAGATAGATACTGACTGCAAATTACCCTTTAAATGAAGTGGTTAATAACCACATAGATTGACTCTACTTTTTCTTTTATTTAAGCTTATTTCCCAAGATGTAGCATTTTAATTGCAATCTTTCCCATGTCCTCAGCGGACTGGGTAGAGCCAGCACAAGGAGGAGACAATGCCACCAGGCTGGGACAGGAGAAGGGGTGAGAGTGTCTCCCCATTGCTTCCTTCCCACGCAAAACATACGGAGTCATTTCTGAGCACTGACCTCTTCCATGCTAAGCACAGATTCTCTTTTTGATGCTCTTATCTTTAGTCTGCATGCCATGACCAGGACGTTTTCTTCTGCTTTTCCAGCCCAAGTTCCTGTTTAGAAGCAGATCTTAAGCAGTCTATCACTAACCAGACTGGCCACTTCTTTCTTCTATTTTCCTCTTCAGTGCATTTATTTCAATGTCTTATTTACAAAACTAACCATAGAAAAGATCATTCTCCCTCTTTTAGTCTCAGACATTACTTCATCTAATTGCAGCACCCTGAACAAGGATCTGATATGTGGGATTGAGTAGCAGAGTCCATTTACAATACTGGCTACATCTGGTCACAGCTCGCTTCCCAATTGCCTCCTACCTCAAGCCTGGCCATGGTGAAAATGTGAACAAGGGAGAAGACAATGTACCCACATCTGTGTAAAAAATCACAGAATCACTAGGTTGGAAGAGATCTTCAAGGTCATTGAGTCCAACCCATGTCCTAACAACTCAACTAAACCATGGCATCCAGTGCCATATTCAGTCTTTTTTTAAACACATCCAGCAATGGTGACTCCACAACCTCCCTGGGCGGACAATTCCAGTGCTTTATCCCCCTTTCAGTAAAAAACTTTTTCCTAATATCCAACCTATATTTCCCTTGGCGCAGCTTAAGACTGTGTCCTCTCATTCTGTCAGTTGCCTGGAGAGAGACCAACCCCCACCTGACTACAACCACCTTTCAGGGAGTTGTAGAGAGTGAAATAAAGCAGTTTGTTGTTTAATAAAAAGTAGCTGGCACAACCAAGACCAGGAATTTTCAGAATTCAATAAAAAAATTAGTAGTCATGGTAAGATCTGATTTCCAAATAGACTTCTCTTTGGGGCAGCAATGCCTGTAAGTGGGAGGCTCAGCTTCACCAGGTGACACACCAGCCATGCTATCCCTTGGCATGAGAGTGGATGCCCTCTCTGTTCAGGCTTTGTCCACCAGCAGCATGCTCTCCTTGATGCTCTTGCAGCATGGCACCACAGAAAGAAGTGGGAAAGCTCCTTCTGCAGAGAGCTTTGCTCTTGAATTTGAAGAGTAAAAGATACCTATGCACTTAAATAAGAAAGCTGGTCTGCACAGACCTATGAACTGTGACCTTCATGAAGCTTTGGTCATATTGGTACTAGCAAAGGGCAATAAATTGTGAGAAATGACACTCACCTTTCAAAATTTCAAAAGGTTTATTTATTAAACCTTAACAAAATACAACAGAAGGACTGATAAGGAAAAATTACAGCGCTGGGAGTCCCCGTGACTGCAGCCACATGCTCAACTACAAAATGGATGCTCTGCTTTTTTTATACTCTTGGCCCCTCCCAAAGTCTTGCCAGTCAACTCCTTTGCTGTCTATTGGTGGAGACCACTTTCTTATAACTTGGCTGGAGGTCAGGTGTTGCCATGCCACACCTCCTAGTAACAATCCTGTCCTTCCCTCAAATGCCCCAATCACCAAGGCCACCCAGTGGCAACAATACAAGAGGGAGGGGAAAGAGGACTATGGGGAGAACAAATCACAATAATGTAACTATATATCAATAAAACTGCTATTAACATATACATAATATTCATCCCTTAATTGTGAGGGCCAACCATCATATTACCCACCTGTAACAAAACCAAGATGGAAAAGCTAATAGGTTGAGATAAAGGATGATGATCACTTACTAATTGCCATCCTGGGCAAAGAGGACTCAATGTGGAGATGTGGTTTAGTGGTGATCTTGGCACCACTGGCTTAATGGTTGGAATAGATAGTCTTGAAGGTCTTTTTCAATCTAAATTACTCTATGAGTCTAGGAAATTGTGGAAAGTCAGTTCAAAGTTTCAATTTTTTCAGAAGTTTTGCTCTCTTAGTTTTTTTTTTTACTATTTTTTATCCCTAGATGTGTGTTGGATTGGTTCCATTTTGGAGGCCAGGTTTTGCATAGCCTGTTACTTTCCAAAGCATTACCCACCCAAACAGGTTTTCAAATGCATTTGAGTCTAGCCAAGATCACAGCTTTTATTTATTAACATTTGTTTAGTTATATATTTACTTATATGCATTTGTTTTCCTTTATTTATGTGCCCATTTATTTATTTACCTTTATTTAATGAAATAAACACATACTTTAAAAATAAAATACTGTTATGTTGGGACATAGAAGCAGAATCAAGATTTAAAAACCAGGTTTGAAAGACAGCACATGTTTGTGCATGTGTGCATGTGTGAATGGGTGCTCTCTGGGTGCATATTTCCTCTGGTTTGGAAGAGTGTGATTTTGCAGTGTGCTGAGTTCTTTGAGCATGGGCTTTGTGTGTGGATTTCCCCCTCCTGAGCATAAGACTATTTAAGCTGAATGTATTTTTAATGTAAAATTAGATATCTGTGGAAGGTTTACAGTAATTCACTTTCAATTTAGGGCTGTTTTTTGAACCAGAACAAACAGCTGAGCATCTGTTACCCTGAAAATGTTACAAAATGCAGTCACCAGGCAAAAATCAAGCATCTCTGAAAATGATTATTTTGGCTACATAATCAAGCAAGCAATTACTGCATTATCTACAAAGTATGATCATACATTATTAATACATTTTCAGAGAAAAAGGTTTCAGTAAATGCTGTTTTTCTGGCTTTTATGATACTCAAGACCCAGACGTAATTCTAGCTGTTAGAAAATACTACATGGCTTTTTCATTTCCCAGTTTAAGGCGCAGTTCAGTTGGATGTGAGAGACAGTAAGGAGGGAGCAGGAAGAACAGAAGGATATGGACATTCGTCTAAGTGATTACAGACATCCTTCCTATGTGTCATGCATATCCAAAGCCAGTGAGCCAATTTTCCAGTGGAAAAGGATTTAATAAATGCAAACAGTATAGTGTGCTGTGCTATATACAGGACTTTGTATTTACATGTTCAGATATACAACCAGGAAGACATTTTTCACTGAACACCAGAGTTTCATGGGATACAGAGAGAATATTTTCAGAGCTGAGAGAAGAGCCCAAAAGAAGTGCTCACTGACCTTTGATATTCTAGGCTGCCATGACTTTACAAACTAATTCCCATCTTCAAAAGCATCTTAAAGCAGGATTAATTTCAGTTAATTTTGGCTGTCTGAATGTTAGGCATCCTAGCCAAGCTCCCGCCCCAGTTTATTTCTGCAGCCAGCAGAGACTGTTTCACCTGTCTTGGATGCTTAGCCTGTGACAGGATGAATCACTCAAGCTTACAAAGAAAGCATTTATACTTCTGGGGCTGTAGGAGGTGAATCCATTAAACATTAACAGTTTCAGTCCATTTGTAAATGACTTTTGGAAATGGAAATTAGTTTTTCCAATTGACTCGGGGAAGTGAGCCTTACCTCAGTCCTGACATGACCAAGCAGTACGTTCTTCTTTTTGAGCTGCATACCATAACCTAATGTCACCAGCTAGAACAGAAAGATTCACAACCTGGTTTTGGACAGATTCTCTCTGGATACTGCTCTAATTCCTTTTCTAAAATATGGCCGAAAGTGTATCCTAAAATGTCACCAGGAAATACTTTTGCCTTATTGACAAATAGCTCAGGTTGCTTGGGAACTCATCTGCCAAGAATGCTTCAAAGATAAAGAAAACATAAGTGAGACCTAGCTGGGAAAGATCTGCTCAGAACTTGTGCTAGTGCCAAGAAGTCTTCTAGGAGGAAGTTGATATAGAGGGGTGTGTGTGTGTTTGTGTGTGTGTGTGAGAGAAAACACTGGCAGGCAGGCATCACAATAATTAGTTATACAAATTACCACTAATGGGTGGCAGCATCAAACTCCAAGGGATAAATTTATCCTTGGCATGAAGAGGAATAATTAATCCTAAATGCACCCTTGTGATATAGGTAAGTATTATTATTACCCTACTTTGACAGACACAGAGAGGTGATGTTTTGCCCTTGGCAATTCAGCTTTTCAGAAGACTAAGATAATTTATGGTGAAGGATTACGTTATGCTCTTTAGATTATATTCGCAATAACATTGCAACACTATCCCATAAAGAAATGCATGGGGTAGTCAGAGATTTTGGAAGCTGATTTACAGCCAGAAAAATCAGCAAGCAGGTTCATGTTGGGGTGATCTGGAAAACCTCTAAATACACAACACGTCAGTGTTTATGCTGGCACACATGCGTCAGTCAGTAAAACTTGCATTTCAGCAATGGAAACTTTCTGAGTGTCTTTTTTCCTTTGAAAATTCACACTTTCGTTATGTAAACAGCAGCTCTTGCTCAGCTTTTGAGGTTTTTCTATAAAACAGTCCCTGACCGGGCTATAGGCTTTTCCCTGCAGCATGTAAATCATCCTAATGCAGTGCCTGAGCCTGTTCCCCTCCCCAGTTTATTTGCTGGTACAGACTCGATGACCATCAGCTCAAAGAGTTCTGCTGCATATTGGGAAGTCTCCCAAGCAAAGGAACATTTTAAAGTCACGCCTTCAAAAGATGTGCTATCCATATCACGAGGAGACTTAAACTGTATACCATATGTTTAGCATATAAAGGTTTCAACACATAGCAAGTTACAGCTGGACAGACAGATTGCGTGCTGAATTTCCTCCATATTGATCTGTAAAGCCCACAAGCGATTTCCATTTCCTATGTGTTTTCATTCAGTGCAAATAATTTTTGACAATAAAAATCAAAATCTACTAGGACACAGAAATCTAGCTTTCTTGACTGAGAATGAAGCTTTGGAACAAACAACAAGCAATCTAGATTGGCTGGAATATAAGCAATACTTTTGGTATCTGCTTCTAATGCTAGGATGTTGGGTAAAATAAAAGCATCTTATTACAAGACAAAAGCACAATCAGACTGAATTATGGCTTCATTACACAGGAAAAAAATTGAAAACACCTGTATTTCTTATGACTAGTTCAGCTTTTAATGGTTCTGAGTCAATGAGTTTATCCCTTAAATTTTGCACTTCCTTAAATTTTAAAAATAAATAAAATGTTAAAAATACAAATGTCTGGTTTATTTTCTCAGAGAACTGTTGCTTGGGACCATTCTGAAACTCTCAGAGGAAAATAGTATTTGAATACTTTCTCGATTTTGAAACTCCATGTACAGGACACCAGTTTTGTTAACTAACATGCATTAGTCGAAAATGTCTAACCGAAAGTTATTTGAGACACCCCAAGAGACAGCTTTTCATAACATTCTCATGAGTATGTTCCCTTCTGTGAAGTATATGATCACCTTCATGTACAATGCAAAAAAAGTTTTAAGTTAGTCTTTGGACAAATCTTGGGATCTGCAAGCATTTAGATAAGTATTAAAATATATTAAAATAAAATTCCCTTTTAAACATATCAGTATCCAAACAACCTAAAGGCTGGCATTAAACATTTGGACAAATGCCCATGTCTAAAAACATCCCCCCACCTGCTAGGGTCTCCTTTCTTCTCAGGAGGGCAGGGGGCTGAGAGGCATAAATTCAGGCTGGGGCAGATGAGTGTGATGAACAAGTGCCAGGGGCTACTGAAGATGCTGCCTGCTGGCTCTGTGAAACACAGGGTTGCCAGCAGGAGAGCCAGAGCTGATCATGGTCTGCTGTGAGGACCAAGGCAGGAACTGGTGCCCAGAGACCATCTCAGGCTTCACAGATAAAGCTACCCCTTAAATAAGGGAATAATTCTCCTTAAATAAGCTGGAAATGAGGTTTTACATGCCAGGAATGAGCACCTGACAGAAAGTAGTCAGGCTTTCCCCATCTCCAGCTGGGGTGCCACTGTCAGCTGCTTTCCAGGGCAAGGGAAAAGAGACCTGTATTGAGAGCCTGAGCACCAAAAGGTAGCCCAGCTTTGTCTTCCGTGATGCCCTCTCCAAGCTCCCTTAAATCACTGGGGATGGAGCCACTAGAGTGCCATTTCTGTCCCTTTCTGAGTCTCTGTGGCCCAAATGCGGGACATTTTGCAACCTGCAATACCAAAGGTTCCAAAAATGGTGAGTTTTCATCCATCCTCAGAGAAAGCCAGGATGCAAATCATTCAAATGTCTTCAGAAACCCTTGGGAGCAATATAATATAAGTTATTGCCTCTCTTATGGAGGCAGTGATTGCCACTCTGGTTAAAGTTTGAGCTATGTTGTGTAGTGAGGAAAGAATAAAGATCTAAAATGTCAGGTAAAGAGAATTATGAAATATTTCAAACTGAAAAAAACATTGTAGGAATAGGACTGTCTCATCTCAAAATTATACCCTACCATGTGGGTTATTTTTCTGGTGCTTTGGGCACCATTTGTTGGGTTGTGGTTGTTTTTTAAAAAAAGTTAAGCAGCTAATAGATGTTATAAAGCAGTTTATTGTAAAGGTACATTAGTTTTAAAAAGGCAAAGAGTTAGAAGCATTAAAGTCTATGCTAAAGTTTTGGTGTAAAGTTCTAAATAGAAGTAGAAGCTGTTTCTGATGGTCCTGGCGGGGCCGATGTTGTTGCGGCAGCTTCTGTTGTATTTGGGCGATGATGATGGCGAGAGAGCAGGAACAAAAGCAAAAGGTGAAGCGAAGCAAAAAGCAAATGTTTCCCTAATGCATTGATTTTTATGTACAAATTTCTAACAAGACACAAATTTGAACAATTACTTCTTAACGTATTACAATTTTAGTTTTTTAGCACACCATGTTATGTATAAACTACCTGGTCTATCTTGTTCTATCTAAAAATGCAAGCAATATTTTTACTATAGTTTTATTATGTCTAAAACTTTGTTCCTGGAGCCTCTAGGACTATGTTTTTCAACCTTTACTAGAACTCACTGATCTCTCACTGAGGAACTCAGAGAAGCCTCTGTTTTCAGACTCCAACAACTGAGAAAATCACCGCTACACTGCGCTCCTTCGAGCGTATTTGTGTGCATACACACATGTGTACACAAGGAGAGAGGAAGAAGAGAAACCCCCCAAACCAGGCGGTTTCAGTTTAGCCCCATTGCAAAATGTAGGTGGTTTATTGTATTTTTGTCTGGGTGGGAAGGAAGCAAACGGCCCTGGCTGGGAAGGCGGTGGGGGCTGCCTGTCCCGTGAGCCGCAGATGCTCAGGAAGCCGAGGCACTGGCGCAGCTTCTGCGGAGGAAGCGCTGCCCTGCCCGAGCCCCCAGCCCGCCCCAGCGCCCCCAGCCCCGCTCCGCCAACCCCCGCCCTTATCTAAGGTACGGCCGCTTCCTCGAGCCCCCGGCTCTGTGGCAACCTGCTGCTGGTTATTGCATAACTGAGCGGTTGCACAAGAGGATCTTAAGAAAGGATCAAACAATTAACAGTGAATAACTGCCACTGCGTGTTTTGACAATCTGAACTCGGGCAATAGTTAGGGGGCAAAATAAAGCAGCATGAGAGAATCTGTTTCCTGAAACGGTGCATGGCTGATTTAAATCCAATGTCACTTTTCCAGCTAAAGACTCAGTCTTAATTACTCCAGACCAAACCAGCTGGGGCTTAATCATTAGCCTGTTTATCTAATGCTGGTCATCTTTCACAAGCCTGAGGAAAAACACAGATCCTTGCTCTTGTGACCTCTTGCCCATCTTCTGAGTTCTAGCCCAGCACCACTGATATGCCCCAGTGTTATCCCTCACCACAGGGCCAAAGTGATGCTTAGTTGGTCCACTGTGAATTATTGCACTAAAGGTACCCAACCATGACTTGGTCAAGTACAACTTTCTACCAAGTAAGAGATACAGAAACTTGCCCAGAAGTGGGATAAATGGCATCAGGAGGGCCTTCTGCCCCTGAAGTAGCTGCAGAAAAAGCTCCCCTGTAGATGCAAAGAGCACATATGAGCACTGTGGACATTTTGCAGAAAACCTGACTTTGCAGGTAAAGTACCATGGGGGATGAGCAAGCAAAGATTCTCTGGGAGTTCCCCACTCAGATGACAGAACTGGAGATAATTTGTCTTTTTGTTTACTGTCGGATCACGGTATCCTAACTTCTGTAAGAGAGAGAATAATATCCCCAAACTTTGTGACATTAGGCAGGTGAGTTTGCAGGCAGTCATAGAGCAGTTAGAAACCCTAGAATAGATGATAGGTTGGAAATAAGATGCCTCATACATGGGCATTCATAAAGGCTTGTCCACTACCATGTTACAGCAACTTTTATTTGCAAACTTAAAAAAGATTTCTCATTGAAGAAATTAGTCTAACGTCTTGGCGTTAGAGCTTTAGGTCACAGTTCTTGAAAATGACTGCCAGCTTACAACACAAAGGAGAAACACTCTTTCCTTCCAATGAATTCCAAGTCTTTGAATGAAATCTATTGATAGGAACCTGAAATGGCACTACCTGGGAATTCGTGTATCAGTCGAGAGCCTCCTGCACCACCCATAACATTTATTACATGAAGCTCTGGCAGAAGATAAGCATAGATTTGGGAGCCTTCTTCAGCCTTTTGGCAAGGGTAGGAAGAGCTCTATCAAAAACTAATGCAGGATACTGCCCTTGTCTCAGTGCGAGGTGGCAGATGTGTGTCAAGGTGCTGGGCAGGATGAGTATTCCTTCCTTAGTATCCTAAGGCAGTGCTCAGGCATATAAAGAAAACGATCTGTTATTATTCATCATCCATAATAAAATGGTATTAAGTCAGAATCTGCTATTAACTCTTTAGTGACTGGACTTAGATTCTTCCAGCATGAGTTACACACTAATGCAAAATGCATTATGCTTTTATGGTAAAATCTCACTAACTGCACCAAGAGGTTAATTAAACTGGAGAGAAGAAAATAAAGAGGCTTTTAGAATGAATTATTCAGAAGGTCATTAAGAATCAGGCACACATGAGAAGCATGTTACTTAGAAATCCTAAATGTAAACACACATTCCTGGATTAATGTGAGATTAAGAAGATAAAGAGAAGTTGTGCTGCTACTAACTATTATTAAACAGCAGAGTTAGCCTTTAATAACCACTTAGCTGAGAACATTTCTGGTGCAGAGGACTAAGGAGGGTGAGATGAATGCTTTAAGGGGAGCAGCATCAGACCTCAGAAATCTCCCTCATTCTGTGCTGGCCACTTGAGTCTCCTTTTGTCATGGACCTCCTCATCCCTGCTTCAAGTAGCACAGGTTGAGTACAGTGATGGCAGATACATCCTACCTCTACGGACACCAAATCCCCAAGTGCAATGGTCCCTGGGCACCACCTGGCAGAGCTGTTGAGGGGTGTAAGCAGTCACTGCCTGCCTTTGCTGACCTCTGATCCCCTGGATGTGCAGACTCAGATGGCACCGACTGCTCCTCAGTGGAGACATCAAAAGGCATGGAGTCCAGGTTTTCATGGGTGACACAAAAAAAGTGGCAGTAGCTTTCCTGCTGCCTTGGCCCCAGTGTGGGTGTGACTCTAACAAGGAGGCCATTCTTCTTTCTTCCCACTCATGTCTCTGCTCTCAGAGCTGATTTTGACCAATGCTGGCCACCTTAAATCTACACCTGCCCCGCATCCCACAGTGTGTGAGTCACCTCCTGAGCTGTCAGATGTATGAGAAGTCTCAAACACAGATGCTTTTTCTCTGAGAAGACTTTGCTTGATGAATGCTGTGGCGATCAGCAGATTCATCAAGACAGGCCTTTGTGGTATTTTCTGAACTCTGAATGCTTTATTTGTCTCCCATTATGAAGCTACAGCGCAGTCACTGGTGTTTTCAGCTACACAACTGCCATTTAACACTTTGAAGAAACAAATGCATGAATTAATGTGAGCTTTCTGGGCTTGAGTCTCATAGTTAGCAAGTCTCCACTGGGGCAATTAAAAGCGAGGTTATAGAATATATAAATTATACTTATGCTGCATTTGTTGTCCCTTTATACACTCAGAAAGATATCAAAAAGTAGATGAATATTAGGGTCCCAGTCCAGATTGCATCTATTTAAGTCAAGGGGACCAAAGGAGTTTGCAGTGACAAAACATGTTGCTTATCTCTGGCTCTGTGAGCCCGTTTGTGTTAAACTGTCTTGAGGTGCAGTCTGCAGACCATTTTAAGAGCTGTAATAGAGGGGGAATAGGAATAAAGCCATATTACCATCCCAGCCTGGAGCTGTGCTCTGTTACTCTTCCCTCTCTATGCTTAATAGAAGGATTTGATAATGCAAAGTCTTGAATGTAATTTCTTTTCATTATTAACCAGCTGAAACCAAATTATTCTTTTACTTTAAAAGTGACTGCCTTGTACTTCCATTGTGAAATGGCTACTGTGGAGATGAAAAGATCTGCTTTCCTCAAGCCAACTCAAATATTTGAAAATAAATACTGCAAAACATTCACTTGAATTCTTCTGAACAGACTGGATTTCAGGTTGAAGAGCAAATAGAGAACAAGGCTTGGGGATGCCATGTCCCAATGTGGTTGTTCAAAATGACAAATGTTTTGCAAGTTCAAGGATATATGTCAAGTCTCTGCCACAGTGAAGGGGCATTCTTGTAAGGTCAGCTGCTGTCATGAGGTGTTTGCTGGGATCCTCCCTCTTAAATGGATTGACACAGGCACTTCTTCAGCCTGGATTTAGCCAGGATAAAGAGCCAGAAGGCTAAATTTCTAGGGGAAGCTTGAACCCAGTGTTTCATGATGTTCCACAAAATATATACTCCACAGAAGAATAATTTCATACAACCAGAGAAACATCCACTTCTCCATCAAGACAGAGATATGACCTTTATATTTTGAAAAAGTCTTTCTTTCTGATCACCTTTTCTGGTTTAATTTTTAACTTTCAAGACGAATGCTGTGTTTGAAGCTAGCTAATTAACAGTCCCTGATACCATAACCAACATTGTCACCTGAGAGGCAAATCACTGAGTGCCAAATAAACAGCCTTGGAAAAACAGGCTCCTTGCTCCTGAGTTCAGTCTACTTTGCTAATGGTGGCCATGCTGGCTGGGCAGCTGCTGTGGAGCTGACAGGCTCCAGTGACTGAGCATCCTGCACAGGGTCCAGCCACCACAGAAGCCAGCTGGGCAGGCTGAGCTGCACTGGGGAGCATGCATGGGCAGAGTGATGGGGAGGGTTTATGGGTGGCATTTCAGTGGCTGCTGACTGGGCTTCTCCCAGGTGAGTTGGAGAAGGGGCAACAGGGCACTGCTCAGCACTTTCTAGATTTGCAAGAGAAAAGTGTGGATGAGGCAAAAGGGGACTGAGGTCTGAGTGAGCTCCCCTAAAGCTACGACACCACCTATAGTCCTCATTTTGCATGAACAAAGCAGTTGTTTTGCCCCACCAAGACCTGCACGTCTATTTCTGAAAAGGAGCCCGTCTCCTCTGCCAGCCTCCCTGTGTGCTGCCCAACCACTCCTCCATCAGCTCTTGCTGTCTCCCACCTCGCCCCACAGATTGCCAAATGCATCCCACTTTTACAGAGTTCCCCCCTCAAATTCTCTGGCAGGAAGAACTGCTGATTCAAACACACCACCCTGGTCCTCGAAAGCATTTCCTCCATGCCATGAACAGCCAGAAAACTCACATAGCCAGTTTTAGGAGCATTCTGACATCTCAGGTACCCCTGGCTTTAACTCATTTTAATTTGGAAATCTTTGCCTAGCATGGTGGATATCTTCAGTCTGTGCAATGCTTCTGCCTTAATCCTTGTGATCATAGTCTTAAAACTTCATGGTCTAGCAAGGGCAGGGCACAAAGCACTCCATGAAAATATGCCTCAAGATTTATTTTTTGAAGAGCAGAGTCAATTACATACCCTGCTATTGTGGCTTTAAGTGCAGATGTCTCACAAATGTGCAGAATTTTTTCCATCTTCCTCCAAAAGAAAAAAAGAAAGTGACACGACATGTGCTGTGTGCCAGGGTTTGTTTTACAGGAGAGGATAGGATATGTGCCAGGACAAGGTGTCACCATTTAACTCACTTTCCTGAATATTCAGATGAAGCTGGTGGCACATCAGCTCCCTGCTTGCTCTTGGCATCGAGCTGTCCTGCTCGGTAGCTCCCCGTGTTCTGCTAGTTGGCTGCCGAGTTGTCTAAGCTCATTTGTCCCCTCAAGACGGTGTGAGCCACACTCTCACTGTTTCTTCTGTTGAGATGTGAAATCTTAAAACGATATCTTAATAGAGTTAAAAAACCCGTTAGCTATTCTTTTTCACTTGTGTCTACTGCTAGTATGGCACAGTAGTTACACTAAGGCTTCTATGCCTCCTTACACCACCAGCTATCTCAGTGGTTGTGGAGATTATGGAGTGTGATGGAAGAAGTGTTTAAATTCAGTTCCTGAAAGAGAGTTTTGGTTGCTCTTATGAGAAGACAATCAGTCCAGTTTGCAGGCAAAGCAAGATGAACTTACCTCACTCTTCCAAAGTGTCTTTCTAGTGATAAGTCAGTCATGTCATGCAGAGCAGTGGATGCTGAATGCAGTTGGGCACAACTGAGTGTGGTGTAATTGTCTCTAAACTGTTTGGATGTGCCATGTAACAGCCACAGTTGCACAGGTGATGAAGCTGAAAGTTAATCAGAGAGAGGTGGAAATGTTGGGTGAGAATATTGATCTGTGGGTGGCAGGAATGATTTGCAGAGGGATCTGGGCAGGCTGGATTGATGGACCAAGGCCAATGGTGTGAGGTTCAGCAAGGACAAGTGTCAGGTCAGTCTTGGGGCAGAGGGGCTGGAAAGCTGCCCATCAGAAAAGTACCTGTGGATGCTGGTTCAAGAAGGTGGCCAAGAAGGCTCTTCTACCCTCATGTGGGATCTGCAATTCCTAACCTTTTTCTGGGAGATATTTTCTAATGTGTCTTTAAAATGTTCCAGGATGGTATTTCCACAGCCTCCCACATTAATATTACAATATTTCACTGCATGGGTAGAAAGTGAAAAAAAAAGTATCCTCTTTCCTTAGCTACTGTTTCTTGTTCTAATCACAAGGCATCTGGAAAATCGTAGGTTTTTGGTGCCTTTTGCAATGATCCTTTATTTGGTTTTTTTTGGCCATTTAACTAAGCTCAGCAAAAGTCCTCTGTGAAGGAGCACAGTTAAAACCAGTGTGCACATGACAACCTGGAGGCAGGAGGCTTGCTACTTTTCAAAATCTAAGCTCTGTCTCTGAGTGAAGTTCCTGCCATTCCTGCATTAACTTGTCTGCTTTGGATTTGCTATTCAGACTGGTGATCAGTCTGAGTCTGCTTTTGGAGAAAAAAACAGGCATGTGACCACTGAACCCCTCCTGTGCAGCAGTATTCTTGCTCAGCTGACAGGTTGGTGGTGTGTTGGGAGAGCAGAGAAAGGGGAAGAATACCTGGCCACTGGTTGCAGGGCCTGCTCCTTGTCTAAAGAAAATTGTGGAGAGCACACGAGCCAAAGGACCTCTGAAGCTTTCAGAATGCCTTGAAGGAGCCTGTAGCCAAGGCTTGTCTCTCTCCAAATTATCACCAGTGTGAATCTAGGATAACTTTGAAAGAAATTTTACTTACTTTGCTATGATCTGTGTCTTATAATACTGAATGTCCTTATTGTTGTTAAACTGACATCTGTGATTGCACAATGAATGGAGACACATGAAGATCTAATTCTACTGGATATTCATAAGAATAATGGAAAGGGATGTCCAGTGCATTGCAGAAGAAAAGACAGAAGCTTCTCTTCCTCTATTCCAGTATTTATCACTAAATCAGATGTATTTGAGTAACGTGAAAGCAACTTGCTGGGCAAGATTTAGCATCTACAGAGAAATAGCACATGATCCTATACATAGGGTCAACATCATAACATGCAAAGAACACTCTCCAGAATATATGTTGATACAATTCTGGCATTTCTGACCTTTCACAAGAGTGGCATGAGGCATGAGATTGTCATCTTTTTAATGCCATTTAAACATGGCAGGGTTATGTCTGTGAAAGTAAGCTGGCATTTCAAAGCACGAGGGCAATAGGTTTTATTGAAGGACATCATCTTTGTGCAGTAAGGAAAGCAAACACTTCCTCTCTTCCTCCAGACTGTTCAGGGAAAATGACCCCCACACTGGAAAATAGCATTCTCAAATTCATTGAAATTCAACAGTCTTTAAAGTGATTGAAAACAGATATTAAATATACAGTTCTTGAATAGCCCCAGTAAAAGCTTATGCTAAGGGTAGAATGAATTTAGAGACTAAAATCAAGACTTCAAATTTTGGAAGGGTGGAAAAAATCATCTTGAAACATAAGTATCATGTTAATTGGTAATTATGGCATGAAGTCAATGCAGGTGGAACTGGAAAACCTAAAAATGCAGTAGTAAATGAATTCGCTAATGAGTTCCTTTTTCCCAGGAACTCCAACTCCAAGGGAAAAAAAAAAGTAACTAATGTACTAGGAGATTCACAATAAAGTTGGTGGGTTTTTTTACTTTACTTATGAGTGAATATCTGCACTTTAGACTCCACTACACACTGGAGTAAATTGATTTTTAATAACCATCTCCTGTTTACCCCCCATTCCTTATATACCCATGTGACAGGAGCATTAAAACAGCAATATCTTGTTATATTCCAACCTCACACTCTGCTGAAGCAGAGCTCGCAGTTGCAGCTGTTTGGAAAGTGCTGCACAAAATTAAGCCTCTGGGCTGTTTGTTGTACACAAGCCTCCCAAAGCTGATATAAGCAAGTTCCAAGCTTGAGAGAGGGAGCCAAGAGGGATATGCAGTGTCTTAATAAATATTTCAGTTCATGTTTACATAGTATACAACTTTGCAAATAACACATAAAACATTTTTGAAAAATCTTTGAAATAGAAACCTTCAGGTAGTATGCATTGATGTTTTCTTCATGACAACCTCCTCCTCCTTCTTCTCCTCCCCCTCCTCCTTCTTCTCCTCCTCCCCCTCCTCCTTCTCCTCCCCTCCGCAGAGATCACTGATGTCAAATGCAAGATCTTAATGCACTATTTACATTCCTGTTTTTTAGCACAGAAACACAGACTTTTCCAGGCACTTAGCTTCCTGAGTCTCAGACAACTTGCCCATCTAAGGATCCTGTTCATGTACCTTCCTGGAGGAGCTCCTTCTTATGAGAGGCTGCAGGGCAGGATGTTCCAGGGGAGTTTTTGCTGGAGACTTGAGAATGCTGAATGAGCCATCAGGCACAGGTGTCTGCATTGGGATTTTGCTAGGACGATTTAAGTCCTTTGAGTCTTTTTTGAATTCTTGAAAGAAAGGAAAAAATGAAGAGTTGCTGTCTTCTGCTGGCTCATCATCTGAAGAACCATATTCAGGTTCATGTATGCCACAAGACTGGGTGAAGATCTATTAATGACACCATGAGGTAGAAATATAGAAAAATCTGCTCTCAACCCTTCTGATCATGAATAAGAAATTTGAATCAAAACCACATAGAAGTCCTAAGCCCTGTCCTGCATGTTTCCACAGATTTTTTTTTAATGTGCTGATGCTATTATCTAAAAGAGGAGAAGGCACATTAATATGAGTTAGATTCTGGTCTACTTGGGTCGGGGCCTGTAGCAGAGATGGTGAATAAGCTGTGTACTACAAGAAAACTACTGAGCATTTTTGATTCCTGCTTTTCCTCTTCAGATCGTGCCTTGCATTTGGCTATTTTTATAACATCCTGTTTTAAAAATAGCTGGTTTCCTTCCTGACCAGGACACATAAATGACATTTATTGGCAATCATGTATGCTTTACATTTTGTTTCTCTAGTCACATTATCATCAGGTAGATGTGTATGTATAGGGTGGCAGGGCAGTCATTTCCAGAGAGAGCTTGTGTTTCTGAAAACCCATTTGTTCAGGTGTTAATACATTCACTTCTCTGTTAACAATACCTGCTCATAAATAAAAGACTGTTCACAAGTATCTGTACAAACAATAGCATTAAGGTAGATGAAAATAATGTAAGCATGGTTGATTGAATAGTGAATCTTTGGGAAAAGAGTTTTCCATTTCTATCCACTCAATACTTTGAGAAGCATGTATCCATGGACATGGTAGTGCTACACAACTTGCCCTTCTGTCACATGCTGCAATATCAGCACCCTCTGACCACCATTCTCCAGCCCGATTCAGCAGTATCCGTGCAGCAGGCTATGAGCAAGCTCTGGTACAACCCTACACCAGATATTAGGATCAACTGACCTCTGTCCAGGACATCATTGTTTGTGTCATGGTCACAGGAGGATGCACTCACTATGTCACTTACAGTGTGGTCCTCAGCTCTACAGGGCAGGTTTGAAATAGGGGCTGCTCTCTGGTGTGCTGGACTCCCTGTGGTACAACTCCTTTCAGCTGCTCAGGGTCACCAAAGTGTTCAAGGTTTGATGCCTCTGCACAGAACTGGGGCCATCCTTTCAGCATGGTCCCTGCATCACTAGCTGTGGGCCCAATGGGAACTCCTACAGGGAGGTCCTGACTGTCCTGTTAGGAAGCTCTATGTTTTCTCTAGACTGGAAGATTTGTTCAGTCTGAGCACATATAAACCCCATTATTTCAATTTCCCATACACTGGTCTCAGAGGTGATTATTAAAACCACTCATCTTGATTCTTTGTCACTGTGGTTACTTTGCACGTTTTGACTCTCAAATGAAGTGTGCACAGTATGCTTGTGTTCATACCCAGCTGTTAGTTGTTGTATTACTTCTGGGATGGTAACATAAGAAGGAGGATGAGCTCAACAATAGCATCAAGGTTGGTAGTGTGGTGGCACTTTGGTCTTGATTAACTTGCAGAGTGACACAGGCATGGTGCCCTGACCCAGAGAGCTTGTAACCAATTCAAGTTCAGCCCAGACACAAATCGTGCTTAAAATTTGAGAGAAGGGGAAAGAAAGCTTAGCTGTTCCTTAAACTTGTGTATGTACCTTCGACATTTTCTAAAGTAAAATTACTGTCACAGAATAGACTCTCTCTATCCGTGAAAAAGCACCATCTACCCTTGGCAGAGCAGTGCAAATCTGCAGCATTCCAACATCAGATTTCTCATTAAAAATCTGACACATACCAAGAAATTTAAGCAGCCACAATGGATATTGTTTACTTGTTTGTAGCATTTTAGGAGCAACAGGGAATTGTGATGGATTCAGTACAATTTGAATTAAAAAACTAGATGAAGCCTCACAGGCCTTTCAGACTGATAGCTAATCCCTGTGAAAAGGGCTATGAAATGAAATGATAGTTTCAGGGCTAGTTCCACTTGCTTACTTAACCCAAAAACCTTGTTAATGCCTATTAAAATTAAATCCAGTGAACAACAGCCTCTCATGTTTATGGGCTGTCAAGTTAATTTCCATAGAGCTGCACTGTCTTCATTGTCATTGTTGACCAAGGGTTAATTCACTGCAGGAAAACGTGTGGCAAAATACACCACTTTAATCCCTTTCTTCTTCAAAGATGAGGCAGTAGGAAAGGAAAAGTAACAACTGGGAAAATGTTAAGATCCGGAATTTTTTATATAAACTTGTCAGCCATTCCTGACGTCTTCTGTAATAAACACTCGACAATAAACAGTGAGGACTTTTCTTAAATCTCCATAACATAACAACTTTCAGAGGAAAAAAAAAACCTGTTCAAAGACTTTTTCTGAATGCATTTGCATTTCTAGGCTTTGTTGTGTTATCTCCGTAAAATGAAGCAGTTGCTCTTTCACCATTAACTCTTTACAGAATACCCCTCAACACCAAAGCAGAGTCCTGTGTACATACAACAGTTTCCAAATTCTGATATGTTCAGGATGCTGAGCACATCAGAATGTGGAAACTGTGGTATGTAGACTGGTAAAATCATGACATTTTGGAAACTTTGTACCGTAATCATCCCAAACATTGAGAGTCTGCATTTTATTAATTTCTTTCACCCCTGCAGTCTTTTTTTCCCCAACGTTCTTGGACTTTTTACTGACCTAAAGCTCTCCATAAACCATTATTTGCAAGACTCCTGGCATTCCTTATCCATTACACACCCAGACATCCTCTCCCATACCAAATCTCATCATACACCATATAGCCTCAGCTACTGAGTGGTTTCTGTTTTCCAAGTCAATCTCCTACTAAATAAAAGGCAAAGGACCTCTACACCAACATTTACTTTTTCTATTATTATCTGAGACAGGCTTCTAATTCTTGCCCAGCTTTTGCACGAAATAAACCAAATGAATGAAATGTTCAGAGGCACAGATGTTTTCAGAATAAGATGGGGCACTTGGTTCACACAATTGTTCTGCCTTTTTTTTTTATGTTTTCCTGCATGGTTGTTTCCTGTGGAGTGTAGGATATATTAACTTGTAGCCGCAGAGTACTTGAAATGCATCTACTGGATCAGCCTAGTGCATCAGTGAAAGATGGCTAACAGTCTTCCTTTTCCTGTGCAGCTGTTGTTTGCAGAAAGGGATAATTTTTAAGTTGATTTATTTACCTTAGCCTTTTTTCCCCCTTCTTTTCTTAATCAGCGATCATCAGCACACTAATTGTTACTAGTAGCTTTGAAACAATGAGTAAACCTCATTGATACAATTAGGAATTTAGTAGAAAAACATCCTTGACATGCAGGTGGAAAGCTAAGGACTTTGTCTTCAGAAATGTTGATATCACAGAGTTGCCAGTTAAAAAACAAAAACACAACAACCAAAAAAAAACCCAAAACCCTAAAAACCTCAAAAAACCCCAGAATATAAACAAGAGTCCATATATTCAATTAGACAAAAGCCCATGAAGTCCTCATTTTGGTCTTTTAATAGAATGGACAAAATTTATGTATGGTTTTAGTAAATCCTCATTTGCTGTAAATAATTCCAGCTGTGATTTGACAGTCCACTGTGCTAGGGCAGAGTGATCTCCACCAGCAAGGTCCCTTGTTTGCAGAAAGTGAGCTCAGGAATCCCCCTTTCAGAGCTGCTCAGAGAGGGCACAGGAACCATCAGGATGGGTACCACTGCTGCCCCGGTCCTGAGGACCAGCAGCTGCAGAGACCACGCTGTCATTTCACACCAGGTAAAACGTTTTGCCTTCACAGGTCAGGAACGCTTGACCTTGCTGCTGTATGTAAAACACTTCGCTCAAGTGCTGCCTCCACCCGCAGTGCAAAGCGCACAGCCCCACATCCCGCCTATACGGTCCATATTTCCCATTTGCTTGCTTCCTGCAAAGCTCCTCTTTCACCTTCAATACTTTGTTGTTTAGGGTTTTTTTTTTCTCTTTCTGTCTTACTAGCGGAGGCTGCCTCTCTGTGGCAAGAGCTTGCATGAAAGGTGGTTCTGCAAAATCCCCCTGGCTGTAGCTTGTGAAACGTGCAAGGGCATCAGTGCACTCTTGGGGCAGTTTTCATGAGCTCCCAACAAAACACTGAAAAGCACCTAGGAAATTCCTTATTTTGCTTTGAGGAGCTGAGGGCTTGAACATTTCCTGGTTATTAACTGGAGTGCCCTGCAATGTCATAGAAATCAGAGAAATCAGAGAAAGTGTTGGCTTGGAAAGGACCTTGAAGATCACTCAGTTCCAACCTTCATACCATGGGGAATCTAAAATTGGTAAAAAGGGTTTTTTTGCAGCCTGAGATCACAAAACACATTTGTACTCTGGGGCAGATGGGACCCCATTTCTTCACCCACAGATGCTCATTTCACTAGCAGAAAATTTCGGAAGAAGTAGACCATCAAAGGGTCCACATTTTATTGCAATAGACACCCTCTCCTCCAACCAAAGCATTTTTGGCTTTTAACATACGTCTGTCTTACAGGATTGAATTTGGCTATGAATAGATAATAATCAACTTTCCACTGAAGTGTCTTGCATGGGAAAGTTCCCTGACATCAAGATGAAAGGGCTTCTGAGGGAAGGCACGTGTTCTGACATCTTACTGTGTCAGTGCCACACCACTTCTTGACCACTGGCCTCAGGGACTTCTGGGGAGAGCAGAGTACCATGACCCATGGCTCCCACCCAGGCCATGCACTCTGTCTCTAGAATACTAATTATCAAACAGTAGACACTGATAATTATCGGGAGGGTGAGAGACAAGGCTCAGACAAGAAAATTGTATTCCTGCTGCTGCTTTTTATTGCTGCTGGTTGAACATTATTGGCACAATAAAGCAACCCAAAGTGTTAGCTTCTCCCACAAGCCAGTTTTTATAATTTCAAAAGGAAAAAATAAATCAGAAAATAAGTTGATCCTCTTCTTATAATGAGTGGCCACTGCTCTGTGGTCCATAAAAGGCAGAGCTATCTGCAGCACAGCAGGCACAGGGACTTGGCAGGAGCCACCAGGGTCTTTTATCTGTTTTCCCCTTTCAGAAGAAGGAAAGCCGCTGTTTTTCCTTTTCCTGTTCCTTCGCTTGGGAGAATCTGTTACTTCCCTCAAGGTTTACATCCTGACCTATGTAAATCTTTGAACTGCTCTCTTTAGCATTTCCCTTAGGGAGGCTTCTTGTTGAGAAACAAGGCTTCAGGAGCACAGGATAGCATTATTTATACATCTGACATTAGTAACCTATGAGGCTCATCACAGAATTGTTTAGGATTGTCCATGCTACAGTCATGAAGTGTTGCTCACAATGTGGGGTGATTTTCCTTAATTAAATCTCTTGCTACCCTGTAGAACAACAACCTTAATATGCTAATGTCGGTCTGATTCCACTTGATTTTTAAAATAAGATTCATCCAGAACTGAATATTGGCTAGATTTACTTCTCATTGTATGATTTTTTGGTATGTATTTATGTTTGTTTGTTTGTTTTAAAGGAGGGCACAAATTCTCTATATCTAAGAAAAAATGCAAAAAAAGAATCTTTGTTATTAACCTGTGATGATGGAGTATCTCTGCTTCAAGTCTTGTACAGGTCCTGCAATCAACAACAGCAGAAAGAAAAAGGACTCTTAAGGGCAGCAAGGATTCCTGCTTACATCTGAAAGCCCTGTGAAAGGAAGGTGCAAGGAAGGGTGAACTTCAATTAGTAAGGAACTGAGATTCCTAATCCTGTCAGTAAGCAGTGGAGAAATAATCTCTTTCTGAAAATCTTTTGCTTTGGCACTGTTTTGATTATTTCTAATAGCATCTTCTTAATTACTCTTGTATCAGTTGTACCTAGTCTTCTTGAGGAAGCATTAGATATCTGGACCACATTCATCTTGCCCAACATTAGCCATCCACCACAGAATAGCTGCCTGCATCTGCACTTAATGTAGAGATGCCCATCCTGCCAGAGGTTTTGTCAGCTGAGATGTTGTAATCCATCTGGGAAAATCTAGTCAACTACTTTAGGCAAGAGTAATTGCTTTCTACATTTCATTAACTCTGATGACTTCAAAGGGTGCTTAGCTGCCAAGCTGGAATGTAGATGTGCCTCAGAGGCATGTAAAGTCAGGATAAGAGTCATCTCTCTCTAATTACGTCATTGTATACAACAACCACCAAACATTTTAAAATCTGAGCCTCTAGTCTGCTGTATTTACTGAAGTTCATTTAAATGCTTGTTGATTGTTTGCTTAAAAAATGCTGAAGGACAATGCAAAATTCACCATACAGCTCGATCTTGCAATGTATGACACAGTGGTGTGCAGAGTGGAGGCGGAGTATCTCACTGACAATTTCAACAATTCTATTTTAGATTTACAAAATATACTACAGCATGGAGGAAAGTTGGGAGAGTCTCCTAGGGCTCTCAAGGTTTATCACCTTGCTGCAGTGTGGCAGATGAAAAGCTCCAGAAGAATGGCAGTGAAACACACTTCCAATAATTCTTTATTCTTTACTCGATCAGAGAGACTGGGGGTTTTTGTTTACCCATGCTCATTCAGAAACAATCAATTCAGTGTCTTGGTAGAAGGGAACTCCCACTGTGTGGGGCTGTTGACATTGCTTGAAAGACAAAAGACAGTGCTTCCAATGTGCTGGACTTTTTACTAAAGATGAGCAATGATCTGTCACCATGTCCTCTCTCTTGCTATCAACCCTGAACCCTGCAGAGAACAAGGGTGCAAGACTATAGTCCAGTCATTGTTTCCTTTTCATGGGAAACAGGACTTTTCCATCCACCAAACAACATTTGGGCATCTCACATGACCTAATCAGACTTCTTTGCATCATGTGGCTGTGATCCAACCTTCAGGTGCAGAGAAAAGAGAGCAAGCCGTACCTTGGGAACACATCCAGAGGAGCAAATTGACATCCTGGTTACACCAGCTCAGGTCTCTCTGCAGAGATTAATGACTCTGGAATGAAAATGTGCCTCTGTGAGAAGAGATGAAGAGAAATCACTCACTGCCACTGATGGTTCTCTAAGGACGTCAAATGGACCAAACAGTTTTTGCTTGCAAACCAAATGTGATTGCCAGGAAACTCTGGCACCCACTGTGGTGACACCAGGCTCTTAGTGCTTGGTAGTAACACAGACAGATCAAGCACAACCTGACCTTTTGGAGAGGTAGGAACTTGGCCCCAGATAGAGTGAATGGTGGTTATAGTACCACTGTAATCTCAGTATCTTCTTCCAGATACTGCTTATGTTTTGACAGGTTCTTCACTCTTAATTCCTGAAAAAATTTAATTCATCTCTTAATCTAACCACTGTTGCTGAAAAGAAAAATGTTACATATGCCTCTTTAGTGCACATGAATTGATGGTTTAGTCCAGTCAGCAACGGCAGTAAGACTCCCTAGTGCTACCTGCCTCTTATAGACAAATCATGTCCTCATGTCAAGCTTTGATACTGGTGTCGATTTTTTGTGATGAATCAGTTCCTGTTTATGACCAAATGTGCTAAGGTAATTACCTGTTCATCTGGGAATATCCCAGGTGAAAAACCCTATTTTTTACAAGAGGGTTGATGACTGGTACTGGCCTGGTCTGAGTACAGGCAATTTACTCCCCTAAGGTTTGCCACTTGGTAGGAGGAAGCTGTAATTCAAGACAAGAAGATAAGCTACAAACAGGGAAGAAGCAGTGTAGGTTCATCAAAAGGCAGATAGTGCCACACTAATCCAATGTCTTCCTCTGACAAGACACATGATGTTCTCAGCAGATTTGCTCTGTTATGGTTTCAATAAAGCCTCTGCCATGGTGCCATACAAGAAACATCAATTAAGAGAAGAGCTGTATCAGAGCTGTGACCTGCCAACGCTAAAGGGAATGAGACACAGGCTACTGAGAGGGGGGAAGCACAAGACCACAGGGCAGTCACTAGAAAGTCTCCTCAAGGATTGGTCTTTAATTAGTGGTTGCACATTCCAGCAGTGTGGGAAGGCCACTGCCAGTGCCATCAAGAACTCCAGGCTGAGCTTTGTTAAGATGGGAGGTAGACAAGGATTTGGAACTGACCAACAATGTGTCCACAAAGGCATCTGTTGTGCCACCAGTTCCTAAACCACCCGTGCTGGGCAGAGCATTCAGTGAACATAACCCGCACTGCAGACACTCTGTATGTTGATCCAAATACCTTTTCCACTTTGGATATCACAAAAGCTTCCACCTTCATCAGCATGGGAGGACACCAGTGAGCCAAGAGCTAACAGTGCTGCTGGCTGCAGAGGTCTTCCAGCCCCTGGCTTGGCCAACAGGTGTGTCTTGGAAGATGGAGAAGGACCTACTATCTTCTTCTTTGAAAGCTGGGAATGCTCAGGTGATCCCATACAGCATTACATGGTCATATTATAAATACAGAGGACCAAAGAAGGCCCAAGGGGTTTACATGTGTGTATGCTGTATATAATGTAGAAATGGAGATTTTCCACTGATAAATTGCATTTCCCCTCATGTATGTCACAGCACTAAGGATAGGAAAGAGTAAGAAGGAAAAAAGCCACATTGGTTGTGAGGCAAATGTGTTTTTTTTTTCTTAAAGTAATCTGCAGTTAATATAATTTTTTATTGCTGGATAACTAATACAAACAAAAGCTGGACAAATGTTTTATTTAAACAAATTATGTCTTTTTGCAGAATAGCAGAGAAAGAAATAGATGTTTTATATACTGCAGAGGATCTAGCATCTTCCACTCACCAGCAATAATAAGTGTAGCTCATACTCTATAAGAGCTCTCTTTTCCAGTGTCACCATCTGTTTCATATTTCCACTTTTCCTCTGGGACACCCCATTTCGTCCTAGCAGCTGGACACAGTAGAGCCCCAAAAGACAGCAGGCAGTGCTGTGCTGTGCCTGGGTCTGCAGTGTGTGTGTGTTTGCATTTATTTACAGTCTGCTCAGTATCTACTTACTGGTAGACCAAACTGTACCAAGAACAACTGACTTCATTAGATGGCTTGTCTCTCTACAGAGATACTCATTCGAGTCCCTTTCCCTCTCCCAATGACTGATTTTCATGGAGCCTGCAGAAATTTCATATTCTTGAGACTGCCAGTCTCCCATTCAACCTGCCTAGCAGGTTCAGAAATTACTAGTGGGAGATAGTGTGATCACAAACATGCTCTCTCTTAGCAAAGCAGCCTGAAAATAAACCATCTCAATGGAAATCCAAGGTTGCCCACCTGTTGTCAAGTGCTTTTGAAATTCTATTGGGCTTGTTATTTTCAGATCCTAAACAGAAGCATGGGTGATAAATGCCTCTCTTTATCTAACATGGATATTCACATGTTTACATAACAATATCCCTCCTATCATCAGTCCCTTTCAGGTTGTCATTTACATTTGCCTCTGTTCTTGGATAGAAGCTTGTCTGTCATTTATTTCTTCATCACTTCCAAAGCAGATCACTGAAATCTGCTCTAGCTGGAGTTGATTACAAAGGGCATCCCTTTGAGATCCTACCTTGTGTGGGATATATACCACCACAAATACAAATGAAACACAGAATCAGTAGCCAAATCCTATACAGTCAAATCTAGTTCTGAAATAAGGAAACTTAAAGTTTTATTTCTTTTTTAAACTGTTGATTCATGGACCCAGAACAGACATCTACATAAACACTTTCTGTTGACTTAGAGAAGTATTTTGATCACAAAGTAAAATTGTGCCTACATTTAGCAGACCTGTTCTTCAGCTAATCTGGCAAATTATACAGTTTTATTCCATCTCTAAAATAGTTGTTATCTTGTACCCAGTGACCTGAAACTTTTAGTAGAAAATGTGCACATTTCCACACAATTTACATGCACTACTCCTCCTGACCCAGAGGGCCACTGGTGTTCATAAACCAGCTGGAACTGAAGATAATATTTCCCATTAGATCCTCTAGTGCTCTTTTTCCTGAGCAACCTGCACTCAGATGCTCCTTTGTTTGTTATGCTCTGGGTTGTCTGCAGCCCTTCAGGCTGTCTCTGCCCTACCTGAGGTGGTCACCCAAGCTCAGCACCAGGTTTATCATTTGCAAGGCTCAGGCATCCCTTGTGCTGCCCTAATGCTGCACTAACAAAGCCTTGGCTGAAGCAGTATCCAGTGCTGCCACATCTCTGGGAGTAAGAGGTAAGACAGGGAGACAGGTCAGGAGGAAGCAAGAAGTCATGGCAGAGAGATCCCACAAACATCCCCAGACAGGAAAGTGTAAGAAAGACACTTGCTTTGCGCAGAGGAAAAGCAGGAGAGGAAGCACATCCACCTACAGGCAAATGATACAACAAAGACAGCGCTGGTCAAGTGCCTCCTTTTTTTCCAACAAAGGACAAAAAGAAGCCACCTAAACTTGCAAAAAACAGACTGGACCTAGACTTGAGAGAAAAATTCCCTAGTGAAAATGAGCAAACACAGGGGAAAGGCTGGCCAGAGACGATATGAAATTCCTACCTCTGGAATAGGGGTATTCTGGATGTTTTTAGGGATGGGACAGACGAACATCTACTAGGGCTAGCAAAGGCATAATTGATCCTTAGGTATTGCAGAGGATCGAATAAAAGAATTTTTGGTGAGATCTATCCCTATATTCCCTCGGTGTTCCTTCATCTTTTCTATCCTAGGGAAGAAACAAACACAGAAAGTTGGATGTGATGCAATTTGTGTACAGGCATAGCACAGTCTTTTCATGCTGAATTTCTAAAGACTGAAAATAAAAGGAAAAAGAAAGAAGTTAATGCAGAGAACAAAAAGAAGTCTGAGAATCAGTGATAAAATCTTTAAGATATGGAATGACAACACATTCAAGGAATGAAAAGTAAATGGGAAGAAATTATGTATGTGAGAACGTTGTTCTTCCAACACTAGATGGCTCTGCAAACCCGAGGAAAGCTTGCCTTGATGGATAGCCTTCCTTTTACTTGGGAAAATAAAAGCAGCAAAGGGAAGCAAATATATCCCCTTTGTAATAAAGAGTTCAATTATGCCAATCTATTTTGATTGTATATGCTTTGTGCTTCATAACAGCCTTTGAAATACTTTATTTAAGGTTTTTGGATGCAATGTGTAAAAGTATACATCACATTGCTGCATAAGCAATGTAAACTTGTATTATTTAAAATATGTGAGAAAATAGGATTTCACTACTTGGGCTCCTGATATAAGGGAATAGACCTGCTGGAGCAATCCCAGAGGAGGCCACAAAGATGAACAGAGAACTGGAGCTCCTCTCTATTAAGGCAGGCTGAGAGAGTTGGGGTTATTCATCCTGGACAGGAGAAGACTCCAAAAAGACCCTGTATCAGCCTTCCAGTACTTAAAGGGAGCCTACAAGAAAAATGGAGAGGGACATTTGATAAGAACATGTGAGACAAGGGGAAATGGCTTCAAATAGAAGGAGGGTAAATTTATATTAGATATTAGAAAGAAATTCACTGTGAGGGTGATAATTCACTGACATAGGTTTCCCAGAGAAGATGTGGATGCTCAATGGAAGTGGAAATGTTCAAGGGCAAGGCAGCCTGATCTAGTGGAAAGTGTCCCTTCTCACAGCAAGGGGGTTGGAACAAGATGATTTTTAAAGTCCCTTTTAATCCAAATCATTCTGTGATTCTATGATTTAATTACCATTTGGATCTATCATTTGGATAGCAGGGTTCATTATAGTACTGGAACATTGAAATATTTCAGTAAGAATCAGTAATTTAATATCAGGCCAATTTTACAGAAGGACAGTGAGCAAGGAGTGAGTAGTACAAGAACACCAGGAAATCTGAAAGTAGTTTGGGTTTAGGAAACTTAATAACCTGTCTTTAATACAAAATTTTTAAATAAAAACCAGTGCAAAATAAACATGTTAATTACAAAAAAAATTATATGCTTTTTCTAAGATTTTTACTTAGAGCTGTAGAAGAAGATCCACTGAAGTCAGAGTTTCCTAAATTATGCTATAAAGCATCAGTATTCAGAAAAAGCATTAGCAGGTAGGTAATTTAGTTTATAAGGATTTGATTTCACTTGGCACAGAGACTGTCCTTCTTATTTTAGCATGCTATATTAAGCTACTAAAAAATTCCTTAGATTTTTGTCGCTTTGCATTTATCTTTCTGTATTTTTGTTGGTCTCCTAGCAGGGAACCTATACCTTTATCAATCCATCCAAACCACTGTTTCTAAGGAAGATCATCATCCTTTTCTTCTATTCTTCCTTTATCACTTCACTCTGAAAGCTGTCACTGGCTTCCTGCCAATTGGTACATCATATAAATTCTTAATTTTCTAATTTTAGGTGCTAATCTACTGTTTTCTCTATGCATCCAAGTTATGAAGAGAAATTACACAACTTTGCATAAATGGCTTATTTTTTAGAAGCTTATTAAAGCTTATAATGCAAATATTTGCTAATAACATGAATTACAAGCATGAATGGTACCTGAATTTGGTTTTTTTTTTACACTGTGATTTACAAATCAAAGTTTTTTCATTGCACTCCCTAGACATCTGGTTGAGAGATAAACATTTCTTCAGGCTGTGAGGTTTGAAATCTCTATGATAACTGTATCCAAGTGGAGTTTATTTTAGTTTTATTCCTATTACCTGTTGAATTCTGCAATATCTGTTGCAACCCCAGAGGTTGAAAGGCATATGCAAGGGAGAAGCAGCAGAGACCATTTTTTCCTGTGCAAGGCAGAGATAAGAGTAATGTGCAGGTCTGTGTTCACGTTTTATGAGGGACATTGCAGTTCATGAGAAAAGTGAAGAAGAGGGAAGCAGCAAAAGAGGGAGAATAAGAAAATGAAAGGTGGTTTGGTTATGCTGCATTTACCTTGACTAGGAAAAAAATTTAAGGTCCAGAGACAGAAGTGCTGGCAGCTGGAAGCCAAAGCCATATATGTCTGATCTCAGTGCTTGATCAAGGGCAATTCTTGGTCAAGGTGAATTCTCCCCTTTTGCTGACTTCATACGAGTGCTGGACCTCTTCCAAAAACTGCTGAGGCAGGAGCACTCTTGGGAGAAGAAATGGTCATGCAGAAAGAATGGAGGTGAACGTGCTTCATGACAGAACCTTGTTTGCCGTATCCCAATCTGCATGGGGGCATAATTCCTCACATTGGTCATCCCCTGACTCCATCCAAACACCACTCAGTGAAACCTGAGGTTCCCGTACACATATCAAATCATTCAAGTGAAATAATTACCCTCTCTGGCTGAGTAGTAAAGCCAGGCTGTTATAAAAGAGTTGTGGAAGGTCCTTGAGGCATGGTAGCCGCTGCCTCCCATGCAGCAGGCAGGGGAGCCAGCTGGATAGAGCTGGTTACCTGTCTGCATAGAGCTGGTTACCTGTCTGGCCAAGAAGCTGAGTGTATGGTGATGGCTTGGCCGTCTCACACAGCTGGCACAGTGCACAGCTCTCCACTCCATGTGGTGAAAGAGCCTGCAGCCTAAAGAGAAAGGGCGCCTCTCCCACAGTCTGGACTAGCTAGTTTAAAATTTTCTTTTGCGTATGTAGCAGCTGTTACTAACTGGGTTTTTTCCTCCTCGTGGCCTCTTTTTGAATAAAAACTCCCCAGCAACGCTGCATTTGAGAGCTGAGCCAGCTGCAGGTCCAGTTGAAGGCCAAACTGCTGGCACAAACCTCATTCTGTGCTGAGATTTGGGGGAAAAGAAACCCAGCAGGTTTGTTCCGAGTCAGGCTGTTCAAATAAAGCTGCATGAACTTTCACACTTTATACTATTTGTTATGATGTTTTTCAAAATGAACCACAGATGTTTTATTTTGTTGAGTTTTTTATCCCTGGTTGAGTCACCTATTTTCCAGGCCACATCTGGGCAGCTCAAACAGGAGTCTCAACCAAGAAGTCTCAGAAAGAAAGTCAATATTTTATTTGATTTTTAGATAATCCTCTGCACATACCTTAAAACATAATGAAATAAACATAATTTCTACTAATTACATGGTGTAAAATGTTGGGAAGCAATGGATCCTATTCAAACTGCTGGTGTTTCCCATCACTTGAATTGAATCAACAAGGATGAGTTAAGACTAAATTTTGTCTATAGCTTGCAGCATTTCTTTAAATATTCTGCTCTGATTACAACATAGAAGTAGAGGAGATTGAAAAGTTTCTGAGAAACCTTAGATCTTAACTGTATATCTTCAGCCCTCTTGAAAAATGGGATCCAATGAAGCAAATCAAACTGGAAATATTGTGTAAAATGTTAATATGTTAGCAAATAGCCTAGGACATCTTCTGGAAAATGCCAAGTGTCACAGCAGGGCATGGAAAAAGCCCTTACTTCTCCTTTCAAAAAAAAACAACATAATTTCTCTAACAAAATATGTCAACAGGTTATGGCAATATCCTTTGGGATTGATATTGATGTGCAGGAAAAAAAACCAAATTATCCACCAGGAATTAACGTAGATCTGAGTCAGTAGCCTGTTAGATCCTTCCTAGAAAGGAGAACAGAGACCTGGCTATAGAAAACAGTTTGAGAGTAGTAGATGTCAGTCCATCCAACCACATCCCTATGATTTTTTTACTGAGTGCTTCATTTGGTTCATTGTTTTCAAAGAGTTGCATAATAATACATTCATATCCTCAGAATATAAGTTGTAGTTTTAGCAGAGCATTGTCCTTGGAAAGTTTTCAAAGTGGTTCTGTATATTTGCAATATCTGTAGTAGTTAGCACACTCAAGTCAGAGTGATTCATTTCCTGCCCAGTGGCCACTTGTCATTTCATGCTTCTTTTTTTTTTTTTTTTGGCTGTGTCTTTGCAAATATAATGGAAAAATCACTACTTGCAGTTAATGAAAGTGAAGGAATTAAAAATTAAGACATACAGCAGAGAACGTCAGCCACAGAAACTCATTTGCAAATGCCAGTGCAGACCAGCATTTTGCATTAAATAGCTGTGCTAAGTGCCTACATATTTGCATTTAGAGAGTCAGTAATTTGAAATCTGCTAGAACCTCGGATTACTTTTATAGTGTAAGTTCTTGAGTGGTGAAAAGGAAAAAAATCAATTTTTGCTTAATAATTGACATTTCAGTGTATTTTTGTTTGGAGTGAATGTGTGTTAATCATGATCCTGAGAGTAGCTCAGTTGAGCATGGTGTTAATAACATCAAGGTCATAGATTTGATCATAGTACAGGCCATTCACTTAGGAGTTGGACTTGATGATCCCTGTGGGTCCCTTCCAACTCAGAATATTCTGTGGTTCTATGATTAATACCTTGTATCTCTAGTCATCAGTAATTTTTCTTTGAAGGTACAGTCTCTCTAGAGATTTTTCAGGTATTATTCTAGTAGACAAGGTCTGAGGAAAGGACCTTTACTTGTGACGTATTCCATGGATCACCTAGACCAGAGTCTGCCAAAACCAGATCCATGATAATGAAGTAAACCTTATTATATGTTGGATTACCTCCCTGAATTTGGTCTATTTTTACTGAAGAAAAACATAAAGAAGCCATTGAACTCCCCTAGTCAGTCAGGTCAAAGCAGCTGCTGGCAAAACAGGAATCCACAGAAGGCTTTAACCAAAGCATTCATGTATTTCTATGGCTCACATATTATGTTTGTCCTGGGAAGTGACCGAGCAATACCAAGGGCCATTGGGAAAAAAGGAGCAGAGAGGTAAGAGGTATTAATTAATATTAAAGATACTCTGGCAGTAAACAGTGAAGTGGCACTGTCCTCAGAAAGTGCTGACTGGAAGAGTCATATACTTGTGGAAGGATTTTTGGGTACAAAATCTTATCTCTTTTCTATTTGAATTCAGGAAAATCCAGGAAAAAGAGGCAGTGTATCTCTGAGAGAATTCAAAACTATATCCAATCCTAGATTCCTTCTCCTGATTTTATCTTCTTGGGAAGATCTGATCTTCAAACAGCATGAGCTAGCATAAAAAACTGTGACTGGCTTAATGTGGAAAGAGAACTTTGTGGTCCTCCTGAAACATGAATGAACAGATAGTAGAGGTTCTCACATACTTTAAAGTTGGTCCATGATGCATGAATGTAAGGAATCTGTTTCGCACAGTTTCAAACAGAATTTTAAGGCTTCACCAAAACTGAGAAAAGCCTGACTCCCTCTTCTTTAGTCCTTCCCCTCAGGTATGTACACACATAGCTAAAATCCCCCCAGGACTTCTCCAGGCTGAATGAAGAGTCTCAGCCTTCTCAGCCTTTCCTCAGTTGAGAGATGTTCCAGTTCCTCAATTGTGTTTGTAGCCCTTTGGTAGACTCACTCCAGAATGTCCACGTGCTTTTTGAACTGGTGAGCCCAGAACTGGACCTAGCACTCCAGATCTGCCTCACCAGTAATGAGTAGAGGAGAAAGATTCCCTCTTCAACCTGATGGAAATAGTCTTCCTAGTACAGTCCAGGAGGCTGTTGAACTTCCAGACTGCAAGAGCTCATGCCTACCTCATGTTCAACTTGGTGTCCACCAGGACCCTCAAGGCCATCTCTGCCTGATTTTCAGACCTCAAGTCCCCAGCCTGCACCTGTGTCTGGGGTTGTCTTTGGGATGTTAACAGAAGCAGGAGTGCCTGTCAATGCCCTTGCATGAATGGTGCTTCCCTCACGGTGTCACAGAACAGTCTGATCCACCTGGATTGTGGACAGCGCATCAGTGAGTGGCTTGAAGACAGCCAGCAGTATGAACAGCCCAGGGAAACAGCTGAGAGTGAAGACAAAGGCATGGGGGCTTAGGGCTGGGAGGGAAATGGATGAGCACTTGAGCTGCTGGAGGACCACCAAAGTCACATATTCAAAGCGGATAAGAAAGCTACCAAGGATTTCCAGGATAAACTGGCAATGAACCAGCTCACAGGTCTTTCAGCTGGTCTTCAGTTTGTGGACCAAGGTCAGTGGAGGGGTGCCAAAAGACTGTGAATGGCTCTGGAATTTGCCATATTACTTACATTTTTTGTTTAGTAGTGCATCAGAAAAGGAAGCAGGTGCTAGCAAGGAAGATGGCTGCAGATCATTATGAGCCTAATGACTCCAGCTCTGTGTCTTGCTGAAAGTCAGCAGTTCTGGTGTGACTCATGACAAAGCATGAAGGACCAGAAAACAATTTAACTCAGTTTGCAATGGAAACAATTCTGTTCCAAAACCAATTAAATGGTCAGACAGAAGAGGATGGAGCAACATAAATACAGATCATTCTCTGAAGCGGACACCGAGGAAGCATCTGAGTGTGTGAAAATCAGTTTTATGGTTACGTCTGGGTGCATAAATAACATCTTCAGGCTTTTCAATATTTAGTACACATTGCATAAGATTAGCAAACAGTGTAGTCACAAGACAAAACTTCAACAATTTTCTGGAGACTCAGGGATTCTGACTGGAGCTGAAAACCAGACATCTCATTCCTCAGTCAAGAGGTAAACTCAAACATCCATTTGGATATCACTACAGCTTCTGAATTTCCAGTAAAGAACTGGAGTAGTATAACACGTGAACAAATGCAAACATGCTTGTTTTTAAAAGTGGTTTGTGCAAAGTTTGGGCATTTTCCAGCAAAAGCAGTAAGCAGCTTTCAGGAAGTTACAGGATCCTCTCACTGAGAGAGGTATCTTGCAAAGCAGGATCAGGGAACTATCAAGCTGCGTCCTGACACCACCAACTTGACTGGCTTTACTGACTGAAGTTCTTGTCAAATTAAAACAAGAAATGTGATTTACTCATAGATATTCCCTATCCAACAAAGGCAATCAGCTCCATCACTGGATTTCCCTCCTAATTTGCAGGACCCCACATGTTCTCTGACCATCTCCATGAGCTCCTGCTGTACATGCAGCTATGTATATACATACTTCTCTTTGCTCCCCTGGCACCTCCAGACTGTGCTGCAGGTGCCACAGAGATTGTGTAAAGGCTGCAGAATTCTCTCCAACACAGCTCACTCTCTGCCTGTTGCACCAGTCTGGACAAGAATTTGAAAAGTACGTTCTTGCTGTATTACAAGTTCCACCACCAGAGCAAACCTGGGCAAAGTTTACTCTGTTTTTTGCTATGTGAAAAAAACTGTTTATCACCGATCTCAGTTGGAGCCATTTGATGGTTTCTTTTTGAGTTCACTTTGGTTCCAATTCAATAAGAACTAAAAATAATAACATGGGTAATCTAATTGCAGATCAGTAGATATCCTGGCTGCTCTCAGTCTCAGAACATGTATCCCACGTACACTGGATGCACACACAGTGTACAAGCTTTCTAGCAGCAGTAGCTTTTCACCTAGGACAAGGGTGACATTTGTGAACCATAAAGGCTATGTTACCCTGCCCAGTTGATATAGTGCAGAGGCTTTCTTAAAATAAATAACAAATGTTGATATCTCTCTGTGATTGCATACCATGGCCAAAGGGAAAAAAATGTTTAAACCCTTTAATTTCATATGCTCTGAAGAAATCTCAGATAAAAGAAAACAGGAAATCATTTGTAATATTAAAAATAGATTGCTTCCTGGAAGTAACAACCATTATGTTCTTGTTGATTTTTTTCATGTTCAATGCCACATACAAAAGCAGAGCCAGTTAGGTCCTACTTTTATTTCAAATTCGCCTGAAATAAAAAATTTGTATGGTAAATTTTAAGCTTTGTTTTGATTATTTTATATTTATTTTTATGCAATACTTTTTTATTTAAAGTATGTTATTATAGGCCATGATGTGAAAGACTGACTTCAGAGCCCCCAGAGAAGCATCTTAACCTTAAATGTCATAAGTAAGTAGGATAAATATTCTGGACTGTTACCTCAGTTTTGGTAGGTGTTGCTGTGGGTAAAAACTAAATATCAGAGTAAAAAAAAATTTTATAAAGATAAATATTCTGAATACATAAAAAATTCTACTAAGACCCTTGTTCTAGGCATTCTGAGCTTCAGTGGCCACTTGAAGCCCATTGTACCTTGCTGACCTGTTGATCCCTGAAATGCAGACTAATTCTCCATGAAATTAACTGTTTATACACACTTAAGTTGTGTCCCTATGTTTTGCCCTGGATAAACAATGGCCAAAGTGGTTTATATGCTATGGCTGTTTTCCTTCTGAAAGGTGATTCCTAAAACAACTTCAATCAAAAGACGTGCAAAGATGAATGATGATTTTCTTCTTCCAAGGCTCTTTCAACTCTTGTTTGAGGTGCCTTTCTTCAGTCAGGCTCAGGTTTACTATGAATGAATCCCTGGTTTCTTACAATTAACTGCAATTTTTTATTCATCAAGGTTCCTTACTTTTACTGTGTAATTACACCTCAAGATTAGGTCATTGCCAGTCGTCTTGTTAACTGGATAAACACAATATTAAAAGCATGCAGCTTAATTCCAGGACAGATGAGTGTAGCTGACATCCAAACGATGATAGTGAAATTAGTTTATCCATGTGCAACCCTTGTCCTGTAAGTGCTTGGGCATGGCTTAGTGTTAAAACATTGTCCCTCCAAGCACATCTCACTTCACCTCTGTTGGCCCCTGGGGCTTGTCCCTGCTGGTTAGGATGTAAAGCCCTGACCAGACAGAGCAAGCTCCATCCTGATCACACTTCTCAGGTATTTGCTACAAGTGCTGTGTGGAAACAGATAATAAAGGGAAAAGAAGTCCAGGCTTCCAACTATCCAAAGTGGCTGGACAACAGAGAGTGAGAAGACACTCTTATACTTTTTATCTTTTGCCAAGCCTGATCTCTTCCCAGGATCTGACTTGGCCAACTCAACAAGTCATCTTTCAGACCACTTATACGTCACTCATTTTTACTGCACTCCTCCAGTGCCTCTGGGCAGCAAGGCCAGTTGGGCAGAAACATATCTGCTACCCTGCCTAGTCATCTTTACCTGTTCTCACTTCATTCAGCAGGTGAAGGGCATCATTTTCCCAGGCCACTTGTCTTCATCCCTGAACTCACGACTGATGACTTCTCACCTTTCTCACCAGGCAGAGAAAAGAGAATGTTCAAGCATTAATTCAAACTCCATTATCTCCCTGCAAATGTGAGTTGGGTTATTGCAAAACTTCTCTCCTCTTACGCTCCCTTGGAAAATCTTGCAACCTTCATCAAAATAAATCAAAATTACCACTAAGAGTAAAAACACTACAGGAACTTGACCTAGAAAATGGAAACAAAACCAGACAATCAGATAAATACAAGCTAATAGGAGCAGAAGGAGAAGAATTTGTGTTTTACCTAGTGAGGAATGCAGTGTTTGGAAATATCTTAAACTGCTTACAAAGCACATAATTCCCTTTAAGGATGGATTCATGGAATATGAACAGCTGATGAAAAAAGAAAATCCTCTTTCTTTGAAGAAACTCACCAAATGCTTTGAAAAGTGGCTGTATCATGGACTCTAAACCGTGAAGCAGAAAAAGACACAGGACACCTCGGTTCTTTGTAGGACTTGGTGGAAGGTTCCTGCTAGCTCTTTCCTCCACCATCTCAGGATCTTGCTTGAGATGGCCTGGAATGGTATGACCTTCCCCAGCACTTCTGTCCAACACATTCCTCTACTAAAGAACAAATTCCCTGTGATACAACTCCATTTGAAAGTACTTAGGAATTATGTGCCCTGTGATTATTTTTAGGAATCCAGAAACTAGGATGCCCATTATTCAAGGTGATGGTGCTGACAGGCACCCCCCTCTATAATATTCCTTTTTCGAATGGTAGCTTTTAAGTTTTAGAACTGATTTAAGCACATAATCCCAACTTTTCCTTTTTTTTTTTTTTTTTTTTTTTTAAGAAGGGAAATGCTATAATATGTCTTTCAGCACAATTAACTTGTTAAATTGGTATGGTGCTGGTGAAATGACAACACTTCCTTAAATTTCAAGGAGCAGAAGCTGACTTTCTTATTATCGTTGTTTGCTTTCATTATGATGAGAAGAAACTTGCTTAACTGAATCACTACCTAATGGATGAGCAGGAAGTTATAGAAAAGTAAGCAGTAGGAATAATGGTTGTAATGGTAGCAATCAGAAGCCAATAAAACACATCTGATGCTGACCTCAATTAACACCAACATGCTCTCTCATTTTAGTAGTAATATCAAGTGACTACTACAACATAGTTAAAACCCAGAGGTCTGTTTTCAAGGGATGCTGGTGACAGTTCTGTTTTCAAAACAAACAATTAGAGGCCACAAATCAGGATACCAAGTTGAAACAAGGTCTCCTGAGGATCTCATGATCCTGAGCTTGAGCTGTCAGATAAACACAGTATTGTTACAGAGAGAGTCACATTGCTTTTCTCATTCCAGATGATAAACAGGTGTAACCTGCAATTTTAAAATCCTGCCAGGAGTGGAGCAAACATCTACAGCTGGGATACACAGGCATTCTTCGAGTTTATAAAGACAGATAATATGAGATACTCTCTGAGCAGCAGGCTTAACCTTTGAGGTTAGAAAGTTCAAACCAATTTGCTGAGGGAAAGCTAAAGGCTTATATTAACAAGTTGTAGGAAAGGTCTGGACAAGGAGAGGAATCTGGACTAACAGTGATATGGAAACTTCTACAATCAAGACCAGTATTCAGGGTGTACTGACCTTAGCATTTTGTTCCTCTTTGGAGGAACATTTTGGAAGCAAATCTTCCACTCCTGCTCATGACTGAATTCTTTGATTCCATTGTAGCATGTGTAAACCAGGATCCCTTCAGACTATGCCAGACCAAAGGGTGAGATTGAGAAACATGACTGACATTCCCCAGCCACTTAAGGGCATTCAGGATCCAAGTCAGATCAGAAATGGTTCAAAGCAACCTCCTCTCCCCACATACAGTTTGGTCACTGGGTCCTTGGCACCAGTTCATGAATCATACTACAGAGTTGCATTGATGCTAATGCTGACGTAGTTGTATAGACAATTCCTGTTGGTCGACAGATCCAAGAATATTTATTTACAAGAAATTACCCAGGTAAAACGGCAAAAAACCAAGAGATATTCTCCAGGATGGCAAAAGGCTCACCCACCCTCCAATAGATTAAATTTGAGCCTGCACCATTTTAATGCCTCACCAGAATTTGCAAGGTAGGATATTCCCCACACAGCAGAATTTTTATTAACATGCCTATCCTTCCTAGGATAATATCTCACATGGTTGGAAAAAAGCTCTCAGAAAAATCTTGAGCCAAATAAACTGGGCATGCCTTTTCTACAGATCATAACTGCATGTGGAAGCCCTAGCACCTCTGAGGATCCAGGTACTTTCTCTGAACTTTCCAAGGAGCTACATATGAAATTACCTGTACTGATCTCCTCCCAGTACCTGAAAGGCAATAAGGTCTGTGTAGTGGGGTAATGTATGTGGGGATGTAACTGTGGCTCTGGCTGGGCTGGCTGCTGCTTTCTGCATTGACTGCAGCTGAAAGCTCACAGAGGTCAGTGCAGAGTCCGAACTTTCCAGGCAGAAAATCCAAGAATGAAGCATTGTTAATGAGAGTGAGTGATGAATAATCCATCATTAATTGCTAAAATGTTACAGTCATCTATGGATGGAAAGAGCAGTTTACCCCCAGGCACATGGTGTGACTCTTTGGGATTGTCCTGCACATGGCCAGAATCTGGACTTGATGATCCTTGTGGGTCCCTTCAAGCTCAGCATATTCTATGATTCTGTGATAGAGACACTTTACACTTGTGAATAGCTATATACTTCCTTCCTTAGGACATCCCACTTGTTTCCCAGTTATTCCTGCTGTAGATATTTAGGCATATGTAAGCATATTTCCTGTTGTGTGGATTGAGACATCCAGCTCTTTTTTAGGTTTTAGTATTGAATCCTCTCTAAGTGAAAGGATCATCTCTTTGAGTCAATATATCACCTGGACAGGAGCAACAGGAACTTAAGTGTCATCTACAGTTTGATCCTTTAAGCTTGCTGTTTGACATCTATTAATCATCATAGCTAGAGCCTTTATTTCTCATCTAGTATCATACAGACATATTGAACAAAAAATATGAGAGATTAGAGCCCTGTGGCAGCCCCCAGATGATCTCACAGGGCTGAGGACCAACTACCTCAAAATATTTTCTTGGCTTTCTGGGGTTAAAGAATTAAAGTGACTCTGGTCTCTCCAGAAATTGTAGCTACAGTCCACTGAGATGCAAGGTCCCGTCTGTATGATCTTTGGAAAGTCAGTGAAATTGGGAGAGGCCTCTCTCTAGTAACTGGAGAAAAGCAAATGCTACACACACATGGTCAAAAAGGACCAAAACCAACAATCCAGGACACTGCAGGCAGTCAGTCTCACTTTGAGCCCTGGGAAAAATTTTAAAGTACTTTTGGAAGACATTTTTTGGCATATAAGGGAATGAAGGTGATTGGTATCAGTTAGCATGGATTTAAGAGTGGTAAGTCGTGCCTGATCAACCTGAGTGTCTCCTGTAATAAAATAACTGGCTTTATAGGTGCCTTTGGTGAGGCTTTTGAGGCTGCCATTAACAATGATCTTGTATCTCGTGTTAGAGCTCTACAGTCTGGATGAGTGGATAACTAGAGGGCTGAAAAATTGGTTGGATAATCAGGCTTTGAGAGTTAACGGGTCATCCTCCACCTAGAAGTTGATAACAAGTGGGGTACCACGGGTGTCTTTCTTGTAAACTCTTATATTTGACATCTTTATCAATGTCTCAAGGAGGGTGGTGAAGTCCACTTTCATCTTATCTCAGAGCTGGCCAGGCTTTTGCAGGAGGCTAGAGGAGAGACCTTCTGTAGTCCCTTCAAACCTCAGTTATGCCAAGATCCTGTGAGAAGACATTAAATGTAATTCATGCAGTTCTTTCAGAGAGCATTAGCATTTGAAATGTAGCGTGCATCAGCATCCTTTGCACTTCATCACAGTGCCTGCTGCAGGCAATTTCCCTTTCTGTTTTTCCATGTTGTGTGTATGGCCATCACAGAAAATCATGATGGGTCAAATGGCTTTGTTGCTTACAATTCACATGCTGAAGCTACGGTTTGGTTTTCTCTCTGTTTTTACTCATGCAATGAATTTCAGCACTCGGCTCTCTCTTCATATATTCTAGCTGCCACTATGGTTTCAAATCAGTACAAGGTTTTCCACTTAAAGAGTTAAAAAGAGAAGCAATATCCCAGCAATAATGAGTCAAATACTATAGCTGAAAAAGGGTTCTGTGTCCTGAAATAGATTGGAGAGGATCAGTGCTGTAACCAAGTTTCCGTGTGAACCTCTGACTTTTATAAATACCAGAGACTCTTTCCTTTCAGATCGCAAGTTTACCTTCCTCATCTGGCTGTTGCTTCCTTTAGCTGCATTGGGAGGGGACTGCTGTTTTGTAAGGAGAAGCCTGGGTTATTGTTGTCTAATTGGCCTTGTTTTTTTCCACAGACACTGTCCCATGGGCTTCAGAATCTGTGAGGCCAGTGAAAGGTGATTTTTCTACGCACAGTTCTTGCCAAGACAGTAACACTTAAAATATTGGCTGGTTAAAAATCCAAGGTGAAACACTCTTGGGTTTCAATGAGGACAAAGTTTCACACAGTTCTTTCTGCAGGATGATGCTCCTCATAGGGAGGAGATTTATATGAGGGCAAAAATCCTGTGAACTTCAGAGAAAACTGGTTCCGTGGACTCTCTAAAAAATGTATTCAGTCATTGTGGTATAATATATATGGAATTTAACTTTTTGCATAACATCACTCTGATGGTTCTTGTAGACCCTGGGCAGGAAATCACTCTAATATGATCACACTGACTGTCTGCCTGTCGTCCCTTCCTGGCCCCTGCAGTAACTTTTTAGTCAACTAACTACTTGAATCTATTAATTTTCCATTTTATTATTTTATATACAGTCTAGTGATGAGGAAAGACTTCAGATGGAGTTTGTGACTTAACAGGCACTACAAAATCTGACCATGAGAGCAGGAACCACAGCTAGTTCAGCTTCACTGATTCTAGGCTTAGAGGGCAGACCTGTCTGCTTTCCCCATTTAGTTCAGTCTCAGGTAATATTAGCATGTTCTTCCTCTAATGAGTTTTATTTTAACATGCCCTTGTCTGCAGAGGGCTGTTGAGAGAACACCAGACGTGTTGAGTTTTCCCTGCTGCTTTCCTAGCAGAACAGCAAATGTTTGTTCCCAGGGGCTGATCAGTTCCTGCTTTGACAATGCCAATCACAGCCTTGCTTGCATCTCCATCTATTCCCAGCAATAACTAAGGAAAGCTATACCAGATATCTAGAGTCTTGCTCTAAAGATAGCTGGGAGGATGACTGAAATGTTAAGGTGTCAGAGTGTATGTGAAACAAGAGAATAAGGAAGAAAAAACCTATTTGAATAGTTAACACCTAGGATCTAATCTTAAAATTTTAAGGTAGAGGATTTTTGAGGGAGAGTAAAGTTAGTTGTGTCTGAAATTTCCTGTGGCTCCACCCCAGATTCACAGTGATATTTGCAGAAGAAACTTGTTTACAAGCTCATAACTCTCTCATGGGAGAAGACTTAAAGTGAGCCAGTGACTTACTGGAAAAAGACACAGATAGTAGTGAGGTGTCAGCTTAAACAGGGAGCTGGGTTTCCCAGAGGGCAGCTTTATCAGCCTCTCTGTTCTGTTTCTTCCCTTCCCTTTCTTCCCTTCTTCAGCTTATGGGAAAGGCTTGGAGGAAGTCAGAGGGGTTGACTGCTGTGTTACAGTCTTGTGAAAGCCTCTTACCTGTACTGCATGACATGGTTTGTACAACCTCTGGATCCAGATCTCTCACATACCTGCTGTGCGTGGGCTGACAGAGCTGGAGCAGCACTGCCAGATACTTGGTGCATGTCTGCACCAAATACCAAGCTGCAAATCTGACAGGGTGATTCTGCTCAGGGTCATATTCAGGGCAGTTATTAATTTGTTTGCAGAGAGGCTGTGGATGCACGAGTCCCACCAGCTATGGGACTCTGCTCAGTGTATCCAGCTATGTTTTGTCACAGGGGATTTTCCCAAGGCCAGAATACTGACTGTCTCTTAAAGGTTGATGCCACAGGGCAACATCCAAAGACACCAAAGTAAACAGCATTACATGCCATGGGCTTTCAGCAGCTGTTTAGAATTTCCATGCTTTAGCCTCGAGGAAATTTTTTCTTGTAAAATTACTAACTACACAGACATCCCAAAGGTGTCAATGAGCTTCCCCTCTCTGTGCATTGCTGAGCATGGTCTCGTGTTGTGTTCAGTGAACTTTGAGCTAGAAGCATGTAGTGATAAGAAAAATGTGATTTAGTTTTTCCTTTATGAATTACCAATTCACATTCACCTTTTGGTTTTTTCCATCTTGAAAAAAATGGTAAACAGGTTGACTTCTTCACCAAGATTGTGTGGAAATACAGGATATATATATTTAGAACCAGTCAATCTGGTTTAGAATGAATAGGAAACCCATCAGTTCCTGAGGCTGTAATAGATTTCCTCTGCACAACATGTCAGCAGCCTGATGGAGCTGAGGATATTCTGCCTGTGTACTTGAAATGTCAGGAATGCAGTGTTTATTTGCAGCAAAAAGGCTGAAAATCAGGGCCTAAAGTCTCTCACCCAGAGGTTACATGACTCTTCAACAAGCTGCTGAGTGAGACACAAGCTGTGCAGTTGGTACTTGGTGGCGATGAAACATCACTGAAATCAAACTGCAGGCTGAAGCCACCTATGTGAGGTGTCTGTGACAGTGTCTGGTCCACTGCCCTTCACCCTCTCTTTGGAGACACGCTTATTTTCCAAGGGCTTGGAACCACTTAGAGCAATTTGAGCAGAATTTGTTTTACCAATGTATATGGTGCTCTTTGCACAGCACTTCAGGCATGTGTTGGAAAACACACATTTATCATCTTTTACATGCAGCTCAAAAGCTGTAACTCTTGCAGAGAATTAGTGTCAATGACAATGTTTTAGTTAACAACAAGAGCTTACAAGTTCACTCATAAAAGCTTCAGGGGGTCATATCACAGTGCACCAAAACACCCTTCTTAGGAGCTTTAGCTCCAATAGTGGAATATAGTCAATAGTGGAAGCCGAAGGAACAGTAAATTAGCAGGATAAACACACAGAAAACTTCTCCCAAACACCCTGTCTCAGTTTCCCACAGTTTGCAGCTCAGAGATTTCCTGAACTTGTGATGTGTTTTATATATTTGGTACCTTTGAATGCTTTCTTCTTCCATTAATTTGCTTAACAGTTTGCTGAACTGATGTAAATTTTTACAACCTTTGGAAAAGAATTTCACGTTTATTTAGCACAGATGGAAGCTATATTAATGTATTTGCAGCTGATGCTCACTAGTTCTTATGCTGGAAGAGACACAAAAACAGTTTTCCCCTACAACTCTATTTCTTTAAGACACAACCTATGTGAGGAGTGAGCACAGTATTATCTATTCTCTTTAACACAAGTAAAAGGAATGCAGAGAACTCTTGATGAAGACTTTTACACATCTGAAGGAATATCTCCAAGTTTTCTTGAAGTTCCTTCAGCTACTGAAGAAAAAACAAGAACATAGTGGACAGAGGAAAATGCTTTCCTTACCATTTCAGAAAATGCCCCAGATGGGAGCAGTGAGTGACCCTGCCCCATTTGCAGCTCACAGGCACATAGACACACTGTGCCACATCTGAAAAAGGTTGCAGTGGTTTTAGTTTCACAAGCAGTGTTAGCTGGAAGAAGGACTGAAGCTGTGTTCTCTTCACTACTGCCAGCATCCTCAGCTTTCCCTCCTGCAGCTGCCACATCCCTTTTTATAGCTGTGATGCTCAGTAAACCATGCTCTGGGAGCTGAGTTCAAAATAACCTGAGAAAACCAACCAACCAACCAAATAACCCCACCCCAATTTGTTTTCAGTCAGCTCTGTCCGTTGCTGGCAGAAAAGACCCCACAGAACATGGGGTAAGGGTTAAGAGTTCTACGCCAAAGTGAGTGAGTTTCTTTTGGTGAAGAAACTGTCCAATTCTGACACTCTGAGTAAGTGTCAGAGAAATGCTGGGCTGAGCTATACTGAAAGTATATATACTGCAAGTACAGTTTGCAAAACAAGAGCTGCCTGAGATGTACCTTGCATTTTTTTACCATGATATTTAAGCTCTGATGAACTGTAATATGCCCAAACATAGGACTATGCTCTTAAAAAAGAAAAAGTATCATATAAGGAAAAATAAAAAGGACTTCATCAATTCAGATGAGAAATCTGTTACAGACACTTCTGTGGAAAAGATTTCTTCACCTTAGGCTAGTGAATTTTTGGAGTAACTGACAAACATGTTTATGGCATGGTGATTTGAATAAACATATTTATATGAATATATTGATTTGCTTGAAAGCTATGTAGTGGTCAGGAATTTTAATGATGTTTAAGAACCAGAAGGAGGAAAATTTTTTAAACATACAGCAATGATTTTCTACAGTTTACTTGTAAAACTGTTAATTGAATGCAAAGATTTAAGACTGCAGACAGATTTTGTAGCCTTTTCTTCAATGACTAAGACATCTATCTCATCATGCAAAGCCCAGTTTCAGGAGAATTATGAAGATTCCTCCTTATTTGATTTCAAAGCTGGCCCCATAACAGACTCAACCAGCTATAGCTATTAAGGGACTCTACATGATACAATACTGATTTCTCTAATAGTTATATAATTATACTGAGAAGCAAATTGCTAATAAAACTCAATAATCCTCTTGAAAAATTAGCAACATTAGCCCGGGAGCAGACTTGAAATGACTAAAGCCATTGTTCTGATAGCACTACCAAGCATACATTAATAATTGTATTGCTTTAGCTGCACAGTCCCTGCTGTTTTAGTACTTAACTATACTGAAATGCTAAATAGTTGTTGCCAATTTAAGAAGTTTATCAGACAATATAAAGATGTCTTTGTGATTGCAGTACAAAACTACACATAAGTGCACCAAAAAAAGTTCTGCTGGTGAAGTTATCTCCTAAGAGCTCCGTTTATGGGTATTACCCAGAGTTTAAAGAGAGCTTTTATACCCCTGAGTTTTAACTCAGTAAGCAACTGATAAGATAGGCCAGGCTTTCCCTCTGTTCGGCTGACTCATGGTGGTAAATGGTGCCGCATTTTAGTCATCCAGCCCCTGCCTTCTGCCTCTTATCCCTCCCTGCAGCCAGCCAGGAGCCAGCACAAACATCCTGGGAACAGGGCGACGCTGCACATGGGACACGAGTCCAGCCCCGCCCCTGAAAACCTTTCAGCAGCCAAAAATAGCAGCGCTGAGAAGGTGCTGGCAAAGCCGGGTCCTGACATTGAGTGATGCTGGGCAGCGCTGCGGTGCGTCCGTCACGCGAACTGCTCACCGAGCACGGCCCCTGCTGCCTGCCCACAGCCTCTTCCTCCCGGGAAACCGGGCATCTCCTGGAGACCTGCTGGGGAACCACGCCAGACAGATGGCACCTTCTCACCAAGGGGCCCTATCACAGCTTTGGGGAGATGCAAACAGATTTTACAGGAATACTCTGGCTTGAAAGGGAAAGACTGGGGGATAGCTGTCCATAAAATCCTGAACAATACCATGAAAGTGAGTAGGGATAAATTGATCAATGTACTTGAAAATAGCTAGGGCTGTCAAGTGAAAATCTACATGCAAACAGCTCTTCCTGCAGGATGTTGCAGATGTTAAGGGTTACACACGAGCTCAAAAAGTGGAAAATCCTTCAAAGGATATTAAACATAAGGCTCCATTGCTGGCTCAGATGCCTTGCTCAACTGATCAGCTCTTAAACCATAGCCTGAACGTGGTGAACAGAGAAATAAATGGATCAAGTGTACAAGTGAAACCCTAGAAAACTTCAGGAATTATCCTTCCCATTAATAAAGGGGCCCTACTTCAGCATGAAATATGCACTATAAAGTGGCCTCTACATAACTAGCAGCAAGAAGTGCTGGTCTTCCAATCAGACAGTACAACCTGAAGGTCTCTAACTAGCAAAACCTCTTTGTTCTTCCTCGGTTCCTGGTGCTAAAGCACAACTCTTCAGGATCTATGCATATTTGAAAAGGATATACACAATTATTAAAACTTCCTTTCAGTCTTTGGCTCCTCTCTCCTGCTCTGTGCAATGCAACAGTGCCAAGTCTAGGCAGAGTGTCAGACCCAAAACCAAGGCCACTGCTGCCTGCTAGCCCCCATCAGCTGCAGAGTCAATCAGGGTCCAGTACACTGGGAATAAGTGGTGGAAAACAACCTGCCATCTTCAGAGTGGGTCTGACAGAGGAGAAATGTGACAGAGAACCTTTGCTGCTGCAGTACATGACACAACAGGGGAGTGGAATATACCAAGAAGTGCAAGAAACTCCAGCAACCAAAGAGGACTTGTATTCCTCTGGTTATTCCCAAATGGGGAGATGCTGCAGCTGAAGGTGTGACTTCAGCACATACAGAGGTTACCCTGTGGCTGACTAAGGAGCTTGGTGCTAGCAGCACAGACTTTGCTGTGTGCCCCACTATCGTGGGGCCATCACTATAGGGCACTGCTGGGCCAAGCAGAAGTCCAGGCTGCCAAACCCTCATTGGTACTGCTGCTTAGCTGGGCAGGATGAAAACTACCTTATGTCTCTTTACAAAGAGTGGCAATCATGCTTCTGACTGTAGTGTGAAAACAGACCAAGAGAAATAAAACTAAACTGTCCTTGTGAAACCATTGCTAGTCACATCACTTAGCATGACTATACTGAAAGAGAGAGTAGCATGCAGCCCAGGGAAACAGCTTTTAGGGATGGTGAACAGATTCAGTTCCCCTTGGAAAAGACAACTGAACTTCAATATGTTCACCTTTAGAGAAAGTCTTTTTTTTTTACCAGAACCTAGGAAACCACATGGCACTGCCATTTTACCTGGAACCAGAGGCTGTGTCTGACATTACAGCTGAGTCTGGAAATTGAATTAATTTCCCCCCCACTCCACCCCAAAACTTACAGAGCAGTCATCATTCACCATAACACGTCATCCTAACAAGCTGCAGGGCAGAGATACTTCACATTTGAACCAACTGGAGGCAGCCAGTGAACAATGTCTAGGTAACCAGAACACCCTTCATCACGAATCTGATATGTTTAACAGCTAATTAAACCTGTGTAGGGATTAGGCTTTACATCGTACAGTTTTATGGCAACAAAACCTGAGCTTCCTAAGATTACATTGAGCAGCTCCTTATCTCTGATGCCAAGATGTTTATCAGCACCATATGTTACAAGCTCCTGCTATGTTTCCCAATGACCTTCTGGGACTTAATCAGCCTGAATGTCAGGGGTTGAGGAGCTGAGGACATATATTACAACACAGAATGCAACACTCAGCCAGGCAGAATAAAAATACAGGGCTGAAGTCCAAAGAAAAGGTCTTTGTTGGTTAACTTCTGTCCCTAATAAATTTGTCAATTAGAAAGAACAAACGTTAACTTTGTTTTCCTTTCCCTTGCTGTTGCTCTGTGAGGTCCCATACTGCGAGGTAACACAGGGTGTGTACTCAAGTATCAATGATGAGGGGAAACCTCGGATGATTCATGGTTTGGGAATGTTTCACATAAAAATAGCAAATTCCAGATTTATATCTGGAGGCTATCCATGCTACCCAGTTATGTTTTCCAGCCTTGGAACCATAAAAAGAGATGCCATGAAGAGGAAATTTTTTGTCCCGAAAATCAGCAGCTCTGTGACTGTAGTGATTTTAGTCACACACTGCTTTTAGAATTAATAAGCACTCTGTCCCAAAAGTATCCAGGCATGGTCTTTCGGGATAACCACATCAGAAGACATGCAGTATCATCTTAACACTTTTATTCTCATGTGAAATGCACTTGTTTGCAACTGGAGATGCATTAATAAGAACAGCTTAGGCAAGGACTGGATTTGCCAAGGCATTTCCATGCAAACGATAAGATACATTTTACAATATCTCTTGCAGGGAGAAGGACCTACCTACCATTCTGGAACAGCCCTGCATTCTTCAGGTGGGCTGTGTTTACACTGATAAGAGCTGACACGAGCCATCTCCAAGCCCTGAAACTGCCTATTTCTGGCATGGCTGTGCTTGATTCCCCACATCCTCACCCACCAGCAACCACTGTTCACTCTGGCAGTGCCTCTGAACAAGACGAGTCAATCCCATCACTGCTTCTCCTCACTCCAGCCCAGCTGCTCACAGTGATATCTTTGGATACATAATTTCATAGGTGTCCCTTCTATTTACTGTAGCTTACTGGGCTCAGATCCAGGCTGAATTTCATGGATAAGGATGCTGATCCAAATGTTGACACTTTGCTGCATGGCTGCAGGATAGAGATAAAGCTGGGACTGGTTTGAAAGGCATTTGCAAATATGTGCATTATATGTCTGTTGTTTCATTGAAATAGCCTTTTTGGAATCTAAAGCATGTCAAAAACAGATGTGGCATGACTAGGGTTTAGCTGAATGTGCTGTATTCAGAATACAACAAAAAGTCCAGGTGTTTTAAAGGCCATGGTTTAAGAAAATAATTGTGTTACTGGATGCCAAATATATGAACACATTTATAGAACCTTTGCTTGCTTCTGACAGTGAATATATGGTTTGGGTCAATTTTTTTTTAGAAACTAATTTCCTCTCTTAAAGCAGGTGTGCACTAGTTGCCACTTTTTTCAGGCATATTTAAAACTATTTGGACCCAGAAGAGAGTTTAATTGGCTGACAAGGATTGTAAGTGTGAACTTAGTAACTGACATGGCTGTGTCTTGAAACGTCATTAGTCTGCATTGTGGTGGGAGGCTTTTTTAGAGGCACTGTGAACAAACGGGAGCATCTGACTGGGTCTATGTGGCACATATTGTGTGTTACACCTAGCTGGAGAGGGACAAAAAATACAAAATAAGATGTCTAAATTGAACATCCCAGACCTTGGGGAATGCAGGTCTAGGGCAGATGGATATCAACGACACATCTCCATCTCCACCTCAGTGTCAGGACTCTCCAATATATGGCTCATCAAGGTCCTGCCAGCGTCAGTATTTTATGTCTATTGTGTAATAATACATAGAAGAGTACTTTAATGAAAGATACTGAAAAATATTGCAGAAGGGGGATGTTAAAGAGTGTAGCATTGGCTGTTGAGCACACTCTGCGGGCTAGACTCTTGCCTGGGAAGCAAGACAAATGTCAAATACATATGTGAAAACACAAGTCCTTCCTAGAAGCTCTTACCCATGATCTAGGAAGCCTCTCCCTTTTTTTGTACCTGACCTCCCTGCTTCTGGTTTCCTGGCTGTAAAATGCTTTAGATTAAGGGGGAGCAATGGAGAAACATTTACAGCTTGACATCCCGTAGCCCTGTATTTGGGTAATGCACATAATGTGTAGAAAGCACTAGTCCCATGTTCAGCCTGAGAAGAATTTAGCAGTGAGATCTCTCACTTCCTAGACAAATGTTCTCTCTATGCAGTTGCCTGTCTCATTTTGAACTGCAATAAGCTGAATTAAAAGTCTGCAATTTGCAGCTTAACTTCCTTTGCAGTGTTTTTTAGCCTAAGCTGTTATGTCCTTAGCAGTGGGCAGCCTTGCCCTGAGAATGAAGGCCTACACAGTGCAGAAGAGAAAGTAAAAAATTGGACAACAGAGTGAAAAGGTAGGACCTTTAAGTACAGATTTAAAATAAAGGAAGACTTCACAAGAGCACAAGAGCAGGACAACATTTAGTCTGTGAGAAATGACCTAGGAGAAACAAAAGTAGGAAAAGATGAATGAGGCTCTAAGGGAAAATACCACTCCCCAGGCAAAAGCCACAATACAATTAGATCAACCATCCCCAAATGAACATAATAAACTCTTTCAGAGGAGATTCAGCTTGTACAAGCAGTCTCTTCCTCTATCCATTTCTCTCAAGGTATTTATTGCCAACTGCTAAAAATCACTGAAGTTTCTTTACTACACATGCCTATTACACAGGTTTGCAGACTTGAAACAAGTAGTAATTTAGAATCTTCCCTGTCAACAGAAAGGATATAACAAAAGAAAACAAACCTGCTTGTAGCCCCCAGCTCTAAATTTCCAGTCCCTTTTAATAAAGTGAAAAGTTTTAGCTATTAAAAAATGTTGTCACCTTTGCAATGCTACAGAACACTAATACAAAATGTGAATAGTAAAATATCTGTCATATAATATATATTTATATTTTAATATATTACATTTATTTCTACATAAAGAGGCTATAAATACTGTATATGCCTTATATTCATGGTTCCCAGCATCTGACATTATAGTAAGTACAAACAAAAAAATACTTATAAAAAATACAAAAAGAACTCAGTAGAAATAGCTTTACATTTTAAAATCGTGTAGCCCTTGTGTCTATCAATAGAGTTCTGGGACTACAAGAGCACAGGTAAGAAGTTGTCCAACAATTAGGCACAATTTCATCACTTGGAGAAGATTGGAGCTGCCATGAAACCAGTCACGGATTCCCAAGGTTACATAAACTGAGATCTCTGCCACTGCAAACAGACTTTGAGTTTTCAAAGTGAAAGAGTCAGACCTAATCTGAGGGAGGGGGAATGAGATGAGAAGGTAGGGTGCCCTTAGGATGTCCCACCAGAACCACAGTGCTTCCTGTGGTCATAGAGTAAATGGCATTGCCTTTTCTACCTGTTGCAGATGCTGCCCAAGTGGTGATCTGGGGGGAAGGGAGTATTTTCTGCAGCAGTTTCAGGCAGCTCAGAGGCAGGTAGGTATCTGGCATGAGTGAGGGTGCTGGGGATGAAAGGGGAGCAGAGTCATCCTCAGAGGTCAGGCATGGCCCTGGTATTTGAGTCCCATCACTTGGCTCAGTGCTCTGCCTTCTCCCTACTAACCAACTTCACTGAGAAAATGCAACTCATGAGCACTTGTACAGCAGCCTTTTTCCTCTGCCAAGGACAGAGACCATCACCCACACCTATATTTAGCCCAGCCTATGTTTAGTCTCAGGCCGTCAGAGTGCCAGAGCCTTGAGCTGGAGGTTCCTTTTTTTGTTTGTGAAGGTACAAGCAAGGAATAACTCTGAGAAACAAGAAGCCAGTGTCATGCTGTTTCCTTCCTGGAGTCCAGCCACAAGGGAAAAACAAACAAAAAAAAACCCAAAAAAACCCACAAAAGCAGGGATGTGCCATTATTTCGTACAAGTAGAAACAGTTTAGTCGAATGCTGTGATGCTACCTGCATCAGACAGATGCTCAACATCACCAGGCTCAGCCTCTGCCATGGGGTTGGCACAACCCACACACCACGGCCAGCACTTTGCACCCTCAGCCACCAGCGTCTCTTGAGGAAAGAAGCCCAGCCTGGCACAGCACAGTTTTGCTGCCAGATGCTTCCGCATCATCTTCAGGAAAAATAAATGTCTTTTTTCAGTCGCATGGATGCCATCTTGCAATAAATCAAAAACCTGAATACCAGCAGCCCAGGCAATGAAGGCACATGCCGGGGGGAGCTGGAGCTGCCAGCTTCCCCTAGAGTGGAGCGGGGCTCTCGTAGGGCAGCCCGTGAGCGCGGCAGAGCGGGGGCGAAGCCTCCTGGGCACACAAGAGTTCTGTTTCCTCGCTGGAGTACACTGTGGTGTCCATGTCATCCGAGTGGTATCCCGACTGGTACCCGCTTGTCTGGTTGGACGCCTCAGACATGACGGATTCATTACTCTTGCTGGGCACCAGCGTGCTGCAAAAAACAATCAGAAACAGGGATGAGAGAGCTGTCTTCTGGAGGGCAGGTGGGCTACTCTGGATGGCAGCTGCTTTCCATCACAGCAACAACCAAAGCAAAAGGCTGTACTTAAACCTGGCTTCCAGCCTTTTTAAACACGCATTTGATTATAGGGAGAGACCTTTTCATATGCCCTAACTTCACTAATGCATGAAAAAGATGTTTAATTCTATGATGATCCAAGGAGTTAGATTGCAACCGCAGATGAAATGGAGAGAAAACTTTTAGAGGCTTCACTTCAGCTTTGGTGCAATAGTAACTGCAATATATCTTCATCTGCACTGAAGTTGTCCTGAAAAAAAATAATTCCTGAGAAGCTCTCAGAGCATACGTGAGGTTTCAGCTCTATGAATGCTACTGTGCTTCCTGTGAACTGCACAATGAAACCCCTGTACAATGCTTTGAAAATACACCCAGGTACATCCTGAAAACTTGAGTGTCAGCTAGAAAGAAGGAAAGAAGGAAAGAAGGAAAGAAGGAAAGAAGGAAAGAAGGAAAGAAGGAAAGAAGGAAAGAAGGAAAGAAGGAAAGAAGGAAAGAAGGAAAGAAGGAAAGAAGGAAAGAAGGAAAGAAGGAAAGAAGGAAAGAAGGAGCAAAAAACCAAGAACTGTTCATCAGTTCAGACGTGCTCAATTGTGTGCAACAGGTCAGTACCTTCAAGGGGTGGTTGATTCTACAAGTCCTTTCTGTGTGCTGACTGAGGCTTCCAAAAGCTGCATTACCTCCCCTTTCCTAATACCAAATGCAGATGACCAGGCACACAAGGCACAATTTTGCTTTCTGTTTTTGAAAATACTTTAAGAATATATTTTGTCTTCAAACAATTTTACAAACCAATCAGTCTTCTGACATACTGCAGTAAAAGGTCATATTCAATCCTATCCTATGTGCAGCCTGACCTTACCTAAAGGGTATTTTCACTTTTTTTTCACTCTCTTCCAATGCCTTCAGCTCTTCAGATGCAAGAACCATCCCACTGTCTGTCTGGTTTTCCTGCAAAGGTGTTGGAAATACATTAAATGAAAAAAGATTAAAAACACACGCACAAAAAAAAGCATCAACAGAAAGTAAGTATGTATAAATAGACAAACTCACCTCCTGAACAACTTTTACAGTGGTTACCAATGGGACATCGTCAAATGTTTTCACACTCGCAGGGCGGCTTTTTCTCTTGCTACCTTGTCGGTACTGACTGCAAAGAAAACAAAACAAAAAGATTTTGTGTCCACCATCCACAACTTGGCTGCAAACAGCACAATGATATCAGAATCCTTTTATCTCTCTTCAGAGAAGTTAATCCTTTTGTCAAAACATATTATGCAAACTCCAAAATATCTATTTATTGAAAGGGATGAATGGCCTAGAAAGTGGCATGTTTCTGACCTTTTGCTCCTGACAATATTGATCTCTGAGCAAATTCTAAGAAATGGCTTTGAGAAAACAGTTTCTTTCCTCAGTTACACTGGAGGGCTTCACTTCCTGCAAGCTTTGCTTAGAACTATAATAAACAGAGAAGCCTGGAGCACAGACATGTGCCTCTTCCTTTGGACTGAACTTCTGAGACCCCTGGCTGGACCTAGGACAACAACAGCAGACTCAGCACACTGCTGCCCTTAAGCTGTGGGGATCAGGACAGGGAGTGCTAAATCTCTCTTGAAGGCTCTTCTCCAAAAGAAGCCCTCTGGTTCAGGATGACATCCATAAAAAATATTGGACAAAAAAGTAAAATTGACTTTCATGGAGATACTAATACACCAAACAAAACAGCACCCTCAGCTTTCTGCCTAAGTGAATATGGAATGAAATGGATGGTCTCCCAGTTAAACAGGGCAAATTTATGTTCTTAACAGCTAATGAAGGAAAAGCCATGGAGTTAGTAGAGTAACCTGCATCCACTTGAAGTGCAAAGCTGGAGACTATTAAGAGCATCATTCACCCCTTTTCCCAGCTTTGAGTCTAGCTATGTTGCATCCTGCTTATCTCCAATAGACATTTATTTAAATTGGTTGAGATTTTAAAAGTTCCTTGAGTAGCCTGCTCTGGTGCTCAATCACACTTCAGAATGTTTTTCAAATATTAAACCCAAATATTTGCTCAAATAAAATTTCTCCTAAGGCTGGGGACACAGAACATTTAACACCCTCTTTGGAGTAAATTTTCATATAGTGAAAACTATGTTCCTATGTTCCCTCTCCATTTTCTCTTCCTAAACTTAACAAAACCAGTTCTTTCAAGCTCTCTGCACTGGCCATTCTTCTGCTCCTCTGCAGTGGTATCTAATCTAGCTCCCATCCAACACATCCAGGACCAAAACCATCAAATGGACAATCTAGTCCATGCACCCTCCTAGACAACCTGATTTTATACAACTAGAAGTTCATCCACAGCCTGCTTTTTATGTTTGGAAGCTCCCTGTGTGCCTTCATCAAATGTCCACATAGGCATAGAAAAGCATGACCAAGGTTATTGTTTTCCAGGGTGGTGAGGGCTGAGAAGCCCAGCCTCTTGATCTGAACAACCTCCCAAATATGGGAGACCTGCCTCTGCACTGCCCAGACAAGAGCCAAGGATTGTGGTAGATGCATCAAAATGCATCTTCTCTGCTGTCATCCAGGTCAATTATTCTCCCTAAAAATGAAACTTAGATTATTTTAACTTGATTTGTTCTTGACAAATCCATGCTGGCTATTTGTAGTTAATTTGTTTTCCTCTAGGCATTTACCATTATTTATCTGAATGTTTATTTCAGGACTGATCCTAGAATTCAAATTAAACTGATTGCAGAATTACACTTTTTCTGTTATTTCTAAGAGTAGGCATTATCTTTACACTTTACACTAGCTTTTTTATACCTCACCTGACTGTTTCTAATGACAATCTTTCAAGGTTCAGAAATTGCGTATCTATTTCCTAAAACAAATATGGCAGATGTTAGGAGGTCCTAGTGATTTTAATTTATATCAGCAATCTAAACATTCTTTAATATTCTCCATGTTTTCCCTGTGCCTGCTATCCTCCTCAAGCTTTGATTTAGAGATTACATATCTTCATATTTAGTACTTTTGTGAAGATTGAAAAAGACATCTCTGAACAGATCAATCTTTCCCCCTACCTGTATAGTAACATCCATGCCTACAAAATCATTTTTAGCTACCAGAACACAAGAATAAAGCTTCTAAGCATGACTTAACCTCCTCACTTTGCCTCTCCTAGCATGGTTGCCACAAGTGCTTTCACAATGTAAGACGGGAGAAAAGAGATTCAAAGCCTCCTTAAAATGTTGAAGGAGTGCTTTTACTTCTGTTCATAACAGGAAATGGGGGCCAAGAAAAGCCATATAGGAAGTATTAAAAGGGGAAAAATAAGTGTGATGTTTTCAGTGCTAAATCATGCTTTTTTGTCTTTTAAACATGTATCATTTGAACTGCACCACTAGTAAAACATGGGGTTGAGAGTTCAGCTGCAGGACTGTAAGTTCAGCTGAAGTGTGAAATGCATTGTGCCTGTGTAGTCTTTTCTAGGACCACATAAAAATGTTGTCCTGTTCTACTCCAAATCATTGAGAACTCTATCTGTGGTGGTTATGATACAAGCAGTGGAAGCAGAGGGCTCTGCTTCATGGAAACCACATGAAACCTGCCAAGAGAGTCTGTCTCTATCCTGATGGCTGCATCCATCTCCTTCTACCCTCCTTCTGAGACTGCATTGAAGAATCCAGGGCTCCCAACATCTCAGTGGCTGCACTGCATGAGAAAATGCCTTTCTCCCTTACATCCCATACCAGAGGTCCTCAAAGGGTCCAACATAAGCCCCTGAAGTACATTAGTACAAACTCCTGACTGGAAAGTCACCTCTGCCATGATACCCAACACCATCTACCATTGTGGATGCCCTATGAGCCCATCAGAAGCAAGCAGTGGACAAAAAACGGTGACAACACTATCTATATCATGTTCCTCCTGGCTATCAATTAATGAGCTCTTTTCCAATGTTTCACTTTAGTAGGAGAAATGCCAGAGAGGTTAATAATGATAGATCTATCATCATTAATATTTTTGGCAGCTGCAACACAAGAACACTGTGAACACAACTGAATTGGACCAGTAAAACCTTCTATATGTTCTGGTTCTTAAAAAACAAACAACAGATATTTTCATGGGTTTTGCTTTTTTGTTTGTTTTTGAATGAGAATACCAAGTCTTGAAAGGGTAGCAACATTAAAAATAAATAAGAAAATCATTAATTGGGAAGGTAAGAAACTAGCTTTTGCCTACAAAAGCTTTACAAATTCCTTCTTATCCCTATGGAGAAGGTTAAATATGGACCAAGCAGCTGAAGTCTCTTCCTTCCATTTTCCCTTCCCCCAGCATGAACAAAACCTTCCCAGAGGCTCCAGTAGGATGTCCACCATATAAAATACCTAATTCCTGCTGTGTTGTCATAATGGAATTTAGGATCACAGACTTCCTCTTCCTCCCTACAGGAAGCAGGTGAAGTTGGGAGAGAGAGACCTGAATCCTCTTCCATATTCAATGATACTGACAAAGGAAGGACAACGTAGTCTTTACCATCCTGTAGAATGCAGTGAAAAAACACAAAAATTAAATAGGCTGCAGAGACACACAGACATAAACAGATACATGCACGTACATGGAGAATACATCAGCCCAACAGTGTGGGTGTTTTATTAAACTATGAACAATACACCAACTTTGCAGAAGCAGCTACATTAAAAAAAGGAAGATTAATAAGAACCATTTCCAAGTACTTCTAAATTTTCTTAAAAATATATTTTTATATGATATACTGTAACATAATGTGCAAACTGGACTTTTTATTGATGTCTTTGAAAAAATAAAAGTAGATTTTATTAATGTTTGAATCCCTATGCCACAAAGAAAATGAACCTGATAGTTTAGGAGGGCAGTGTAATTCCCATCATCACCAAGAGGATAGAAAGTGAGAGTCTGTCTAATAGGGAGCACACAGCCAAATCCATCCTCATTCATTCAGTGGGCTCACATCTATGGCCCTGGCCTTGCCCGCTTCAGTAGTAACTGAAGAGGAAGCCACAAGATGGAGAGCTTGGAAGGGAGACCCATGTCCCCAGCTGGTCACAGTGGGCTCTCTTACTGCAATGCCTGCACACAGGCCATGCCTTAATACATTAATTTGCATGGAGCTGCTCACAGGCAATGAAGTTCTTGTATCCTTGTTTTCAAGGATAGCCATTAAAAGCATTGCAGCCCACACCCTCACATACACTACGATAACCATCTTTGGCACAGTAAGATCAACAGGAGCTACCTGCTGGAATGCGTCTGCAGCGTGCAGAGAAATCAGCAGCAGAGCAGGGAACTGAGCCCGTGCCAACAACTCCCCAGCAAAGACAGCAGTAGTGTCATGGGAAGGCTTTTATGGCAGGGCAGAGTGGCTTTTGGTTACCACAAGACAACCTCTGAGATCTTTACACCACTCTCTGCTAGCCAGAGACCCAACTGCTGGTCAGTAATGGGAGCAGCAGAAGAAGCCCAGGCTCCCTGACAGCTCCAGCAGACAGTACCCAACTATGGAATGGTGTGATGGCTGGCAGGACAGGACACATTCAACCAGTGGTTTCAGCAACCACAGAATATAGTTCACATACCTGACGGACATTGGCTTGCAGTAAGTTCCCCAGGTGCTCCACAAGCTCTGAAAAAGTTGGTCTCTGCTTAGGATCTCCATGCCAGCAATCCAACATTGTTTGGTACCTGGAATGACAAAACAGATTAAAATACCAGTGTAAAGCAAACAGCACCTATTGCTCCTGCATCTGCTGTGGGGTAAATGTGGGCAGATGGAAGAAGAGTTTCTCACATTTCTGGTGTTGTATAGTCTGGTGCTCTCATTCTTGTTCCTTCTTTCAGTCTTCTGCAAAATTCCTCATCAATTTTCACTCCAGGGTACGGTGATGCACCTAAAATGAAAGCAACAGTAATTTTAATGTATTACACTCTTAAATTTTGGGATTAATTTTCAAGCAAATAACTTGCTATGGTTTGTGTTAATAAGACAATTCGGTATATTTGGACGTGTAAACAATTTATATTTATGATGGAAACAGAAACCAACTGAGTAAATGAGGCACATCATCACATACTGAAATTTTATGAAGAAGCATTTCAAGCCTATGTTCCTATATTTGCATTTTAAAGAAAATTTGAGTATTTTATTTTGATGAAGAAGATAGACAGGAATTTTTCAACAAGTAAAAAGAAAATGCTACAGAGAATCCAAGAACACTTTGACTGTTTTCTTCAGACTCTTTTGTTTAGAGATGGCTCAGTAAAAGAAGAGTGACTCACCTAATGAAAATATTTCCCACAGCAGCACTCCAAAGGACCATACATCACTCTGAATGGTATATACTCTATCAAAAATGGTTTCCGGTGCCATCCATTTAAGGGGTAGTCTGGCCTAAAAGCATTTTCATAAACAAAATGGTATCAAAGTTTAGCAAAACACTAAGTTTCCAAAACTCTCTTTTAAGAGAAAAAAAGAAAAAACAAGTCCTGATTTCTATATCAAACAGATAATCTGAAACTTACATCTCCTTTCCTGACGTAATCTGGGTCTTTGTAGATGTCTCGAGCCAAGCCAAAATCACAGATTTTGACCACATTATTGTCTGACAAGAGGATATTACGAGCAGCCAGGTCCCTGTGGATGCACTGCAAAAAGAAGTAAACAACTTCATATGCTGCCTGTCGTCACAGCTCTGTCCACAGGGCTGATCTCTTTCACATATGTGCTCTCCTACCCTCAAAGGCCAGATAATTCTTAAAACCTTTTAAGAAAAAGAAACCTCAGCATCAACAGTTGCTGATTTTAAGTGTTTTCTTGATGGTCACAACTGATTTGGCTCATGGAGACTTGTGTTCCCAAGTCCAAACATACATCTGTTTATCCACTGTGCAGAGAGGGCCTTTGAAGTTAGTCAATTAATTATCCTAAGAAGCTGACACAAAACAGGTTCAGATCTGATTACCTTTAGATTTACTTAGGTTCACTCAAATCTGTGTACTCCACTATTTCTCTGAAAAGCACCACACTAAAATGCTGACTTGATTCCAACACAAATTAATCTTTACTACAGAGAAAGAAGTCCACATCTCTACCTATGCAGAACAACAGCTTAGTTAACAACACAAACACTTAAAAACTCAAGCCTCAGTAGCCTGAAGTAAAAAAATCAGACTCTGAAAGTGGCTACAGATTTGCTTCTACTATGGATTGAAACTGCAGATTCTGGAAGCAGGTATTTTTACATTTGCACACCAATTGGGATGTATATGAAAGGCAGACAAAAGCATGTTTTTAGAAAAAGGCTCAGAAGTCTGCTCTTGAACACCTAGCCTGCACTCTAGAGCAGTGTTGTTCTAATAGTGCTTCTATTTTTCTCCCCATTTCTAAGTATTTTTTGTTTCTATACAGCTGCAGGCAATTCCTCACTCTTGCTGGAATTGTCATCCTTTGAAACATGTGCTCTACATATTTAGGCTCAAACCACAAAAAAATACTTCTAGAAGGCCAAAATGCAGGTGAGGTGCTGTTGACTGCCAGGGTGTCCTCGGCAAGAGATTCTCCAAGGAGTCATCCGTGAAGTTTCATAGCTGTGTGCTGCCTCTCCTCACACTGCCCTTCCAATCCCAGTGCACAAGGTACAAGCAACATCCTCAGAGCAAAATCCTTTACTCTCATTTAGCTCCTGTTCCCAGAAATTTGTCCCTAATTCCTTTAATTGTCCTTATAAGTCAGTTCTCCTCCTCCAACCACTCAACCATTCCTCTATGAACTGATGGCCCATAAACCTTATATAGATCACTAACATTTGTGTCAATAAATGCATGGGCTGTTTGTTTCCCTCTGTAGTATCAATGATCTGGGTATGTCTTAGAGCAAAAAGAAAATGTTGCAGATGACTGCCAGTCCAAAGATGAACATGCTGTTTCCTTCTATAGACCTACAACACTACTTCCTGCAGTCAAATAAATAACATGCCACTCTTCCTGAGAAGTTCCTTACTTTGCGTGAAGCCAAGAACTCCATTCCCCTCGCCACCTGGAAGCTGTAACAGATGAGGTCCTCCATGGTCAAAGGGTTCTTGCAAAGGTCTTCAGGACCAGCTGCAAAGAATCAGACCACAGTCAAACATGCCCTTTGTCACTGATTTCACCAATAACTGCTTGCTCGGTAAAAGGCCATCAGAACCTTATGCCACACTGGACTGGAAGAGCAAATCAAGCACTTTTTTTAGCTATATAATTTTCACTGACAACCCATTTTACATCAAACTAGTCTTGTGCAAAACAAACTTTGAGACGACAGCTTATACCCTAGGCCTCCTTGCTTATTTCCAGAGGAAAGATTTGCGAAACAATCCCAAAAGAAAAACAATTGAAACTCAACTCACAAGTTCCTAGCACAGTAAAGCTTTCTGTGGTTTCAGCAGATGAATTTAGAAACCAAGGAGAGGGAGGCCCCACCTAGTTTTTATGAGGAAAGAATATGCCATGGGGAGAAAGACTTTGATTTGGCTAATTAAATGCTAATTTAATGTAGAACCCTAACCTCATCATATAGTGACCTGGAGGAATAATGTACTCAAATATGCAAAGATACCTAGGCATTTAGTTCCTGCTGAAATCAATAACTCTGTGACTTTGCTCAGCTTTTGATTTTAGGCAGACATCTACCAAGAACTACAACACTGGTGGCAGTAAGGGCTGCTTCAGGCCTACATACTTGTAACATCCCAGCTCAGAGGGGCAATGTTTACACCAGGGAGTACTGGAAAGGGATCAAGATGGTGTGGAAATGTATGAAGTGCATGTGTGACATTACCTACTAGATTGCATTGAAACTGCAAGATTGTACTCCCTGTTCACACACCAATGTTTTCTTTGCACTAAATGATAGTCATAGAGGTACAGGCAGTAAAGCTATAGCTTTCCTCCCAGCTAGTCTGATTCCACCGCTAGGTGAAATTAGCAGCCTCTGAAATGGCAGCACTGAGCATTTCGTGCTGCATCTGCCAAAGGAGAACATGGCAAATGCATCAGTGAAACCACCGCAGAAGATATGTGCATCCTGGGGAGGCTTTGAATAAGTGGATAATTCAGGCTTCCTGTTCCTGACAGACCACCTGGGCAGAGGGAAGGCAAAGCAAGCTCTCTGCTAATAAGTAGTGAATCAAATAGCATTTCACAGTATTTAACTTCTGGGTAAACATTAAGGAAATTCAGTTAGCATGCTGGTGCATCCCTCTCTGCACTGCCTTTGGGGTTTGTACTCTGCAGTCTTCCCTGAAAATACTGGGGTGTTAAACAGACACACCTTGAAAAGCTTCACACTTAAAACAGACCCTTTTCATACAGGGCATTATCTGGGATTGGGCTGAGGGATTTGGGATGCTGATCTAGATAATCCATAGCTCAGGAACTTTGGTCATCCAGAGAGTACCCCGCACACAGTTTGGAAGGAGCTTTGGAAATCACACAGTCTCCAATGTTTCTCATCAGCCCCACCAAAGACACAAGCTCCAACACCAGAAGAAGATGTATCCTACCATCCTCCTCTTCCACGTCACTCAGGGACCGTTCCTCCACAAAGCCAGAGCTTGCTGAGCTCTGGCTGCTCGTGATGCTGTCCAACCGCCGCTTCAGGTCAGAAGAGACATCGCCAACGTAGTTCTCTTTCCCTTGCCGAAATCTGGCACATTTGGTCTAGAAATATGAGAGGAGGGTGAGAAAAATCAGAAGCTGAAAGCATGCCAGAAGCAGTGATGCTCTCTATGGTCTGTGCCAAGGTCACCAGGGAAGGCAGGGAGAACAACCCAGGGAAGGCATGATCAGCTGCTCTGCTCCATGCCAGCTCTGCCTGGGGCACTGGGCTGGTGCACTGACAGTACCAGCAAAACCCAACCCATGGCCATGCAGGTTCACCAGCTGGAGCACCCTCTGCCACTGCACAACACAACTTTCTCCTGCTTTCACAACCTCCCAGCCAAACCTCAGCAACATCTCCACATGCTGGGGACTAAATGCACACTGAGGAGGTGGTATCCTCAGGCCCTGGTGCCCCTCACTGGTGAAACGCACATGGATGGATGCTGCCAAATGCTCTCATACACTCCAGTTTCTCTGTACTGCTATGGCTTTACCTCCTCCTGCTACTAAGGCCCTTCTGCTAAACCTCTACCTTGGCCAAAACCCTAACAGCCATCAAAATCTGACTTATTTCCTACTTCCCCTAAGCCACTACATGCCTCTAGGCAGGAATACAGCCCCACAGGTGTCCTCCAAAACATTTCCATTTTCTCCCGCTTTGGTTTGTTGATTTTTTCCCTGGCAGGGCTGTTTTTTAACACTGCCAAATCCCATTCCCACTGCCTATGCAAGCAAGGGTCAGCACTCTCATGAAACCTTGTCTCTTCCTTCAAGGCCTCTCAGATATTTGTTTATCTTTTTACCTCACAAGAAGATGCAGTGAGTTGCCTTTGCTAATACAAAATAGTAAATAATATCTCCAAGGATAAAGAAAAATAACCCCCTGGAGAACCAACAAGCAGTGGGAAGAAGCTCTGATCTAAACACAGCAGCTGCAGGAAGATTCAAGTCTACCAACATGGCAGAGTACAGCCCAGGGGCCTCCTTCTTGGCTGTGGGTGGAAAAGGGTAGGGTTACCCTGAGTGCTGGGTACACACAGCCAAACTCTTCATACAGCAATCTGACCCTCAGAGGGCATGGATCCTCCAGATGGATGCTCTCCAGAAATAAGACTCCTCTCAGAGGTGCCCAGAAATTACTTTGAAAATGCCAGTCTCCATCTTCCCACTTCTTTCAAATCAGGGTGAAGAAGGGGGGCTGTGATGGAGGTCCTTTTTGCAAAGGACTCAGGAGGTGGAAAGCTGAATGCAAACTCATGAGCTACTTCAATTATACAAAACTATTAACAGCAGAAGAAATGTAAAGCCTCATTCAGCAATGAGCCAAGGGGACAGTAGAACAGATGATCATGTGACAGCAGATACCTATGGATATCTGATAGATATAAACACTAAGCAAGGAGGGCAGTTATTTAAGGTGGTCTGGAGCTTAACTAAGAGAGGAAAAAATTCAGGCTGATAATCAGAAAAAACTTCCTGAAAGATACAGCCAAGTGTAGAATAGTCTGCCAAAGGAAATAGTGGAAGCCCAGTTCCTTTGCACATTTTAAGCTAACAATAACAAAACAGCTACATTGCAGGGGCCAGGGGAAAGACTAAATGACCTCTGATGTCTTTGCCATCTCTCATTCCCATGAGAAGTACTAAGACATTGAGTGTCCCCAGGGATTGCTGCTTCAGTCTGCACTAGAAAAAGAAATATTTTGTGTGGAAAAAAACCGCCAAACCAAACATTTCGCTATTAACCTTGACTCCTTACCTTGTACGGGACAAATTCACTCCTCTTGCTCCGCAGGTAAGCCGACAGATTTCCAAACTTGCAATATTCCACAATCACCATGAGTGGGCCTGTACAGCACACAAAGCAATTCGTTAGACCATTTATATCCCACCTTATCTCACAGCATAAATTCTGGCTAGAAATACATACAGTTCAAAGAGCATTCCAATAGCCAAAGGCTTTTAAAGATATCAGGAATAAAAAGCACTGAAATTATTCATTTTTTGCTGTTTAAAGGAAGAAAACAAGGCACATAATTTTGAAAATTGCGGGCTTAATTTCATATGTCAAAAAGTATAGTGGTGTGCTTATATATGAAGTGCCAATAACAGCTAAATTAATTGACATTGTAATGATGCAATGTAAATATTTGAAAGAACTTCACTGCAATTAACCTCTGCAATAAAATACACATGTGATTATCCATGCATTTTTCTACAGGTAATTAAAGTACTAAAATTTTAAAACAGGAAACTTGGTTTCAGACATAGATGCCCTAATGTACAATCTAAATATGGTATTTCATGTTTAAATTTACTTCATCTAGGCATATGCTGTAGTGAGAAATTTTCATCTTAGTTTCCACATACTGCCCATCTCTATTTTATTATGGAATAAACAAGGAAATAAATATTTATGGATTAGGTTTCCTTCAACTACTGACTTCTGCCATGGAACTTTACAAATTAAATTTTCATTCCATGGTAAGCCAACAAGTCAGCTTCCCTGAAAAATTATTACTGAGTTACTTTACATTGAATTTCTTCCAAATTAGTTTGTAGTGTTGGATTGCTAAACAAAACATCTGTCCCTGATTACAAAGTGAAATAGGTTCATCCACCCAGAGCTGGACTCCAAATTGTAATCTCCCTTCCTACACACACACACATAGGGACCAACAGCCCATCCAAAGACAGAGAGGGGAAGTCTCAACTTGCTGTCACCCTGTAGCTGCTGACAAGAGTAAGAGTAACTTGAAATCTGGTATTAGACTCAGCTCAGAAGTCTATTACACATAGGCTGTCCCCTATAAAGGTGGATCTCAAATACAGAAAAACAAAGTAAAAGAACAGCTAAGGGATGGAGCTGCGTGGCCTTTATTCCACCCTTACTTCACCTTTATTCCACCTCTGGACCTGCTCACTCTTATCAGATTGTGTGTGTGTGTGTGCGCGCGTGTTAGAAAGAACTACTCTTTCCAATCCTTAATTTTGAATTTCAATTGTTTATGCAGCAGAAATGGAAGAAATAGGATTTTCATAAGCACCTTCTCACCCACTAAGAAGTTACTCACCTCCTGGCTTTGTGCAGGCTCCAAGTAAATTGACAACATTGAGATGATGGCCAATATGAATGAGTATCTTCAGCTCTGACATAAGTGCTCTGTGCTCACTATGGGTTGCCCCTTCTGCAGAGGTAAAGCAATACAGGTCAAGAGCATCACAGAAAGGTTTTTCTCTCCTCCCCATTCTCTTCTGGTATTTATCCAGCCCATCAAGTGAGGAGCCTTGTTGGCTGGTAGGCTGTGTCAGCTATGCCAGTACAGCATGGGCTCGAATATGGCCCCCAGCTGCTGGCAGCCCCATTTTGCTGCCCCATTACATCTTCTTTAGGAACAATGTGTCTGGGAACCACACATTTCAACATTCCTGTGGCAAATGTGAGGCAGTATAATATGATTTAAAGCGAGGAGAAAGCTATTCCAAACTACAACTCAGTTTGGAGCGTGCCTAAGCCATTGTCTTGAGACTTGCAGAAAGCTTCCAGTGAGGATGCATAAGGCAAAAATGGACACGTGCAAATTGATTGCAGGAGCAACTTTACAGTCTGAACCTAAGTAGAATTATAAAGCAGTGGCTAGGAAACCACATCAGCATTGCTCTAATTGTCAGTGAAGGAAAGGCATATACTTTCTCTCATCATTGCTTCATGATAACAGCTGTTAAGCCAAACTTTTACAACAGTGGGTACAATGGTTGTAGTGTTGACAAATATCCCTGTGTTGTATATTCATGTTGAAGTTCTAGTCATTATTTTTACCTTTAAGCATTTTCACTGCCACTGTTTTGCAGGTAGCAGTTTTGTCAATCCCAAACGCATCAGCTTCTATGACCTGGCCAAAAGCTCCACGTCCAAGAGGTTTACCTTGAAGTGAGAACACAAACATGTGCTTGGCACAGCAGGAAAAAGTTGTAGAATAAATAAGCTACTCCAAAATGAGTTCATGAAGCAGAAATTAACAGGATTTAAAATGCAGACAGGATGCAGCATATCCTATGGGAACACAGAGCCCACCCAGGGATCATGCAGCAGAACAGTCCTGTGGTGAGCCAGGATCTGAAACACCCTCCAGCACAATGCTGGCTGCAGGATCACTAAATGGCTCATGCAATGAAAACTCACCTAACTTTAGCCGGTCTCTGGGAAACTCCCACTTGCTGGCATCATATGGGAGCCGCTCACAGTGCTCATCTATAGGGACTTCATCAGGATCCATGATGATTGACAAGTAGCCAGTCTTCATGTCCCCTCCATTGGCCTGGAAAATGGTATTAGTTGCAGTTGCACAGTTTTTTGCTGGCAATGTGCAGGCAAAATGCCATTTTCTCACTTCAGAGTGTTTCATTAGTTCCCAGAAATGCCAGGCTACCATTTCGCTACACTGTGTCATCATGAGTGTGATCATTGTTAATTACTTGCACTTTTATTTTCTCTCTGTCTCTCTTTTTCTTTTTTATTTTTTTTTAATAAACAGAACCAGAGGAAACGTTTTTTTCTTGCAAGGGCCCACTTCAATTAAAAACAAATTTCTGCGCCCCTGGTTCCAGGCAAGAATGTTATGGCATGGAGAGAAAAAATGTGTCTGTTGATTTAAGAACAATGGAAAGAAGCAACACAAAAGGCCTCAAGTCAGCTCTCATTTGTCATGCAAGACCAGTGCTGATAGGACAGTATGAGAATTTTTTCATTACCCGCTTAACAGTCCGGAGGATGATTACAAGAAGCAACCAGAAGAACATGGCAATCACTGCAGTGCCAACGAGGATAATGAGCTCCAGATTTGTTTTCTCTTCAGCGCCTGGGAAGAAATAAATGAATATTTGAGTGATAGTTGGAAGCATATTTGTTTTGTTCATTCATTAAAGTAAAGAATGGAGGTCCTTGTTCCGAAGGTTTGTTTTAAAGTGCAACATGGAGCAAGGAAACGAAAGCAAAAAAAACAAAAAGCTTTGGGGTTTATGTTGGAATATTACAGTTTCATGCTGTTTTACACACCATCCCATTTCTCAGCATCAGCTTTGTTCCAAGGATAGTGTCTGGACCTTTCGGCAAATATCAAAAAGTAAAATTCAAATTTTGGAAAGAAATAATTGTTTTAGAATACCAAAAACTAATTGCTCTTCCTTTAGAAACCACAAAAACACCCCCATCATATAGAAAATAAAGACCTGTGAGAATGACCTACAGAACAATCTCTCTCTTGTCTCTTGACATCATTCAGCTGGGGCATGAAAAATGTGGTTCAACAAGAACACATGATAATAAGGTCTTATTTACAATGTTCCCCTTCCCGTAAAATGGTAGCCAGCAGACACCATTTGAACACCTTTTAGTGCACAGACACAGCTCTCTTCTTCAGCCCCTGTTTGCCACATCATGCTGCTCTATTTCATCCCTTGCACCACAGAGATTTTCCTACACAGCAACACACTCTATTGCATGACCCCCATGAGCTGCACTATAAATTTCTTGGAGTGAAATAGTATGTCCTACACAGATTTCAAACTTCTACAGATGTGTCCCAGCCATATTTACCACATCAGCTGAAATCTACATCGATGCCACCTGCAGATAATTTCCACCCCATGTAAACATATTGCCTGACATCTAAATACCCTCAAAGGACCTATAAGAATAACATGTTATTGGTTTAATTACCTTAATGGCATGGATCAGACAACCACCCCGACTTTAAAGATAGAGATTTGTAAAGGGCTCAGTGACTAAAATATGAAAATGTACTAATACCAAGAGCAAGGAGCTTTTCGTTTGAGGCTTCTTGTTGCAACTCTTAGTAGAAAGTCCATCACAGTCCCACCTACCCACACTGCAGACTAACCTCTTGCTATTATTTATCGTTTGCCATTGAAACTTGTATTTTGGTGTGCTACAATAGGATCAAGTGAGAGATGGGTCTCAGAAATGCTGCTTTCAGAGTGTGGCAGACCAAGGCTGGAGTACCCTAACTCAAAATCACTACCTGCTTCACTGAAATGGGACAGCAATCACAACATACTGAAAAAAGTCTTCACTGTGTTTTCCTTAGATGCTGTGAAATCAGTGACATAATTTAAAAAGGTACAACATACTATGCTAAAAAACTTAGTATGACAATTATGTACCTAGACAACAGAGATGCCCCAGGATATCTGCATGTTTACATAGCTCTGTTGTATGGGTTTGCACAAAATATAGATTGGCAGAGTTTTCTTTGCAGTCACAACTAAGATAGATCCAGTTTTTGTTGAAAAGCTCTAAGCAGCATAGTGGAGAAGAAAGCATCAACCTCAACAGCTTGGGTATGACAGTTATGACAGCACCCAGTTTGAGTTTGATAAGAATGGTCAGGACTTTTCACAAATTTCATAGTATATCTTCGATTTCCATCAGGATAGCCAGTAGATTTTCCTTCTAGTTTTTCTAAAGATTTTATGCACAATCTGGAAAGAAGCTAGCACCAACCTTCCACTGAAAAAAAAGCCTCTGCTTTGCTGCATCCGAGGACATTGCATGCAAGGCAGGTGTACAGCCCTCCATCTTCTTTCCTCACTCGACGGATGGTTAGCGTTTTATTCCTGTCTTTCAAAACAATACCTGGGAAAAAATTATGATTCTTAGTTTTGCTATTTTTATGCCACTTTTTGTTAAGAATTCAAAATTAAACTTTTCATGGTGAAAATCAGCAGACCCACAAAAGAAAGCATTTTAATGATAATAGCAAATGAGTAATCTTCACCTGAATCTTCCACAAGTGTCTCATTATTTTTAAACCACATGATGCTTGGAGGAGGAATGCCATTCACTGCACATGAAACTTCTATAGTTTCACCAATATTTGTTGTTTGATTTTCCAGATTTCCAACAAGTGTGGGTGCCATGGGCTCTGTTGGTTTGAAAATACAGTAAAATTACTGACTATAAAGAAAAAGATCAATTTTGTTTTCAGTAGAAGTTCATGTCCCAGTAACAAACCTCAAATCCTTTTATTACACCAAGAGCCATGGTGTTCATCTTAAGATTAAAGTTCAACTCCCACATGACACAAAAAACTTATAATAGCCAAGAAGATTTCAACAGTATTGAAATAACTTGCTTTAGCTGATTTAATTTGTAACTGTTCAGGCTGCTGAGGGAAGAGGGAGTAGTTGAGAAATTGTTTCCCTCGATTTCTGTCTGGAGTCCTTATGAGAGGTTTGACACTCTTGGTCCATTAAATGTACATTTGGAATAGGCCATGAAAATGTGTAAGTGTTTTCCTGAATCTGCCTAATCAACTTAGACATCTAGGTCCCAAAGCAAAGTCATCATTATTTGTGTGAAATGGTAACTGATTATCAGCCTGCATTGCTTGTGCCTTAATACCGGTATCACTCATGGCAGTTTTAAATTATAGGCACTACTCCAAACTGGAGAGTCAGTCACACAAAGCAACAGCATTAATGTTATGACTACACACATGTATATACAGCTACAGAGAAAAATGTGTTCTGAAAAGTAAAGTTGAGAAGTTACTGAGCTAAACACATTACTTCAGCAGAAGCCAAACACATCTCTTTGCACAGTACAGTGGCTCAGTCAGTGTTCCCTCACTGATATTAATGAAACAGTTCCTGCTGCCTGGACAAGCCCCAGAAGTGTGTGTTACAACAACCAGTTTAAATCTATTTAACAAACTGAGTGCACCATTAACCAAACACATGCAAAGCCTAACATACCAAAAACTGCCACTACTGCAATTGTTTTCATACACAACCACTCATTTTGCTTCAGAATAAGAGATCTGTACCTTGAACAGTGAGGTGCTTCACCAGGCAGTGCTGTGTTTTAGCTTTTTTGTCCTGAGCAATGCAAACATAGTCCCCTCCATCTTGGAGGGAGATGTTACGAAGGATGAGCTCTAAGGTGATGTTTTCACCATTGGTATTTGAAACTGTCTCATTCAGCTTCTGGAGAGCATTGAGGTTCTTGCAAACAGGCATGGGCAGCCCTCCAAAGGGAGTCTGCGAAACGTGAGCACTGAGTTTGTACCATGACAGCTTCTCAAAGGTGAATTTGTCTGCTGTGCATCGCAAGGACATGTTATCCTTCTCTGTCAGTTGACTCTCAGGCTGGAGATTAATTTCAAGACCCCCTGCAAATTGAAAAAGTAAAATAAATTCTATTTTTTTACATTTTTATAATGTGATTTTGTGGCTAACATTGACTTGAAAAGGTCATTTTGGAAACACTGATTTTGTCATCCTATCTGCTCGCAAATAAGAAAAAGAAACACTGAAAAAGATCATTAAAATCAATCAGCCAGTCAACTAATCAATTACCTAAAGAGTACAATCTCACTAAAAGCAATACATTTTAAATGGATCAAATTAAGGACTGTGTAATGAATACAGTTACTTTCCCTGTAGAAACTTATAGCAACCCAAGATGATTCTTAGCACTATCTTATAGTTAATTTTTAGATTTGGATTAAAAAAAATTTGGGCATGTGAATATGGGAACTGATTGTTAAGGAGACAGAAGCCCTTTGCCACTGGTTTTGAACATTTAGCTCTTACAGTGTGTCTTTACTCATTTTGTGACAGTACCGTAACTTCTCTGTTGCTCTTTTAAGTGACTGCAAAAGCTCAACAGTAGTCACTCTTGGGACAACAGTGCCCATCTTGCATCACTTTCACTGGCCTGCCACTCCACTGATGCAAGTAGAACTAATCACTTGACTGAAATTAGTGGCAACTTCAAAGACTGACTAAAGAAAACCTTGAGTAAACTTAAAATCTGAAAGAATTAAAGGATTGCATAAAGGACAGGAATCAGGTAACATCACTGAAGTGCCTTTCATTAGCAGACAAAATAACATTAATTTAACATGGCTGTCCTTGGCAGGGTGCACTTACTGGTCACATGGAAGGAGATCACTCTCTCACTTGACCCAGCCCTGTTCGTAGCCATACATCTGTACAAAGCAGACACATTTGCTGCTTGAATCACGAGGGTGCTCACAGTCTACAAAAGAAGAATCAAGCAATTTCATACCACATCAGTGTTAAATTAATGCCCAACCACCTCAATAGCTCAGCAAAGGGCTCTGCAGATATCTGCACAACCAAAAATCCCTCCAAAGCACAAATCCATGGCATGGCCGAAGCACAGTCCCTCTCTGAAGTTTACATTTTTGTCCTTAAGTGTGTAAAAATCAGGTAACAGGAAATGTGAAGAAGCAGAAGGTGGACTTTGGTATATGTGTTAAAAAATGCTGCACCTGTAATTTCTTCTGCCTTTCAGTCTTTCCAACGTGTATTACAGTTAATTGGCAATATTAACTCCTCTAACTTTAGACCTCTAAAAGGCAGTTTTTGAAATCTAAGTCAGTTATATTCCTCAATGGAGAGTCACTTTGGATCAATGTTCAAAGGTCCTGCAAGTGTTTATCTCTACCTCTTGACTTCAGCAGGAGCTTGCCTGCCTAGCTGAGAGTAGATCCCCAGGTTTAACAACAGAAAGAGTCTCATCTCTAGAGATGTATTTCCAGACAGTGGACTGCTGAACAGGGTTAATCATCCCCAGCCAAGAGAAAAGAAAATGTGCTCACCTTTGTTTTCCCAGCAATAGTAACGACCCGGTGCTTAATTTCAACCTGATTCCCACCCTTTCTCTCTGAGATCACTTTCCATTTCTTGCATGCATATGGATTGGCTCCTGAGCGAACTTTCCTGAAATGTAAGTAGAGACATATGCACTAGGTAAGAGAAATATTTGCCCTTCAAGAGAGGTATTTTGGGTTCTTCTTATAATATGCATATCTTTATAGGTCAGATGCATCACTGGCCACAGCTTGCATCTGTGAGGGAAGCGTATGCTTCTGGAATATTTCTATTAAATTTCACCCTATAACCTCCTGAGACCTTCATGCTCTTTAAAGTAAAGGACCCCGAAGCCTAAAGGTGAATTTCCTAATTAATCTGCCTGTGTCAGCTTAGTTGGGATGGCTGGAGGAAAGCAGCTATTCTGGGAACAAACCTCCATTCATAAATGGATGATTCAAGTTGATTTAGTTCAAAGGAAGACGAGAGACATAAAAATCGCTGAACTCCCTACAAGAATTTCTTGAGGACAGTAGCCATTGTGTAGGAAGCAACCAGGCACCAAAGGAAGAAACTAGTGGAATCATTTTAAAAACAACAACAGGAAAGAAGAATGCCTTTTTTTTTTTTTTTTACCCTGGCCTATTTTTTTTCTTTAAAGGAAATCTGGGCTTATGGCAGGCCCAGATAAGGGAAGCTGCGTGAATCTCAGTCAGGCACTCTCTCTATCATTCCCCAACATCAATCAGTGCACTTCCTCTGAGATACACTTTCACACAGATAAAGAGCACCATCACACTCAGCACTTGAGCACAAGAAAAACACCACAAGGACGCATAATTAGCATAAACAGTAAATTTCCTCTGTTTGGGATGGAGTTTTGGGCCTGCAGCCCAAACAACAGGGGGATCTGAGGGAAGAGCATGTGAACAGCTGCATTTGAGACCCCGTGCAAGTGGAGATGCCCTTCAGGAGAGCATGACAGCAACATGCCAGCACTGCTGGATCCTCTCTGTGGGTGGCCCTCGCCTCTGCCAACAACAATGACCTTTGCAGAGCCTGCCTGCAGCAATCTGCAAATTAACCACAACAATCCTTTTCCTCATTGGCCATTGGGCTTGCACTCAGTAACGAGCCTGGATGAGGGGGGCAACAAACAAACCCCAACCCAACACAAACACCCCTCAAGACCAACATAAGCTGCAGGAGACAACAAGGGCTTGGCACTCACTGGGGGCTGAAGGTGCACTCCTCCTCCAGCTGCCAGTGCCAGAGCACGGTGCTGGGCGGTGGCACGGCGTAGACAGTGCAGGTGAGCGCCTGCGTCGAGCCGAACTTGTACGAGTCCACGGGGGCCATCAGCGCGTTCTCACCAATCTGGGGGGGCACTGCAGAGACAGCAGCAGGTCACACCTCCTGCTCAAGGCTCCCCAGGGTGCATGCATTGCACCCATGGCGACCAACCCACACCATGCCCCAATACCAGTGCAACACAGAGCATCTCCGAAGACATGTGGGGAAGCAGTGAACCCGCCCAACACTTTGAGGACCAGGATACTTAGGATCTCCTACAACATCCCCCTTCAATACTCCATGGTTTAAAATGCAGCTCCTGGACTCTCTCCACCTTTCCCAGCCATTACATGCACATTATTCCCTAGGCCTGATCCCACTGCACGTAGCCTTGCTGCCCTTTCCAAGACCTGCTGTCTTCAAAGCATAGGCTGTTTCCTGGGGAGCAGAAAGGAGGAGGTAGGGGAGGAGGGTTGTAGAGGGCAGGGCAGAAGAGGAGGGATAGCCTGCGTAGGGCAGGAAGGATGGGTGAGGCGGGACAGGGCCAGGATGGAGTGGGGTGGAGGAGGACTCCAGCAGCACAGCCACCAAGAAGGGCAGGAAAAGAGCAGGACATAGAGGCAAAGAATAATATACAGAAAAAAACCCAAAACAAAACAAAAAACCCCACCTCACATGAAGTATCATCACAATACCAACACCCAGAGTCTACAGCCTCTTGACTGACACATCCTAGAGCCAGGAGGTACCAGTCATCTCTGCCCTCCTAGGGCCAAGGTTCGAGGACTGTTCTTCCTCACTACTCAGATCTTCATAGGTGTGGGGTGAATTAAGCCTGAGGATGGTAATATACTACATCCACACATGAAAGAAAGGCACCTCTGTTACCCCACTTACCATTTACCAGCAGGGTAAATGTATGTCTTTTCTGCATCTTGTTGATGGGGTTTGTAAGGACAATCGTGTAATTCCCTGCATCCTTTTCAGTTGCTTCAGTGATCACTAATGCGTACCCAAGTTTAACTGTGTGATTTGCATTGATGGCTTTTCCATTTTTATACCTGAGGAAAATATAGAGTGCTTTGAATATTTAATGATTTGCTTTAACTAAGACCAGCTCATTTTTTCAAGCACATTATATCCCAGTTCTTACCATTTAGCCTCTGGTGGAGGATATCCTTTAAACTTAACAGGAATTTTGACTGTGTCACCTAGTCTTGTCTCAATGACATTCTCCATTTTCTCCAGATGAATAAAAGGACTTTCTGGAGGGGGAAAAAAGGAAGTAAACTAAATGGTCTTTTCTCATGGACCAAAGCAAAAGTGTTTTCCATTGGGGTTAGCACCTAACAAGATGACAAGTAGAAGTTAGTGACAGGACTATGGGCCATTGGTAAAGTACAGCTGGCTCCAAACTGGGCTCTGGAGAGATGCCACCATGAAAACCTAGTTCTTTCCTTCACACAGGGGAACAGACCAGTTCCATCACCAAGGAGCTCTGGAAAGCAGAGACAAGACTCAGCTCTCCGGACAGTGTGACAGCTGTCAGACCTGTATCTACATATATATATATACATATCATGAAACTGTCTCAGTATACTCATTCCAGGAAACTAGACTATTCAAAACTACAGTGTGATAAAGTTAAATACTCTCAGACCATTCTCAAGTATGTATTTGAACCACTGCAGTCACAGAGTACTTTGAAATTATTGACATCACTTGTTTTAAGTTATAAACTTGCATTCGGATATAAGACAGTGATTAGCCTTTTGACTAAGATTTAGTATAGTTTAGACTTAGTATCTGGTATACTCAGTATACCACGTGATTTCATTTTTGGCTGTTGAAGAGCAGAACAGAAAGAACTCAGGAAAAAATTCAGTATATCTTGAATCACTATGCCTACAATAAGTTTGAAAGTTTTTTGCTTCATTGTAAAAGTGCAATTAATATTCTGGCCCCTGAAATTAGACCTCAGGAAAACCAATCTCCTTCAAAATATAAACCTCTTTGTCTGACTCGTTGATTAAAAATGAGCCATTCTCATGCTGGTAATTTTTTTCTATAAGTAAGTTAGTGGAGTTGGGGCTGTGCCCAAGAGGGGTTGAGAAAAGGCTGTAGGATGTGGCCTCGTACTTATCCATTCACTTAGCCAAAGCTGTTTCCCTTGCATCATTTCCGTACGACCAAAACCCCATTTGATTCATCCATTCCTAATGTGAAAGCTGAAAGTTTTATTTCCTTAGCTTCATTCATGCTGACCCAGACTCTTGTGTCACAGAGCCACCAAGATCTAGCCTAAGCTCACTAAGAGTGAGAACAGGCAGCCCTTGTACAAGGCCACCTACACAAATGGAGTTTTACAGGACCTTAAGGAGATCAATGCAGAAGAGGGTCAGAGGCTTACATCAGTTTATTTTGCTGCCCACTTCCCAGTGAGATTCTACAGCGTTCAGTAAAATATAACATCCTTTAAAATCTTATTATCAACTAAGGTTGTGGTATAAAAATAATCCCATACTAGTTGCAAGAGAAATACTGAAGCTGCAGTTTGGTTCATTTCTGTCATTTGATTCATCATCGAGGTGCCTCTTGCATCCCAATAATTAATCCCAAATCTGAAACAACCAACAAAACCAAAGTGGAAAATGTCATACCATGGATCACAAAGTAACTGCTGTTTTTCATGTTCATACGACCACTGGATGCTGCACAAGTATATCGACCTTTGTCGCTTAAGGACACACTGTCAATGGTCAGGGTGCTCACAAACTTCTTTATTTCTCCTGCAGTGGTTTTTACATCCCTAATAGTGGCACGTTTTTCCTGTAATAGACAAAAGACAGAGATGTCTGCAAATGTCATTTTTATTCCTTTTGTCACCCTTTGCACACTTGTATATACCAGAAATTTCATTGTGTATTATCATCTTTTTTCTCCATATTTTGAAGGGAGAATTGACATTATACTTAAATAAATCAAGTTGCTTTGTGATGAAGGCACATGTAAATTAGTACAACTTTACCTTGATGGAAGGATAATCCCATTTAAAATCTATTCCCACATTCAGCTCTGTCCTTACAGTGCAATTGAGAACAAGTTTTTCTCCCACTGCCAACTCTACTTCATCATGTGGGTTCATTGTCAGGTCATAAATTCGGTACCCTAGAGAAAAACAAAGGAACACATGAAACATGGGAGTAAGAAGAGGTTTCTTTACAGTGCTCAGCACCAAATTTCCCAGGTGAATTTACCAAGACTCCCACCAAAAGCCCAGCTACAAAAAAAACCCTTGATGCCCCAGTCCAGCATGATAATGGGTATACAAAGAAGCCTGGAGAGAAGTGATGTGCCTTTCCTGAGCACTTCCTAGCTGAGACCTGTGTCAGCCAGAGACACAGCAGGATGTGCACATCTGATCAGAGCTCCTCCAGTGGTGAGGGCAAGCAAGAGACAGTGACTCACACAGTTCCTCTGCCTTAGACACCTTCTTCTTATCCTCATGAGACCTTAAACTAAGAGAGATATATAACCATTCCAGTAGTAAGCAGGAACTTTATCAAGACCAATGGTGGGACATTAGTAAATTACCCAAAGTTTACTTTGTGTGGTAAAACAGAATATTCTGAATACAGAAATTCTACATATATTCTGAAATTCCTCCAAATCAGAGTGAGGACTTGTGAATTTGGTGGAGAAGTAAAAGCCTTCTGCACAGCGTAAAGAGGGAAGGGCTGCTATGCCTTCCTGACAAGCAAGGAGAGACTGTCTTGGTGCCATTTGGTTACTTGAAATGGTCACTGTGTCCTCAGCTGAAAGAGAAATAGCTGCTGAGCTTCAGCTCAGGCTTAAGTCTCCATAGAATTATCACATTATTTCTGGGGTTTGATGAACAGCTGACAAAATATACCAGGAAAGCATAAAAACCTGTGAGAGTCAAGGTATGGGTCTTTAGGGAGACAAGACAAACCAGCTCAGAGTGAGACCTTCAGATCCACCCTTCCCTGGGTACCCCCTCAGACCAATTTCTTTTCATCTGCTGCTGATGGATGCTTGCCTCTCATTTCCTTCAACTGTGACTGACATTGTGGATTTTAGGAAAAAGGTTTGTATTGTCAGAAGAAAAAAATTTTTAATCCCTGGCATCAATGTAAAACACTAAAAATAGAAGCACTTATCCCAATGATTAACCAGAAAGAACACAATACACTGCATTTAAAAGAAAAGTGATATAAATCTCAACATCTATTTTGCATTAGCTGCATTGTCAGTATTGAATAACCTAGTGTCCAACCAAATGTAATTGGTTCAGTATGCTGTAGAAAGCAAAAGAACATTGGTTATAGAGAAATAAAAGCCTTTGGCTTACCTACAACTGCAACTATGTATATCACAGACTGGTAGCTTTCATCATCTATTTTAGCTTCGCAGAAGACCATGCCTGCATAGTTGATTAAATGACTGGGTATAGTGAAGCCTTTTTTATTATTCCACGAAATGGATTTACCATCAGGAACAAATATTTTTTCTGGATATTTCTGTTTGGAATATTAATAAAACACATAGTCAGATTTCAAAAATCAAACAACCCTGAATTGTCACCTCCAGCATCTTCCACAACTGCAGGGCCCCCATTTTAACATCCTAGCTCTGGGAATTAGTACGTGCTTTGAGAGTGCAGTGCCATAGATGAATACAGGTACAGCACTCATCTTTTCATCACAGGCTATAAAACTCACAAGGATGGAAAGAAGTTTTTAAGAAATGTATTTATACTTCAAACAACATATTTATGTCACAGTGATTTCAATTAACTCTTGAAAAAATAACAGGCTTTTTCCTTACCGCATGTAGAGATACATTGAGATTTGATATGGTTCCAAGGCACGGCACTACCACAGTTTTATTCTTAGTGATGTATACAATGCCAAGTTGATCACCAACTGAAGTCACAAATGGTGATCTGTAATCTAGAACAATATTCAATTGATAAGTGGGTATTGTTCATCACATGATTATGGAGAAAACTTTTCCAGTTTTCTTTTTCCTATTTTTCACAAGTCAGTTTTATTGTTTTCCATGTCATAAAGCACTGAAATAATGAAACTAAATAGGGAAGGTACATGGTTTTATAGACACCCCACCCCCCAGATTTAGAATATCATTATTCTCAAAACAGTTATCAGGAGAAGAACACACTTTGGAGAATGGCTTCCTGCTACAGCAGTCCTTTTGCTGACAAAAAAACTAATTCACCCTAGTGTGACTTTCCTTGCTTAAGTATTACAGGAAATACCAGTTAAAAGTTGTGACATATTACACTGACTCCCCTGATGGCAGCATCCTTTTCAAAATTAGACCAAAATACCAAAAAAATAGATCCATGATATTATAAAACAAGCTAAGTTACGTACTTAATTATATCTCATTTCTCAAAATGGTTGTTAACTATAAGTTAACAATAAAGAGGAAACAGGATGCATATGGAAACGAGGGTGAAGCCATCAGTGTAAAAAGGCAGAGGCCTCAATGAATGCACTTATTGAAGCTGAGTGTATAACTGGAGGCTTTGGAGTGTCTGCAACACTCAGCTGAAAACTGAGCTCCTACATAGATTTTACCACCAGAGTCAGCAAATGTATGGAGGGTTTACGTTTTGAGGTTTAGGTGGTTTTGGGGTTTTTTTTAATGGTATCAGTACAAATGGTACATAGGATCGGATCTGTAATTTTTAACAAATATAAAATCTCCGTAATCCTCTCTCATATGAAACTCCTGCTGAGGTCAGTAATAGCTCTGCATTTATGAGGACAGGCTCAGAGCTCAGCAGTCATATGGATGCTAAATTTTGGGTGAAGAACAGCAGACCATGTACTGCATATGGCAGGTCAGTTCAGAATTATAGGTACAAAGGCTTTTGTGTTGATAGCAACCGAATTTACCTAAATTTAATTACCCAATATGAAAAAAAAACATTTCATAGGATCAAAAATTCTAGGATTAATAAATTTTAGCATCAAAACTGTTTTGAGATGCTTGATATTCCTTTTTTCTCTTGACACTAGGGAAAGAGACACCTGAGATCTGTGTAAGCACTTACCTTGAACATAAACATAAATGGTTGTAGCTGCCTGGTTGTCCCTGTAAAGGCACTTGTAGTCCCCTGTGTCATTGCCAATGACTTTGCTCAGAGTGAGTGTCTTGCAGTAGGGACCATCACTGCAGTCTGTCACGGAGATACGCCTCCCAGCATTGCTCTGCTTGCTTGGCCACGACCATTCCAGTGGTCTCTGACCGCTGGGAAAGCAAATATTAGAGGAGCAGACACTTCTGATATGAACCCCAGCCCCACCAGTCTCTGTGGCTATGGAGAGGGATGGGCTTCACCTCCTTACACAGAGAGAGTGTCAAACCATATAGGACAAATTCACATATGCAATCTATGTAGGACAAATTAACATACACGATCTATTGTGTAGCAGCTGCAAGGAAGCTACTCGAGATTTACATTCTGCTGAATCTAAGTGATAAAGCACCCCAAAGAGAGTCTTGAGAGTAGGGCTCACCAGCAGGATCCACAAGGACACAACCAGTGCTTCCTCCTCCCTGCCACCTAACACTCTCCAGTAATCTCTTGCTGCAACTCTCCCACATAATTTCTAAAACTTGTCAGGGAAAAGTGAGGCAGAAGGCACAAAGGGAGTGGAGAGAAAACAGGAGGCAGGACAGGAGAGAGATCACATCACATGTGATTTTGGACAAAAGCTCACTACATAAATTACCAATCATCAAAATCATGCTGAATGGACTTGTCCTTACCTGCAAGTAATATTTAGTGTGTTGTTTGCCATTATTGTAAGGACATCTTTTTGGATGCTAAGAGTTGGCTGATCCAGAGAAATAAATAAACCTGCAAAAACATATATGAAACCCCTCAAATAAACCAAATAAACAAAGTAAATGCTACTCAATCAGAAAAGTATTATATACAGGAATATGCAGCAGGTTTAAGGGGACACTTTCACATCACCTATTTAGCAGTGAAGGGTAAATCGTGATTTTTCACACATCCCAAAAAGTTCAAAAATTCTGTCATAACAGGAAGCAAAGGCAGATGGTCAGGAGCTAGCTGCAGAGCACTACAATTCAGCCAGCCAGGGTGGAGTTCCTGTTTTCTTGCATTGCCAACTTCAAGGTCTAACAAGAGGATGTGGGACATTGAAACGAAGTGAACCTTCATCTGATGATCTCACTCCCTTGGGGATTACCAACTTTTCTTATAATAAATTGAATACTTCTTTGAGGCTGCCGATCAATGAATTATGCAAATAAACTATTTTACAGTTTGTCACAAATCTGAGATCCCGTGAATTTATTTAAAGCCATGATTTTCTAAGTTTATCTCTTTCTTCCTAAGCAGTACGGGATTAGTACCGGGCTATCGGCACAGCAGCTCACATCGCACCCACTGGCGCTTGTGAGGGCTGTGACCTGGGTGCCAGCGCTTGCTCTGAGGCAAGCTAGTGCAACATTTGGGAGTGCCACAGGGAGGGATTTTTAGTCTTCCCTAGCTGCTGCCATCACCTTCAGGAATCCCTCCTCACCGGGCCGAGCCGCAGCCCCAGCCGTGACAGCTCGGTCGGCTTCAATGGGCAGCAAGAAAGCGTGGCCAGCCCGGGACATTGCCAATGTCGCTAGCATTTCCCCGTGCTTTAATCACTGGCATTCCGAGCAGGTCCTCCGCTGATGACACGTTTCCCGCGTTTGGCTCCAGGGACATTTTGCTCTCGGAAACGACAGCTGATGCTGGAGCCAAGCGAGCAGGACACCGTGCCGTGGCAGGCAGCGCTCTCCGACGGGCCAGCACCAGCCGGCCGGACAGGAGAGGCCAAGAGGACAGGACAGGACAGGACAGGACAGGACAGGAGGGCCAGCAAGCCCGCAGCCACGGGCGCTCCGTCCCACCGGGGACTTGCACCGCCTCACCCGCTCAAGCAGCCCCGACAAGCCCACAGCAAAGCCGCACCCGCGCCCCCTCCTCGGGCTCCCGCCCTGCTCCCCGACACACCGGGGCTCCCGAGGGCTTACCGGGAGCCAGGCACAGCAGGACCGCCAGCAGCCGCGCCGCGCTGAGCTCCATCCCGCGGCCGCCGGGTCTGCGGGG